>OY288279.1:8385458-8985458 GCA_958450335.1 Hibiscus tridactylites
AACTTGCAGTCGTCTCTCTCTCTTCCTTTCTTAATTTCTTTTCTTTTCTGTCTGTCTGTATATCTTCTCCTCAAAGTTGTTATTTTTAGGGTTGCAGAAGCTTTTACTTTCCATTTTATCATCCCATTTCTTTGTGTGTACCTCTCCCATATTTGAACTTGTTTGTTTTTCCATTATCATGGTTATCTTCAAAACCTGTCCTTTTTGTGGTTTTTAGAAGTGAATAAAAGACCTGAACCTTTGTTTCCTTAAGTAGAGATTGATAGGCAAGTATGGGGCGTGGAAAGATAGCCATCAAGAGGATCGAGAACCAGACGACTCGGCAAGTCACCTTCTCCAAGCGCCGAGCTGGTCTTTTGAAGAAGACCCACGAGCTCTCCGTGCTCTGCGATGCTCAGATTGGCCTCATCATCTTCTCCAGCACCGGCAAGTTGTGCCAATACTGCACCGAACCTTACAGGTCTGTAGGGTTTCTAAGCCCTTGTAGCCTCTAGCTGTACCTGTAGGGCAGGAAATGGACCTTTACAGGACAGTAATTAAACGCATTACTACAACTTTAGGGACATAAAATCAGTTCTATATCCAGAATTAAATGCTTCATTTGATTCTTTCAATTCATTATATTTATAATGTTAAATTCCTGGAAATTTTGTCTCTTTTGTTTGGGAACTGTCCAATTATATTATATATATTTGCAGAATGGAGCACATCATAGAAAGGTACCAGAAGGTCAAAGGGACTCGCATTCCTGAGCATGACAATCGGGTAAGACTCATTGATTGGAAACTTTGCATGTCCTACCCTTTCATTTTATACAACATAAGTATACGTATACGTATACGTATAGGAACAATTGTACAATGAATTGGCTGTGTTGAGGAAAGAAACCCGTAGTCTTCAGCTAAGCATGAGGCGCTACACTGGCGAGGACATGAGCTCTATTCCATACCAAGAGCTTGAACAACTTGAACAAGAACTCGAGCGCTCCGTCAACAGGGTCCGAGATCGAAAGGTGCTGTTTTAAAAATCTGGGTTTTATTTATTTGATTCATACAATCACTTGTAATCGAAAGTTCGAATTTTGACGTTTGTAACATTGGCAGAATGAGCTCTTGCAACAACAGCTGGATAACCTTCGTAGAAAGGTGATGTCAATTAGAGCAATATACGAGTTTACATACACTTTTAAGACATCAAAGGCTAATTCCATTACTAATCCTGGTTTTATATCTTGTAGGAACGAATTCTCGAGGAAGAAAACAGCAACATGTACCGCTGGGTGAGTAAACAATTTCAATTAAACTTGGTAATGGTATGGTATTGATAATGAATTGTTATGGGCGCACAGATTCAAGAACACCGAGCAGCAATGGAGTATCAACAGGGGGGAATGGAAGCGAAACCAGTGGAGCAGCAGCAGATTCTTGAAGAATTCCCCAGCTTCTATGGAGGAGGAGAGCCGAGTAGTGTGCTTCAGCTTGCAACAATTCCTCAACAATTCTCCTATCAGCTCCAGCTTGCTCAGCCCAACCTTCAAGATTCAAATCTCTAGCTTTTACTTTTTAAAGCTGAGGTACATAATCATCACCATTTAGTGGATTTTCAGAGTTGAAAAATGGATGGTGTACTGTACTGTTTATTACTTGTCTGTGGTTCTTACAAAACTACCTATAAGAGACGTATTTGTGATGTATTTGGTTTAGGGTGTGTGCTATCGTTTCATATTTATGAGGTTAATTACATTCAACTCAAGATTAAATACCCTTTTCCTGTGTTTCTAAATGTTTTAATTTTCCGAGCAAGCGTTGATGGCCGGTTGGTCAGAGCTGCTCACCGCTCCCTTCCCCTTAGGTCTCGGGTTGAAGACTCCCCCTCTAAGTAGAAGTAGGTAGTCTTTGTCAAAAAAATACTTTAATTTTCCTTCTTTTTAGGGAACTTATGGTGAAATTTTGGACAAAAATCTTTTGCATCGACGCTAAAAAAACATCAAAAAATATATTATAACCTTTAACGCTAAATTTTAAATTCTAAACTCTATAACTTACCTCCTATAAAATACATCATACTCTAAA
The DNA here is from genome assembly GCA_958450335.1 of Hibiscus tridactylites. Lineage (NCBI taxonomy): Eukaryota > Viridiplantae > Streptophyta > Magnoliopsida > Malvales > Malvaceae > Hibiscus > Hibiscus tridactylites. Next base: position 8,387,531 of record OY288279.1, read on the forward strand.
TTTTCTAAACTCTAAACCTAATTTTTTTGTGTGAGACAAAAATAAGGCACTAAAAAGGGTAAATTATTTTTATTCTGAAATTTCAGCTTTACGTAAAAAGTGTTATATTTGATAAATGTGATTTGATAAAATATCTAATATGATAGTTTTATTTAGATTAAAATGTTCAATATAGTACCTAAATTATCATGTGTTATTTCGATATCTAAGATTAACATTGTTAGTGCAAATGAAGATGAAGAATGATATACTTATTTGGATTTATTGATTTGGAAAAGCATCACATTCTAAAATTTTATTGGCTAATTTAACATTTCTTAATGGTCATAACCTTAAGGAGGCGTTTGGTTCGTAGAAAAGATTATTACCTGGGGGGAATGATCTTTTCCGAAATTACGTACCCACGTTTGGTTGGAGAGCATTCCCTCCAAGGGGTAATTTTACATTCCCAACAGTAGCAATTTTTCATTAAAGGGTGGGAATGTGATTCCCTTGGATTTCTTAGGTATTTGTCAATTCCCTCCCCTTTGGACCATATTACCACTATGTTAATAGATTTTGTTCATATAGATCCTTTGTAAAATTTAATTAGTTGATTAAATATGTGTGGTGTAAATTAATTAAATATTTTTATTTAATATTAATTTAATGTTTAAATTGTGTTATAAATATTTAATGTATTTTTATTAATATTATATTTATGATGTTTATAACTTATATGTTGTGATAGCATATTGCTTAAAAATTAATAAGTTTAGAGTTGATGTTTTTAATTTTATTTTTATGTTTATGACCTTGTAAAATATTTTAGTAGGTTAACTTATTATATAAATTCTTATCAGTATTATACAACTTTTAGATTTATTTTAGTATTTAATGACCTTGTATATCCTCTAGTTATCCTCTATTTTTATGTTTATGACCTTGTAATATTAATTTTATGACCTTGTATATCCTCTAGTTATCCTCTATTTTTATGTTTATGACCTTGTAAAATATTTTAGTAGGTTAAACATATTAAATTTCTAGCATTTAAAAATTTACAAAATATTTTAATAGAGGATAACTAGAGTAAGTAAATATAAAATAGTTTTTCTAATAGTCTAAAGGTGATTACAAAGTAGTATATACAAAGTGATTTAACTCAGGTTCTCTAGGACGAACTTCATCCATTTTTCTACTGAGACCACTTGTTGGGTTCTTTTAAAGAATAGTTAATATAATAATTATATTAAATATGATAAATATATAATTTTTACAAATTTTAGATAGTGTAACAAAAATAATTCTATTAATTTTTGTGCATGTATTTTTAAGTTAATATTAAAAGTTTAAACTGTTAAAAAGAAAATATAACATATGGACAATTTAGTAAATTTTACTTCCAGATAACCTTATATACCTCAAGCCAAACACAGTAATCTTACATTCCTACACAATAAACCAAACAGGGTAATGTCACATTCCCAGTAATGTGTTAAATTTCGGGAATCTTATTCCCAAAGGTAATCTTACATTCCGTGAACCAAACGCACCCTAAGTACTATAATAAATATAGAATAATAGTTTAAAATATATCACATTGATATTATGCCAAGGTATATATTAAAAGTATATAGGTTAATTTTATATTTTCTAAAAATGCAAATATTTTATTGAATGTTTTAAAAGTATAAATACTACACTATATTTTTTTTTGTAAGCATACAATTGTAGAGAATCTGCCAAGTGCCAACAATTTGTTTATTATCCTTCTGGTGGTACAATTTAACTTAAATATATTTTTAGTTAGTCTTTTATAAACTTCTAAACTTAGTTTGGTGACTAAGTGATGGACCCTATGCAAGGGTTCCTTATATTAATTCCCGACTGTGGCAAGGGGAGTGCAATTTTCCTTCCTTTGTATTCCACCACACCATTTTATTGGTCCGAATAAAAATATTACCAAACAACACATATATTACTTACACGAAGAGAGAAAATAACACGGAAAGTTGAAGGAAAATTCACAACAACATCATTGTTAATATTTTTAACAATTAACGACTAGTTACCAAAACAAAAACGAAAGATAATATTTGTAACACCCGAATTTGGGGCCGGGTGAAAATAATAATAAAATAATATTTTAAATTTCAGTTTTATAATTAAAATAATAAAATATTATTTTGGGCTCCGAATTTTCAAACAAATAAATTAAGTTGGACATGTTTTGGTTTTAAAGCCCAATTCTATAGAATTGGGAAATTTAAATGACTATCATCATTAATGTCACTATGGTAATTAAATGGTCTTTCAATTTAAATCCATTTTTATTAAAATAGTTTTCCTTGTCATCTTCTTCCCTCTTCCCTTCTTCATTTTCACGACATTAAAGCCCTCTCCCCTCCATTTCACTATTCCATCACCTTACATCTTCATCTTTGGTGCTTTTCGAAAGGTAATTTCATTTTTGACTTGGCCTTATCTTCCTCTTCATTTTGGTATAATTAGTTTTCATTAAAATCATGTATTTTATATTTTGGGTTTTTCAAAGAATTTGTCAAAGGTTGAAGCTTTATGAATTTCTAACAAAGTTTTTGATTTATTATTGTTAGATAAGTTGTTTATAACCCATAAGGTCCAACATATGTGAATTTTAAAGAGTTTTGTGATGATTTTCGGATTTGGGTTTTAGAAGGGTTTAAAGGTTAGTTTTGGGTGTGTTTGATGTTGGAAATTGAGTGCTGATGTTAGTGTAATAGTTAGGGGTTGTTTTGGAAGCATTTAAGTGTGTTAAAAAAGTTGAAATCATGAGTTTTGGACTGGGTTTCATGGCTGCTCGGGTTTGAAGTTTTGGGGTTGTTCTTAGCTTTAAAATCTTGTGTTTTATGCTTGATTAGTGTTCCGGGTTTGCTACATTGATGTGTGATCTGATTTGAGGTTGTTTTGATTGTGTTGAGTTGTTTAGAAGCAAGAATCCGTGTTGGTGAAGCATCGGGAACAAATCTGGAATTGTTGGAAGCTTGATCGGTTAGTGTGTCGAGCTTGGAATAGTCAATGAGTTGTTAAATGTTTTTAAATGGTTTTCGAGTATTGGTTCAAGCATGTGGACTAGGTTGGGCTTGGTAGACCTACCTAGAGTTGTGATTAGAGTGGTAGCCTAATCCCAAGCTTTAGTAGAGACTTTGGTTGCACTCTAATTGTTGTTTATACCTCATGTTTACTTGTGTTTATGGTGGTTATGTATATTGTGTTATACATGTTGTTGAGGCATGGTTGTGATGCATTGTTGTATGCATGTGGATTGTGCATGATGGTGATCATGGTGAGTACGTGCTAAGCACGGAATTTGATATGAAATGATGTTGTAAATTGTGTTTAGTATTGGCACTAGTATGCTTGGGTACAATGATCGATCATTAGGATGTTTAGTGTGCACACGTGAGTCAAATGCGCGTGTGGTCTTGGTGATGGTTGTCATCAAGATGGAGTACGGGTTCGCCCGAAAACTCTTCTTGTATATGTTAGTCGGTGATGAGTGTAATCCCATCGACGGGACGTGAGGATGAGTGGAATCCCCTCCGCATGAATGGTGATGAGTGTAATCCCACCGTAAGGTAATGGTTGTGTTGGATGTGAGTTCCAACGGTAATTCGCGTATTCGAGTCATAGCTAGGTGCCAATATGGATTGATATATGTGGTTGTTAATACATTGATTCATGTATTATGATGTGGATATGGACTTGTTGAGCATGGCATAGTATTGAGCTTATGTTCATGCATCGTATTATATTTTGACTCTTGTGGTTCGAAGGTAAGATCATGCATATTACCTTGGTTGTGCTTGTGCTTGGACCTTGCATTGTCGATGTTTGTTTTAATGAGCTTACTCTCACTAAGCTTTATGCTTACGCTCTCTTTTGTTCGACAATGCAGATTCGTAGTTTGTGGGTTGCTTGTGCAAGGAGAGGGCCTCCAAGTTGCTTTGTGGTGCTATCTTAGCTTTTAAGTATGGACATTTTAGTTATAAGATGTAATGGTCAAGCAATGGGATATGTGTTTGTTGCTTTGAGCTTTTGAAGTATGTTGGTGTTGGTTTGTTTAGGAGCATGTCTAGACTCCTTATTATGATGTTGTTAGTGTGGCTTGTTGATGCCATGTTTGGATTGTAAACCATATTAAGTTGCTTATCATGTATGTTGGCCTTGTGCCTTTATGGATGCCTAAGTGTATGTTTGTTGAAGCATGAATCTTAAATGTTATGCATGAAGCATGTGTTGAATGTTGTTGATTCCTTTAATGTATGGCTTCTTTATGTTTTGAGTGTTAAACATGCTTGTAGATGTTTGGTTTGCCTTAGAGTTGTTGCATGTGTGATATAGGAGGTTTTAGTGGAGTTTTGGGACAGCTTTGTGCCATAAACCAGCTAAAACCAATCTGCAGACAGAGGGCGTTTCGAAACGGTTGATCCTGTTTTCATACAGTCCTTTTGTTTTTGGCTAGGCGTTTCGGTACGCTAGGGGCCATTTCGATACGATTTTGCTACTGAAAATTTGAAAATTTGACGATAAAATGAAGTATCGAAACGAGCTTTAGTGTTTCGGAACGACCTTCGTATCGTTGACCACGAGAAGTTGACCGTTGAAGGCGTTTCGATACGGGCCACCCCTGTTTCGAAACGGTCACTTCGGGTTGACTTTGGCCAGTTGACCTAGTCAAGGCATATCGAAACACCCTATGGGCGTTCCAATACGACCTACTGTATAAGATTAAAATGGGATGTTTTAATTGGGTTGTTGGTCGTTTACCTCAATGTTTCTTCCATTGTTGCTTTTTCTCACATGGGGTGTAATATCGCATCTAGAAAAGATAATATAAATAAAAAGTTTTTTCTTGGGTCGGTAACCGAAGTAGAGCCTTAACGGGTTTCGCCTCGGTTATCCCCGTGTAGCCCACTCGGATCGGTCAAGCGTCCGGACCGGGACGAAGGGGTTACAACATTAGTGACGTTTTTGTCCAAAAAATCAATTTAGTGACTAAAATAGAAAATAAGTAATAATTTAGTGATTATTGATTTAGTTTACTCATAATGCATCTTAAATGTCTTTAAAAAGTTAACTTAACAGAGGATAAAAATGTATTATATTTCTCAATTAAAATAATTGAAATTTGCTAGAAAATTTAATATTTAAATAAATAAATTTATATTTATATTTTTATGACTTATTGTTTTTGACAAATCAATTAAGTCATAGATAAAAATTGAATAAATTATTTTAAGAAAAATATTTTGGTTTTATTTAAATAAATATGAAGATAACAAAACAATTTCAAAATTATTAGAATAAAATTTCAAAATTATATATTTGAGTTATGTTAGATAAATTTTTTATTATATTTATATTAACTCAGCTGATAATATTTTTTTAGATTTTGTCAATAATTATATTTATACGATGTTATGATATTGTTCATGTCTTTACATTTTCCTTGGCTTTTATTAATTGGCCAAAAATTCATAGTGACCTGAAGGTTGTTTTGTGTATATCGACGCTCCCACATCTTAATATGGTGATAATCATATCTCAAATTCAACTTCAAAAAATAAAAAGTGTCTCCTCAATTATTGGTATAGTAAATTGAGTTTATATTAAAAAATGGTTTTTAGTTAATTGTTTCTAAGAAAATGAAAATTCTTATTTTTTATTACTATTTTAATTTTATTTCGATTGTTATGTAACTATTTTAATAGTTATTATATCGTCATGTTAATTTAGAGGTCGATAATGTTATTGTGGTTAAGATTATTGGCAACACTTTTTTGTGCCTTCATGATAATGTTTTGGTGGTGAGCATAAAGAATTATGTGAGTCGAGAATGGGATCTCACTGTGAATCATGTCTCTCGGAAGGCGAATATGGTTGCGGACAAGTTGGCGAGCTTAACTCGGGGGTATTCGGTGGGAGAATGGACATTCACGATACCTCCGCCTACGGTTGAGGTACTTGTTACTCGGGATCGTACGTGAGTACCCTTTTGTTTTTCATGTAACGCTTTTGCGCATATCGCTTCTTCTCTTATGATGTATATACCACCATGTGTACTCTTTTCCTCATTTAAGTTAAGGAGATTTTTAACGAGGCACCTGAGGTATTCTTTTTCAATAAAAAATTTAAATCATATTTTAATAGTTATGTAACTATTTTAATAGATATTTTAATAGTTACTAATATTTGACTGATCAACAGTAATCCTACACAATATAGAATTGAGTGGGGTAATTTAGGTTGGATCTTTTATGCAGAGTTGGCCCATTTACAAATCAGTTGAAAAATGGGCCGCCCAAGTGAGCTCGTTAAACAACAAATTAAACCCTCCGCAATGGCGGCGTCGTTCGTTCATCGTTGTGCGCCTGGCGGTGTAAGCAATTTCTCCATTTCCGGCGAAACGGAAAGGCGGGTAGACACGAATAATGGAAAAAGAGAATACAAACACTACTACTTGTAGTGGTAAGCCTGTATCAATGATGGAGGAAGATTCCACGGCACCCAAAATCGATTCCCCCACCAATTCCCAGCAAACCAGTAGGGTTTTTTTTAATTGAAATTATCTCGATTATCTATACTTGTTCCGATAGCATATATAATTGAAATTCTAGCATGGAATCTAATCTTCTCAGTCAATTTAATATATGAGGTTAGTTGTTGAAGAAAGAATTAAGAATACATAGATTTTATGTTTTAGAATACATGATGAATTTGAGTGGTTGTGGAACTGTCCTTCATCTGCATATTAAGGTTTGATCCTTTTATAAAATCTAATGGGAATTCTTGATCATGCCGCCTGCATTTTCAGTTTCCGACGACGATGAAATAGACTATTCGATCAAACCTGAATTCTATGACCCGAACCTTGATGATAAAGATGAAATATGGGCTCAGAAGAAAAGGAAAGGCCGTATTTCCGACGCTGTGCTTAGCTGCCCTGCTTGTTTTACCACCCTCTGCCTTGAGTGCCAAAGGTACGTTCATTTTGTCTATCCGTTTTTCGCAATTCGCAGGCTATAGGATAACCAGCAGACGATAATAGATCGAACATTAGCCTTTGGATGATGTCTAGGTAAATGGAACATGTCAATTTCATGTCATATTGATATGTTTCACTGTTTCATCTTTGAGCGTTCTGTGAAATCTGAATTGAACTTCAGCTTAACGATTGTGATTTGTGAATCAAAGAACCGAAAAGAAATGGACATGTTATAATCTATAAGGATGTCAAGTTAAATTGAAACTTGGCATGTTGTTGACAATGTTCTGTTATCTTATCGGATATTATTCACAAAAATATATGCACATAAAAGGCACTGAAACTAACTTCTGCTAATATACAACGGCAATACTTATACGATATGACTACAAGCAATTTCTTCTTTACATCAGGTTGTGTTTCTTTTATCTATTAGACAGAAGGTAATATCTCTCGATTTTTGCTGCCGCTACTTGTGAATTGTGATTCGTGGTTCCCAACAGCCCTTCTTTGTTTTGAGAGATGATATGCTTTGCTGTTTTATGTAGTTTTGTTCATGTAAGGAATAAATGCAACATGATATCTTTTAACTGGGATTTACAGATTCTATTGTTCCTCGTAGCATTATTGAGAAGTATGTGATGGGATTGAAATGTGCATTTATTCTTCCTATAAACTCTAAGCCTAATCGGGGTTTTGCAGGCACGAAAAATACGTGACTCAGTACAGGGCAATTTTCGTTGTGAACTGCAAGATAGAAAACGAAAAAGTCAGGCAAGAAAAGGTAAAACCGAAAAAGTCAGGCAAGCGAAGAAGAGAAACAGGTGAGGATGAAGCAGCTGCTGCTAGTGGGGAAACTTTCAAGGCGGTCTGCTGTTTGGTGTGCTCGACGGAGGTTGGTGTCATTGACGAAGACGAGGTTTATCACTTTTTCAATGTTCTTCCAAGTGAGGCCTGAATCTTGGTTGCTGGGGGTACCAAATAGTTCATTTTCCGTGCTTAGACCGAGGAAGGAAATCGCGATTCGTACCCGTAATGTCTCACTGTTATACTAACATCCTTAAAGAAAGCTGTATGTAAGAGATTTAAGATCGGCATCCTCTTTGTTATCATTATGTTTGCATTCTATCCCAATGAGGGAGAATCTGAATTTCCTAACTTTAACCTTAAATTTTGACCTAAGTTGGCATAGGCCACTGATCGGGTAAGCCGATGGATCAAACATACTAACTTCCTTCAAATCTCCCGTTGGAAGCGCTGACGTGGATTTTCATAAACAAAATTGAATGAAAGGAACTCCATGATGGAAAATAAATTTTATTTAACATAACCTGTTGAAATTTATTTAAAAAAAAAAAAAAAACTCAAATGATGGTCTTAGTGAAAAAGAAAATATCATTTTTAATCTAACTTTGAATAATTTTATAGATAAAATATACAAATAATCACTGAACTTTGTTAAATTGTTCAATTTGGTAACTAAAATTTTAAAATTGTTTCAATTTGGGCATTAAATTTTTATTTTTGTTACAAATTGATCGTTGAACCGTTAACTGTCGTTAAGCATGTGAGTGACAGTTATAAAAAGTTATATCGTAACACATTTAATTCTTTACGTTTGCAGATTCAAACAATTTAGTTTTAATTTTTTTAAAAATAATCTTCATTATTTAGACACTGGTGGTCCTTTTCGTTTAGGGTGTGTTCTATTTTGGTCACCAGAATTCAAAAAAGATTATTCTAGTCACTCATGTTTAGAATCGTTTCTATTTTGGTCCATTGGCCGTTAGTGTCTGTTACTTAAAAAAATTAGTTTCTAATTTAACCCCCAAACTTCCAAAATTTTATTTTTCACTATCTTCCCTAAAAATTATAAAACTAAAAACCCCAGAAAATTAAATCAATGGCTATAACCCAATACTACAACTCATTCCCCCAAGATTAAAAACGTCAGCTTCCATTGCAAATGGTCAAAACTCGCAAAATTTCAAAGGTCGAAACTCACAAAATACCAAATGTTAAAACTCACAAAATACCAAATGTAATCCTAAGCTCGGCTACTTCAAGATTATGAAAAATACTAATTGACATAAAATAAGTAACAAACTAAGGTGAGAGCTCCTATAGAAGCAAACTGAGGGATGCACCTGTTAGAAGGATGAAGCAAATTGAGATTAAGGGTGAAGGGGAGACTAAAAAAGATAATGTTGGGATCATAAATAATGATATAAAACTATTAAAACTCGAAGAGAAGATAGTGATGGAATGTTAGAGGCGGGTCCATGCAGTGAACATTCTTTTTTTAGGTTCTTGTAGCCCTCCCAAAATATATTGGGAATAAAACTTGTTGATTTGGTTTTAACCTTTAAATCGTCTCTTAATTTTCAAAGTTCATGTCTAGGTCTCAACTTCAGTTTTAAAATTAGACTGTACATCTAATTCTTTAGTGCCTTGTTATGTTGCACTCCTTAGGCTCTAGTCTACTATGGTAAACTCCTCTTCATCAAGCATGTCACAAAGTGGTTTTAAACTGGTTCTTTAGATTCATTAATCACATGTGTATTCAACTAGGTCTTTCTTCAAAAGCACTTGAGAGAAATAGAAGTTTAACTATTAAATATGACTACAAACTTAATGCTCTTACTCAATGGTTCAAAAATAAAGTACATGGGCAGAAACTATAGTCCATTCAGCTTATCCAAGTAGTGAAAAAAGTTTGGTTGTTGTTTTTTTGTTTGCTAAGTCTCTCACCAATCATAAATTGTAGATAAACAATTGTCTGAATTCTAATCTGGAAACATATGTAATTTCTTTTATTTCTTTCTTAGAGGAAATTATGCAAGGTTATTAAAAATGTGTAACTTTTTGTACCATAAATGAAATTCAGGCATATGGCCAGATAAAATTATAGTATATTAATTTTAATACTCCATAATAAAAAGAATACATGAAACAAATATGTATTACAAAATCACTAACAGACTGCCCAGGTCCATGAAATTTTGGTCGAATCTCTGAATAACCTGGTAGTAGAGATTCATCTTTGAGATTTGGGTAGTACTAAAAAATCTCTGGATAAAATCTTGCAGCACGCTCGACATTTACAGAATAGTCAAACCTGAGAGCATGGAACCACACAAAACAATTTTTTTAACAACATGACAATATCTTTCACTATACAAGCACATACATTCTATTCAGAAAAAGTAACTCCTGAATTAATTGTTTTTATGCAACAAATGTGGCAATTGACTTATTTGAACTCGGAAAAAATATTTATGTGTTTCTTATTTCAAGTTCAATGCATTTGCAAAGGCATAAAAGAGATACTGATGAAATGGCTCCAAAGTTCAACTATTTGCAATGGAAGCTGACGCTTTTAATCTTGGGAGAATGGGTTGTAGTGTTGGGTTATAGTCATTGATTTAATTTTTTAGGGTTTTAGTTTTATAATTTTTGGGGAAGATGGTGAAAAATAAAATTTTGAAAGTTTAGAGGTTAAAATAGAAACTAATTTTTTAAGTAACGGAGACTAACGGCCAAGGGACCAAAATAGAAACGATTCTAAACGTAAGTGACCCGAATAATCATTTTTAAATTCTGGTGATCAAAATATAACACACCCTAAACAAAAGAGACCACCGGTGAAGATTACCCTAACCTCAAACTTATTCGAAAACATTATACCAAAATGAACAATTGTTGAATAAAATGGGCTTCCGCCAGTACCACAAAGAAGAATATTTGGAGTTGAGGTGATTCAGAAGCGAGTAAAGAATCAAAGCCCAAAATCAAATACAGAGGCAATAATATTCATAAACAATCTGATAATATGATTCCAGATTAATCAAAACATTTGATTTCCGAAAAACGTAATCGTATTCATAAACAATAACAAATTTCATTTATCTATTTATTGCAAATACAATATATAAAATATTATTCTAAATAAAAACCTAACAACCAATAGTGGAGATACTAATTTAAGGGAAAAAGAAGGGACAACAACATCAAATGTATAGTTTATTTCATTCGCATCACTATAAAAACTTTTTAAAAAATTATTTAGGAAAACACTCTTGAGTTATTAGTGGTATTAACTATGGATGTTCGCGGTTAATCAAAATACTATAACGATTAACTTATAAGTTATGTTCTTAGTGCAAAAGTTATATATTTTTAATGTAATTATAGGAAAAATATATAGAGAATATATCTAAGAATACATATAAAATTAGAGATTCATTCTTAATAGTTAACCAAAGGTTAACCATGGACACCCCTAATATTAACCTACTTTTCTCTTCATTGTCTTCCGGTGCTGCAAGATTTTCTTATTTCTGTTTTTTTTTTGGTTTAGCCGTTAAAAGCACAGCTTTTGAGCGGGTTATCGATTTGTCGGTGCTCATTATTCACTTGTTTTTTTAACTTAAATTTTATATTTATTTGTCTTAATTTTTTTTAAATTTTAATAAGAATTTATGTTATTGTGGCACGTTTTTTTCTATCTATGTGTTACATTTTTTGTTTTTGTGATACGTTTTTTTTATCTTTGCCACGATTTTTGCATCCCGTTATAGTTATTTGGTGCTCTATCACAGCGCTTTTTCTGCTTTAGGCTTGTCGGTGGTCATAGAAAGTTTGATTCCCTTTGTATAGCGGAGCAATATGCCTGATCGTTTGGTTCGCTCACTACTCATTTTCACTTCGTAAAACGTCTCGTTTTGATAGAGACAAAAATATTCGTGAAAGTTTTTAGATTATTGATGATAAATGTTAATATTAAGGAAAGAGTGTTTTTCATTGCACTTTTAAACCTCATATTGTATTTTTTAGAGTTTTTTGGTGGGTATAGTGTTTTTTATATACGTTGTAGTTGTGATACATTTTATTTTTTTAGTAAAAAATTCAGTTGTAATTATTGATTTTTTTTAAATTATGAACGATAATTAGCTTTTAAAAATATAAATGCTAATTTTAATTGCTGGTTATCCAACCCAAATTCTAATTTAGTTTTTAAAATATGAATATTGCATGTCAAATCCTATAAAATTTTAATGTTCATTGAAAATCATTAAAAAAATAATAGTGTATAATAGTTTGTAGAGAATAGAAGTGATGTTGTTCTATTCTAATTTTTACCAACAAGGAGTGTCAGATTTATTTATTTTTAACAGAATTATAATGTACAATTAAAGCCAAGATTTTCAAACCAACAAGTGTTGGCTGCATTGGTAAGTCACAATGCACTCTCAAGGTGGGGATGTGAATTCTAACCTTAAAAACGACATTGTTAGAAAAGATAATCTCGCACGAGTCGTACCCCAAACATAGACCATAAAATAGACATATATATTTAAAAAAAACCCTCAAGATTTTCGACTCTAGATCAAAGCCCAAATCCATTACAGAAGAACAAAGCCTTGCTGATATTATCCAAACCAGGCCGAAGCGCTGCGCATAGAGCAAAGCAAAGAAATGGCTTGTCCTCTCCTGCTGACTGACTTCACTCTCCCTCTCAAAACCTCCAAGCTTTCTCACTTGGTTCGCCGCTTTTCATTTCAAACACCCATTTTCTCTTCATATAAACATATGTGTCTACTCTAAAAATGCCTGCTTGAAGGCTTCAGTTTGTACTCAATTTCAGTCTTTTGTTATATCTGTATATTTTCGGGAAGTAAATTCTTACTCTTTCTTCCTCATGTGTTTACATACTGTTTCGTTGATGTATTCAGCGCCAGCAGCGAAAAGCAAGGTCTAATGGGTCGCAGAACGTTCCTACAACTGTTGCTTACTATGGCCTAAAGACTCCTCCTTATAACCTTGTCAGTAAACCCTTTTCCCCCCTTTTTATCTACTTTTTGTTGTTAATTTTGCATATTGCAAACTACTTGTGAATTGTGATGTAGCAATTTGTGGTTTCATTACCTTGTTGCAGGATGGTTTAGAACCTTATATGAGTAAGAGGGCATTGGAGGTGCATTGGGGTGTGCAGCATCGTGGCTTTGTGGATGACCTGAATAAACAGCTTGGGAAAAGTGATATACTGTATGGCTACACTATGGATGAACTTGTCAAGGCAACATACAACAATGGGAACCCCCTACCTGAATTTAACAATGCGGCCGAGGTATAAAAACGTCTGCTGTTCATCTTTGAATTGTTTTGTTTGGTTGTAGTTGATGTGTCATTCTCATTCAAATATTATTTGGTTGAAACAAAATCTTGGGTCTCTGCATCCAGCTATGAACAAGTTTTAGGAACCATTGTACCCTAGGATTTTATCCCTCGAGTGAGTTTACATCGTTTTCTAATTCGTATGGTATTGACATGCGATGCGATGTGTCTTGAATCTTTATCCATTTTTTATTGCACTGAAGTAAAACTTTTAATCATTTAGTGTTAAAAAAGCAACTTGTTTTCAACATGTTAAAGTAATATACTTTTGCATTGAGTGAGCTTACAATTGCAGGTGTGGAACCATGACTTCTTTTGGGAGTCTATGCAACCTGGAGGTGGGGACATGCCCAAACTTGGCTTACTTGAACAGATTGAAAAGGATTTCGGGTCTTTCACAAACTTCAGAGAGAAGTTTGTGGAAACGGCCCTCTCCCTATTTGGCTCGGGCTGGGTTTGGCTCGTTTGTAAGTCCTTTCTCGAGTCAATTTCTGTTTGATTATTAATGAACTGTTCCTCTGCTAGGTGCCTAGGACTCATTTCCATACCTTGCATTCTCCCTACATTAGCCCTTGCATATTCTTGGTAGTAGGAGGCCAATGTGTCAAGATATAACTTAATACACATGTTTTCCCTCGCGATTCTCATATTATCCTTGCTTCTCTTTCATTATTTTCTTTCCGTTTTTTAAAATTCAGTATGATTCAATCTTTGATTTTTGGTGAAAAGTGAGAATTAATCCATTGGCCCAATTGCTCTTACTTGACAATGATAGCATATAATTGGAACATAATTTGTTTCTTAACGAGTTGGCTCTGCAAGTAATCTCTTTCATTTGATCGTTTCAGTGAAGAGGCAAGAAAAACGGCTTGCAGTGGTGAAAACGTCAAATTCAATCAATCCAATTGTGTGGGATGACATTGTATGTCAAGTGTCAACCTAGATATCTACATCTGTATTGATTTATGTCCATTTTTTATACCTTAAAATTTAACCATCATTTTTCGGTGCAGCCCATCCTCAATTTGGATTTGTGGGAGGTAACCTCTTTTGTCTCTCGTTCTCTCAACTTATTCCCCCAACATGCTACTAGGTGCTGACAATTTGTTTGTTTGCCATTGCAGCATGCTTATTATTTGGATTACAAGGTATGCTACTCGATCTACAACGTCATTTTAATCCGATACAAGTCTATGTTCTTGAAATCATCATTGCCTCTTCTAATCAGAATGACAAAGCGAAATACGTGAGCGCGTTTATGAACCACCTTGTGTCTTGGAATGCTGCAACGGTACGCATGGCACGTGCAGAGGCATTTGTGAATTTAGGCGAGCCTAAAATTCCCATTGCTTGAAACGCCGAGTCTTGAAGCTCCCAGCTCATGACTAAAATGCAATAGACAAGCTTTCTACTTTGGTTGCAGGATTTACTCAAAGCATGCAAATTAACCGCACCGGAGCTCCTTACGTAGGGTTTCAAACCGGGTATCTGCTTTGTATCGTTAGTACAGGACTTGAATCCATCATAGGAAAGTATTAAGTATGCTGTTTCCTTGTGCTGATTATATGGGCCTAGGCAGTAGGCTCCCCATTCCCAACAGATAGCTTTTGGGGTATAATTCCACAGACGTCCATACCAAAACCTTAGGTTAATAGAGTAGGTTGGGAACTGAATTTAATCCAATTTTAACTTATATGACAATCTTTGAAATGTAGCATCTTGCAAATTTGCAATATAGTCAGTGTACTGTTTCCCTTAAGTCCATTATGTGCATTTTCCCATTTTATCTGCAAGTTATTCATAATAGCAGAGAGCTATAATTTTGGTAAATTATTCAAGCATGAAAAATAAGCCTTGTCGATTAATCTGAATCCGAATCCGAAAAATACAGATGAGAAGTGAAAAACTTGAAGAACTCTTCAATAAACAAATTCACATGACAAGAACACATGAATATATTAAAACCAAATCGGTTGGAACTCAGGCTGAGCTGCCCCCATTACTTGCAAATGATTTAAAAGCCTTTATTGAACTTTTTAAAGGGAGATGGGGACAAGGACCATTACTAGAAACCTTTTAATTGAAGCAGCTATTTTAATGTGAAAAACCAGTGGAATGGGGACCCTTCAATTACCTTTTTTTGCCTTGAATGATAACCAATATCTCCATAGTTTTGTATTCTTGATTTGAAATTTCCATGGAAGGCAATTTGGCATGTCTCTTTCTAGTTTCTTCCATACCAAATGCAACACTTTCAACTATGTTAATCAAATCAACAACACGCTTTCCAACTTTAATAATTCACATAGTTTGTCTACTACCCCCTTTCTTTTATATCTACTTTTCCTTTTCCAATGAATATTACTTGGGATGCTACCAAATTGGTTGCAGGAACTTAAACAATGATGAATTAGGGGCATTAGGGTGCTGGGCATTCTCATCTCGTGAAAATCTCAATTTTTTATATAATTTATGTATTTTTTTTATATTTTTATTGATTATTTAAATTTATACCCCTTAAAATTTCATAATTCCGCACTCCTTAAATTTTTAATAAATTCTCTAACAGCTCGCACTTCTAACAAAAAAATCATGTCTGTTCTTGATCTCAAATCTTCATAATTGTTTTAAAAGTTATTTCTATGTACAGTGAAAAACACACTCCCACAAGCATGTTTAGTTGTATTTTAAAATATATATTTTAAATTCATAACCCTAAATCACTAAAATCTAAACTTTTAAAATAATGATGGATTAGGGGTGTTGGGCAGTCGCATTCCTTGAAAATATTAAATTCTCATATAATTTATGTATTTTCTGTTGATTACCTAAGTTTACACCCCTCAAAATTTAAAATTTTGTACTCCCTAAACTTTTAATAAACTCTCTAACCGCTTGCACTCATGACAAAAAAATCGTTGATTTATCTCTAAACTCATATCTTCGTAATTGTTTTAAGTTATTATTCTATACATTCGCAGTAAAAAAATAGACTCCACAAACATGTTTAGTTTTATTTTAAAAAACAAATTTATAATTTATAATTATAAATCTCTAAATCTTAAACTCTAACTACTAAATTTTAAAATATAAATTTAAACTATAAATCATACATTTTAATCATAAAACATAAATATCTAAACCCCAAATTAAATGTTAAATCTTAAACTAGAATTGCTTGGAAAAAGACAATTTTTTTACCACAAATGTCTAAATCCGCACTTGGATACTACAACCCCTTCTTGGTTTGTCTACCACCCCTTCTTTTATGCCTACCTTTCTTTTTCCAATGAATATTACTTGGAATGCTAGCAATTTGGGCGTAAGAACTTAAATCTTCGTAATTATTTTATGTACAGATGATGAAAAAAATTATAAGCACTTTAATTTTGAAGTTTAAAGTTTTTATTTAAGAGTTAAAGTATAGGGGTGTTGAATTTAGAGGGTGTAATTAAAATTTAAAATTTATAAGTTAAAATTAAATCTCTAACCATATTACCTTAAAACCTAGATCTTAAATTCTAAACTCTTACCCTCAAAATCATAAACCTTAATACTACGCTAAATCCCAAAATCTTAAAAGTAAAGCACTTGTATAAATTTTCCTTTTTCCACGGTCGGTGCATAAGAATTTTTATTATTATTTTAATATATTAAATATTTAATTGCGTATTATCTATTATCATTTCAAAACATAAAATTACGTGAATAAGTTACCACTGGTTTTCAAAATCGTAAATAAATAATTTATTTATTCAAATAAGTAAATACAATCATTTTTATTGAATTTATTATATAAATGAAATCATTTTGAGGGTTGTGAATATTTGGCGACGATGTGATGTGAGTGGCTGATGCATCGGCAATGCCTTCGATTCTCTCGACGGTTTCTGCACAAAATTTCAACCAATTTGTCACAAATATTGACTAACTTGCTCTTGCATTTAACATTTCGACTTTTAATAATCTTTTATTTTTAAATTATATTGGTATTTGAAACAGGTGAACGATCTTAATCTACTATCATGCATTTTATTTATTCAAATCGTAATTAAAGCATATTGCCACGAGTCATTACCTTCTTTTCAAAAGATATGTCTGATAAAATATGCAACACTACCGTTTATATATCCTAAGACCTTCCTTAAAATTAATGATTCCGCCTCTTCTCAAGCGTGACAATATAGAGATAGATTACGATCATTTATGTAGATAAATATATTTTATTAGTTTTGTGTATATATTATTTTTGTACATGTCGTGATCTTTGTTTTGTATGTGCTTAAAGTGATCTAAATTTATATTATTTATATTATTTTTAATATTTTAATATAGGTATATTATAATATTTGTTTTTTATTTTTAATCTCTTAAAAACGCACGCACATGGTACTTACAAGTTATTCGAATATGGGTAACAACACTCTATTTTTGAATAAAACCACTCAATAAATTTAAATTTATATTATTTTTTCAATATTAATAATTATTTTTTATATATATTCGAGTATTTGTGTTGTTTTAGTATTATTTCTTTATATTATATTATTCTTTAATTATTTCCCACCTCATTTTAATAGAAAATTACAACTATTTGTAGATTAATATAAAGTGTAGTAAGTAAAAAATTTTAATATATATTCTCAAAACGTAACAATAGGTATTTTTTTAGTATCATAAATGAAAAACCACCGCCATGCATAATATTCATCATGAGATTGAAAATGATGATGTTTGCTGCTAATGGTAGTTCACCTCACATGCTATTTCTAAAATTAAATAATATTATATAATAATTTAGTATATTGGTAGTTGAGACTTTTAATTTTAAGATTAAATTTTTTTTGAAAGCTAAGGTGATTACAAAATAAAAATATATTCAATCATTGACATTTTTTAAATATAAAGATATGATATTTAACCGGCGTTTTTAATGATTTTCTTTTTACAAAATACTTAAATTCAAGTAATTTTTCTTATAAAGTATACATAAGTTTTATTAAAGATTAAAAATAGAATATATATTACTATGATATCACGTAAAGAATATGTTAAAAATATATTGATGAATTTTTAGAGTTTTTAAACTATATTAACATATAATAAATCATAATATTTAGGTCAAACCATTTTATTAGTATGTGCAATTTTTTTTATATCTATTAGTATGTGCATTAAGCAAAAAGTTGTGAATTTAGTATTTATACTCAAATTTGATCATTTATTGTCTTTTTTTACTTTTCAAGTTTTCAAAATTTGATATTGACCCAAATGATAGCACTTAAATATCATTAGTTCATAAATCAAATTATGTTTTTAGTTTATATATCATGCACAAGTTGTATATTTAGTTATTATTTTTCAATTTGACCATCTTGATCTATGTAATTTAGTCCTGTTGTCTTTCTACTATTTGGTTTAAGATTAAAAATTACATTGACAAAAAATAATCAATTTAGATTGTTAAATTTACAACTTATGCATAGTACAAGGACTGGTAGTAAAATTTGAGCTAGTATTTGTTTCATATATTTATTTATTTTAGAATATAATAGAATTTAAAAATAGCTAAAGTGACATCTCTAATATCTCTCAATTGCAAAAATAGGCAAATATGCCCCCTTAAAAAGTTGGAACAATTTAGTTCATATCAAATTTAAATGCCTTTTCAAACATCACCATGTATGGTTTTAACTTTCTTTAAACAACATGTCAACTGGATTAATTAGAAAACAAATAGGCAAACAATCCAAACGAAGTGAAAATGTAGTGGAAAAAAAGTAAAATTAAAAAAATAGAAAACGAAACATTAAACAAACGAAACACGTGTCTAGCGAACTGTAAAAACAATGATAAGATGAAACAATAGATAAAAGAAGTAGAAAAAAAAATTCTTTGTCTCTATCCACGTACACGCTTAAGGATTGAAGTAGGAATGATGAACGAAATCAACAATCTTGCAGGCTGCTTCGCAAAACAAATTTAACTATATCGACAAATTAACTACAAACAAGAATCAAACTACTAAAAGACCCAACAACCTCAAATTAAAACAGAACGTTGTTAGAAAACTATCTACAAATTCAAACTTAACACAAAGGTAGACGAAAAACATGCCATAAACATAAGCGTGCCACAAGATAAAGTAAAAATGTACCACAAAATATAGGAAAAACGTACCACAAATGTAAATACAAACTAAAATGAAACATAAGAGAAGACAAGATTTGAATATAAAAAAATAAGCGAAAAAATATCGACAATTAATGACCAATACTAAAATTAACACTACCGCCGACCAACCAATAATTTAAAAAGAGAGTGTGACGCACTTACGATTTTAACTCTTTTGAATGTTGACGGATAGTGTTTACGTCCTCAATAGTTATTTTAATAAGAAATAATTAATTATAATTTTAATATTTTATGTTATTTTACATTGTTTTGATTAACATAATAATAAAATATAATTTTTGATGCTAACTATTTAATTTAATGTTTATTTATATATACTTTTAAGAAATTTAGTACGACATCAAAAAGAAAAAAACACTTGATAAAAGAAAAGGAAAAATATCGACAATATCCATACTTTCTTTTTTGTTTTTTGTATTGTATATAATGTATACAAAAAATCAAACAAAATAAAAAAATGAAAATAAAAAAATATATAAAAATAAAAAATAAAAGATAACATATATAATAATATATATATATAATATAATAATAATATATCTAAAATAGATATAATATAGAAATAAACTGAATAAAATATTCAATATATAAATAAATTAATATAAATAAAATAAACCAAAAACAAAAGGAGTTTCTTTTTTTGTTTTCTTGATTTATTCTGCAAAGATCTAACTCCTCAAATTTTATCCTTAGTTGAAAGTTTCTACGACATAATAAATAGATTGTTGACGGAAAAGCTTTTTCAATGTTCTTTGATTTCAAAGATTAAAAAACATTATAAACTATGTAAAAAAGTCAAAAAACAAACAAATAGGAAAAGCCAGCTATCGGAATCGAACCGATGACCATCGCATTTGTGAAATTACAACCAATACTAACTATAATTATTACACCTAAAATAAAAAAAAACAATTGATACAAATGGTTAAATCATAAATTATAATCTCTATTTTTTAATATAATTATAAACTATATAAAACCGTAAATTCTATGTAAATCCGATAACATTGAAATAAGTAAATTTATGTACTCTATTTTTATATCATTTTTGTATAATATTTTTTAGGGTATAGGGAGTTAGTTTAGGGTATAGAGTTAGTTTAGGGTATAGGGAGTTAATTTAGGGTATAGGGAGTTAGTTTAGGGTATAAAGTTTAGGGGTTTAGGTGTAGGGGGTTAGAATTCAGGGATAGTTGTTTCAATTTAAAGTTTAGGGTTATAATTTAAGGTTTATATGTTAGGGTTTAGTTTTTAGGGTAATATAGTGAGGATTTAGGTTTTAACCTATAAACTCTAAATTATAACCCTAAGCCTTAAATTGAAACAACTATCCCTGAATTCTAACCCCCTACACCTAAACCCCTAAACCCTATACCCTAAAACTAAGGCGCTTGTCAGTGTATAGGATATTAATCTTTAATATATATATATATATATATATATATCTTAGGGTAATTATTCTATACACAAGCGTTTGTGGAATTTTTTACACAAGCGTCTCAGTTTTAGGGGTTAGGGACTCCGTTTAGGGTTTTAAGTTTAGGGGTATAAGTGTAGTAATTTTGAATTTAGGGATTGTTGATAGAATTTTGGGTTTAGGGTTAAAATTCAGGGTTTATAGGTCAAAATCTAAACCCCTACCCATATTACCCTAAAAATAAAACCTAACCCTAAACCCTAAATTCTAACCATAAATCCTAAATTCTAAACATGAACCTTAAATTCTAAACCTCTACAACAAAACCCCTAAACTCTAAATCCTAAACCCTAACCCTAAACTCTATAATTAAGGCGCTTGTAGAAACAAAAAAATTTCACCGCCGGTGTATAAGATAATAATCTTATATCTTATTGCTTGTAAAATTTCCCAAAGGTTGGGACCATCCTTATTCCTTTTACCAAAACATTTTCAAATTAACGATTAGTAAAAAAAAAAAAAAGAACAAAAAAATACCCCGCCGGCAATATTTTGAAATCAAAGTGGCAAAATAGTCTTTTCCATATTAGATTCGTAAAACGTTAAAATCTTCATTTAAATACGGTCGGTATCCGGTAATTAAAAAACCTCCAAAATTCAAAATTTCGAGGGAAAACTGAATTAAAAATGGAAATTCCATAATCCTTATCAACAAATAAAAATAATAAAAAAAGAATAAGAGATTTTCCATTGAAGTGTGAACTGTTGAGCAGAGAGAAAAGGCAGAGGCGAGCAAAAAAGCTGCATCCTTTTCTGCCTTCCAATTTTCTATTTGTTTTTCTTTTTATTTTCTCTGCATTTTCTCAGAAGCCAAACATACCTGTACGCTGTCCTTCTACTCTATTTAAAGAGTATATATATACACACTGAACTTCCTTTTAAGGCTTTACTTTAAAAAGATTAAACTTGCTTTTGCCGGCATTTTAGTTTGCTTCTTCGTTAGTAATGTTAATTACTTGGAATGTGGAACTTTTTCTAGGGTTTTGAGATCGACCGAAGCTTTGAAGTACTCACCTGGATTTGAAGTAAACATTTTCATTTTGTTTTCAGGTAAGCGAAGCAAACTTTAATATTTCTGCTTTTTATTTTCTATATTTTTGCTTGCTTGAATCGCATTAGATTTGGCATGCTGTTTGGTGTTTTGTAAGGCTTAATACTTGTCTGTTTCATGAGAAAATAGAGAAATGAAGGGATGTTTCTAATTCTGACAATTATTTAATACGGCTTTGAAAGGGTCATTAATTATCTATTTGCTTACTATTTATATTATTTAAATTATTTTTTATAAAGGAATGGTGAAATTACACGAATCTTGAAGATTTGGTTTAAGATTTGAAGGGATTTTATGTTGATATTAGATAGGATTTAACTTTGCTGAAGGCGTTTATGAAGCTGCGATGTTCCCAACTGTTTAATTATAATAAATTCCAGCTGTGATAGTTGATGCTTTAACCATCTTATAAGCTTTGAGTTTGTTAATGGTGACTGAGGATTGAAGAGCACTAGGGTCTGTATCTTAAACAATGGTCCCCGCCATTTGCATTGCCTGGATAAGTATTCAAGTGGGGTCTTGTATTAAAGCTAGATGGAACTTTTGCTGAAAACTGAAAAATGTTAACCTTTTTAATCTCAAGCCTTTTTATTCCTCTTAAAGCTCATACCTCAGAGTTGTGCACCACTTAGGAGAAGATGTCTCAGAAAACTGAGGTTCCTCCTTCCCACCGGTTTACTAAATCTTTGCCTGTTGATTTTAGGTTCATGGGTTCTCCGACTTCTGATCGCATTGGATATGCTGATATAAATTTGGGAAACAATGGTGTAATCAACTTGAGTTCTACTGAAAAAAATGGTGATTCAGGGGCCAAGGTTGTTGAGAGAGTTGAAAATGGTGCTGCTGATACTGAACAGGGAAATGAGGATTCACCATATAGTGGGAATGCTAAGCTGGTTGAAAACAGGCCTTCTGTGGGTGATGAGGACTTGGACTCCGCAACACCACCATTGCCTTCAATATCCAAATCTAACATTGGACACAGGTGGAGTGACATAACTTCCTATGCTACAAAAAAGGTAACTTATGGCTATTGGTTTTGTATTAGGTTAACCCTCTTGGCTTTGACAAGATATACTCTTTTCTATGCTTATGTTAAATCTCATGCTGAACTGCCGAATTGCTTAATCTTGCTGTTTCAGAAGGTTCAGTCTTGGTTTCAACTTCCAAATGGGAATTGGGAGCTGGGGAGAATAATGTCAACTTCAGGAACAGAGTCTGTTATTTCACTTCCTGGTGGGAAAGTAAGCATATATTAAGAAAGCATGGAGTATAAGTTCCTACATTAAGTAGATATGCATTCACTTGTATTCCAATTGTAGGTTTTAAAGGTGAACTCTGATAGTTTGATACCTGCAAATCCTGATATCCTTGATGGCGTGGATGATCTCATGCAACTTAGTTACTTAAATGAGCCATCAGTGTTGTTCAATCTGCAATATAGATACAATCAAGATATGATATACGTAAGACCTCAAACTTGTTTTATATCAATTTTTAACCTGCACCTAAAGGTGAGTGTTCCTCTAACAATGTTATTGTTATAATCATACCCGATCTAGACAAAAGCAGGACCAGTTTTGATTGCCATCAATCCTTTTAAGAAAGTTCCGTTATATGGCAATGATTACATTGAAGCATACAAGAATAAATCCATTGAGAGTCCACATGTCTATGCAATTGCAGACACAGCCATCCGGGAAATGACACGAGGTACTTTCTGTTTCTTAAAGTTGTTAGATTTGATTTTTATTTTTATTAACTTTGTTATTATCAGGAGCTTATGTTTTTAATATGGTTCTCTGTTTTTTGGCAGATGAAGTAAATCAATCTATCATCATAAGGTTGGTATTTTTTCTCCTTTTCCCCCTTCTCTGTTAATATATTTTACATGGATTCCGCCAGTTTTATTTTATGCGTATCCTGAACAGATGCCTTATTTGATATTTTTGATAATGGAAAACTAGTGACACATTCTGTAGACAATTGTCGAATAAAAATACAATAGTGTGCCTATAGAAGTAATCAGTTTTTATTATAGCTTTTGTTTGTTTTTTTCACATGTGTACATGTATGTAATGGTCGTGTTGCTATTTACTTGTAGTGGTGAGAGTGGAGCAGGAAAAACTGAGACAGCAAAGATAGCAATGCAATACTTGGCAGTTCTTGGTGGCGGGAGTGGAATAGAGTACGAAATATTGAAGACCAATCCTATCCTAGAAGCATTTGGAAATGCAAAAACATTAAGAAATGACAACTCAAGCCGCTTTGTAAGTTCCATTTTCTTTGATGGCTATCAAAGTTTACCTTGGTTTACCAATTTGCATAGCATTCGAATTTGCTGAAATTTGATTAGATTTCAGCTACTAATAGTTTTGGTTAATATTTGTCAGGGAAAGTTGATTGAAATCCATTTTAGTGAAACTGGAAAAATTTCTGGAGCCAAAATTCAAACTTGTAAGTGCATTTACTACTAGATCCTGAAATGATATTAATTTATTTGAGCATATTTATTTCTCCTTCATGAATGAGTGACTAACATCAAGTTTGAATTTGTTCTTCACACGACAGTTCTACTAGAGAAGGTAATTTTTATTTTTTACACCACCTTGTTCCCATGTGCCATTGAATCTATTATTTTTCTGAAATATGTGTTGCTGATTTAATCTATTGTATGAACAGTCTAGAGTGGTCCAATGTGCAGAGGGAGAAAGGTCTTACCATATATTTTATCAGCTTTGTGCTGGTGCTCCTCGTGCTCTCCGAGGCAAGTTTATTGCTATCTTTATCTTTCTTTAGTCTAATATGCTTCCTCCTGGGAACAATTAGGGACTCAAGCTTGTTGCTTGGTTGCTTATGATTATATTCATCTTTGAGCTTGTCTTAGGGTATGCCTTTTTATGTTCAGTACCGAATTAGAGGTTTCACTATGAAGGTCTGAAAATGTATATGTTATGGTTTTGACTCCCCTAAATGTGGTATTTGAAAAGTATCCATGAGATAATAACTAGTTTAGTTGTTGCATTCCTATTTATGCTGTTAGTTTTTTTGGAATAATCTTCTTATTTGAAGAATCATGTTCTATCTTCTTATCAAATTATGTTCTTTGCCTATGTTCATTCAATTATGGTCTACAGAGAAGCTAAATCTGAAGGATGTGGATGAGTATAAATATTTGAAGCAGAGTAATTGCTATTCTATTACTGGGGTTGATGATGCTGAACAATTTCACGTAGTTAAGGTACTTGCTTATTTATCGTGAATATCATCTCTTTGATCCATTTATGTTTGTCATGATTCATACTTTAAAATGGAGATAGTAATTGGCAATGGCATATACTGTTTTGTGTATTATTTTAGGAAGCTTTGAATGTTGTCCATGTTAGCAAAGAAGACCAAGAGAGTGTATTCGCAATGCTTGCTGCAGTACTGTGGTTGGGAAATGTGTCATTCACCATGATTGATAATGAAAACCATGTTGAAGCTGTGGAAGACGAAAGTAAGAAATTTCCGTAAACCATGTGAAAGACTCTTACTGCCTGGATTGGTTTCTTGTTTCTAAATTCTTCTTTTTTGTTATTATACCTCATGACCCTTCATAGATGTTCGAAAATTCAACCATATAGCCTTTACCCTACCCTCCTCCATCAATCTCCTCTTTGACTTTACTTGAAGAGGGGAAAATGAAAAGAGGTACAGGAGAAACCCAAACTAAAGTTCAGTCTTTGCTTTGGCCTTATATTTAAGTTCTTATTGCCAATTAGTTTTAGGTTAGATGCTTAAAAATAGTTTGAGTCCAATTTGTTTATTTAAACTAGGGGTGTAATTGAGCAGAGCCAAACTCAAGCTATAAGATGCCTGAGCTTGAGTGTGGCTCACAGACATTTGAGGCTAAAACTTGAGTGCAATCAAGTTTAATTCAGTGTAATATTGAAAGCTTGATTCATGCTTGACTTCAAACATGATTATTTGTGTTTGACCTCAAGTCCGAGTTTGAATTGAGATTTCTCAATATTAATAAATATAAGAAAGCTCGATTAGGAGGCTCATCAGCTACTCAAGTCAATCATTGAGATATTCAAATTTGGCTTGTTTAATATTTCAAGTTGCTCAAGCTCAAGCCTGACACTCCAATGATGAGCCGAACCAAGTACCTTCCGAAGATAGATGGCTTGTTTACACCCCAGTTGCACTTGTTTGTTGATTTTAGATATTTAATTTTTTATGGAAATATTTTGTGCCAGGGTCAAGGTGTGATGTTCTGTATACTAGATTTCTCTTTTTTATTTGTTTCTATTTGTATTAGGCAGTTGTGCTTGCCTCTCATCTCTCCTTTTTAATGCTGCTGATATGCCTTCTTTCATTTCCTATGTATTATCTCATTTGTTTCTGCTTATAAATGGTCTACGCTATTTTATTCATATTAGTTTTGATTGTTCTTCATCTAATCTCTGAATATACTATTACTTTTCAGGTTTAATCAGTGTTGCCAAGTTGATTGGATGTGACATTGCAGACCTTAGTCTGGCTTTATCAACTCGTAAAATGCGAGTTGGTTATGATAATATTGTCCAAAAACTAACACTATCACAGGTAATAAACTAAGAGTCATTTTATATACAAATACTATGCTATAATTTGTCTAATAGGCCATAAAAAGTGTAAGCATTCTATTTCAGTTTACGATAGAGAATGTAAAAGATGGTTTCTTCAGATGTAGAATTTCTCCATGTTTAAATTTTCAATAACATTTCTGTGACATCCTTTTTTCTCCATCATGGCCTGTTTGTTGGCTGGATGGAAGAAGGTTTGAATTGCTTTGGTCCCAAGTATTGTTCTCTTTCTATTCTACCTTATATCCACATCTCTTTGAATTGATGCCATGTTTATGGAAATTAATTTGGATATGACTGCTCTACCATGTTTTGAAGAATCAAAATAGAGAACCGAATATGGCTGAACTTGAATGTATAACATCTTCGGGTTTGTAGTAGTGCTGTATATGCGTTGCCTAAATTAGCACGACATCTATAATTTCAAGACTTTACTCTCATTCTAGTGGCCGAGTTAAACGATCTTGTTATTTTGTTTAGCTTTGTGCTTCATGCATGACATTGTAGCTTCACAAGGTTTCCAAATCACTTACTTCTATTTCTTAATTAGGAATTAAAAGTTAAAGATGTTTACTACTATGTCCTTCATTGTTTATGGACCTCTTTGACTGATGATTATCCTAGAATCTAACCTTTTACAATTGAAGTGATTTTATCTATATTCTCATAGTAAGACTTGTTGATATTCATAATAAAATTATTCTTTAATTTTCAGGCGATTGAGACAAGAGATGCCTTGGCTAAATCAATTTATGCTTGTTTGTTTGAGTGGCTGGTAGAGCAAATTAACAAATCACTTGCTGTTGGCAAGAGGCTAACGGGCAGATCTATCAGCATTCTTGATATTTATGGCTTTGAATCATTTGATGTATGTTTTAATAATGCTTTTATTCTCTCTTTATGTATCTATGGCTCCTTGTACATCCAAATTGAAAATTTCTTTTGTTATTCAACCAACATTTTTTTCTTCTCTACAGAGAAATAGTTTTGAGCAGTTCTGCATTAATTATGCAAATGAGAGATTGCAGCAGCATTTTAATCGCCATCTATTCAAGTTGGAGCAAGAGGTATCTTTTGTTTTATGTTTCATATGATTGGATTACGAGTTAAGTTGATTGATCTGAGTTATGACATTTAGAACCTGACCGAAGCTTAATAGATTTCTTGAACCTTTTCGATTCAGTGCGTTTTGAACTGGCTCAATAATGTGAAACAGTGGCTGTAAAGAATCATGAATTAGTATGGAGTAATAAAAGATATTGCAGTTTTCTTTGCACATTCATTGGCAGGGAAGAGTTAGTGTAATGAATTGTTGAATCTTCAGTGATGATGGTTGAACTTACCTTTTATGCATAATTAATGGTGACTGAAGTATGCAATCAAAGTGAGGGCATGCATAAACTTTCTCCAGCATGAACTAATGCAGAGAAGAATGCTGAAAGATCATCTTGCTCCAGAAACACTCTTGAATTAATCTTTTTATATAAGATAATAATACATTGCTTTGCTTATGCACTGTTCAGTTAGTTTTATTAGGGTATTAATGTGATCTGATCCAAACAAGACCTGTTAATTTCACAATTACTGATCCTTTTTCCTCTTTAGGAATATATTCAAGATGGAATTGATTGGACAAAAGTTGATTTTGATGACAACCAAGATTGTCTTCATCTTTTTGAAAAGGTAAGGGGTTAATTTTAATGCTTCAACTTCATGATATGCTTTTCTTGTATGGGCATGGTTTTGGAAATAATGAAGTACTTTTGTACAAATGTCTTACCTTAAGGTCTTGTGGAGGTTGTTCTGCTTTGAGTTCTAGTCTGTTCTTGTTGTTCATCATCATGTCTTAAATATTGATGCTTGCTTCTAGTACTGATATCTGTGAGAAAGGGGCCATGGTGGCCGGAGATGCAATTAATGATGGTGGTTTGTGTGTGATCGGTGGTTAAGGATTTATTGTTTGAAGAAGATGGAAAGGATATTTTCCAGAGAAAACAATGTGTTTCTCTGTATTTTCTTATTATTCTTTATTATTAAATGTATACAGAGTAAGCCTTTAAATAGGCTGATATAGAGTTCTAATATAACTAAAACTATACTTTTATCTCTAATTTAAATAATATATGTCCCTAATTTAAATAAGACTTCTAGTAAATCTAAACTACTGACTTGGGAATAAACTCTAATTATAGATTAAATAAAACTCTACCACTTCTCGGATAACTTACACTCTCCCTCAAACTCTAACACTTCTGGGATAACTTACACTCCCCCTCAAGCTGGTAAGCAAACGTAGTAGAGCACCACCTTGGATCTTGGATGTGATGCCCACTCATATTTCTTCTGTTGTTTCTTAGAGAAAAGAAAATCTCCCTTTTTCGGGAGCCATTGAGTTGAACAACTAGGATATAATCATGTTGTTCTTTGCACGGTTATTGTTGAAAATTTGCAGCTGATGTTGCTGATTTCGGCATCCTTCTTGAGATGACTACCAACTTTGTTGTAGTTGTTGGTTTTGCACCTTCCTTAGATGTCTTCCAGCTTTCCTCTGTCAGTGATGATCTTTTTCTAGTTTTTGCATCTTCTTCTGAGACGACTTCCAGCTTTTTCTGCCATTCACGGACTAAGTAGCTGCTTCCATTCAATAACGATCACAGGAATCTACACTCCCCTCAAGCTGGTAGTTACACGTACTAGAGTCCCAGCTTGGATTTTTGATGTAGAATTCCTTGAAAAATAATATAGTTTTTCTTTAAGGCTAAACTAAAACCTTTTCTGCTATCTTTTTTAGGACGGATGGCTAAGATAGAACCAAATAGTTTTTTTAAGGCTAAACTATAACCTTTTCGACAAAACAACAAAAATAAACGAGCAGAAATTTCACCAGAGATGTAAGATTTCACCAGAGATGTAAGATTCCAACGAAGGAGAAGCCAAGGAACGAGTGTGGCCTAATGATAGCAGCGGAAAAAAAATGTGCATATAAAAAGAAGAGAAAAAAAATCAGATCAGAGATGGCAGCAGTGGTGACGACATCAAGATCGTTGTTGGCTCATGATACCATGTGAGAAAGGGGCCATGGTGGCCGGAGATGCAATTAATGATGGTGGTTTGTGTGTGATCGGTGGTTAAGGATTTATTGTTTGAAGAAGATGGAAAGGATATTTTCCAGAGAAAACAATGTGTTTCTCTGTATTTTCTTATTATTCTTTATTATTAAATGTATACAGAGTAAGCCTTTAAATAGGCTGATATAGAGTTCTAATATAACTAAAACTATACTTTTATCTCTAATTTAAATAATATATGTCCCTAATTTAAATAAGACTTCTAGTAAATCTAAACTACTGACTTGGGAATAAACTCTAATTATAGATTAAATAAAACTCTACCACTTCTCGGATAACTTACACTCTCCCTCAAACTCTAACACTTCTGGGATAACTTACAATATCTTTTATTCTCCGCAGCATCAATTTATAAAATGTGCTTCTTCAAATCTTATGTTTTAAATTTGATGCAGAAACCTTTGGGATTATTGTCTTTGTTAAATGAGGAGTCCACTTTTCCTAATGGCACAAACTACACCTTTGCCAACAAGCTCAAGCAGCATCTGAATTCAAATCCTTGTTTTAGGGGAGAGCGAGAGAGAGCTTTCACCGTCTCTCATTTTGCCGGAGAGGTACTATTTTTGTTGGTTGTCAATTTCACTATTCCTCTTTTTTGTTTCAAAGGTACTTGCCTGTCTCCTAGTTATTCATTGTTAAACATATTGGTGGTGGAAGAAAGATGTCACTTTTAGTTTTTACTAGATTTTCCTCCATGCGTGTTAACATAGTGATGATCATAATTATGATACTTAAAAATGATAAAATTGGACAATTCATCTTGGCCCCAACACAGGTTACATACGACACAACTGGATTTTTAGAGAAGAACAGAGACTTACTGCACCTGGATTCAATTCAACTACTGTCCTCGAGTTCATGCCACCTTCCTCAAGCATTTGCATCAAATATGCTTAACCAATCTGAAAAGTCTGTAGTTGGTCCTCTACATAAGGCTGGTGGTGCAGATTCTCAAAAGTTGAGTGTTGCAACTAAATTTAAGGTGAAGTTCTTTCCAAATTTCAAGTATTCACTTCTTTCGGTATTGTCAATCTTCATGATGTAATAGGCATGAATATGTGATAGAAGCTTCTATTGAATTAGACGCACAAATATATATGTACCATTGATTTGTATTTTTTCCCCTTCTTTCGATGTAATGGGCGGCAGATAGTTTTGATCTTCTTATCCTTGTGTGTAATGACATTTTGTTACTTTTGCAAAAGTTGTTGCTTCTTGCTATAGGGTTCATTCACATCTTAAGCCAAAATTGGCCATTGTTTATCTTATCTTGAAGTTTCTTTTGTCCTCTTTTATTTTTTGTGTCAACTTTCTAGGCCACATAAAATGAAATCTTGATCAATTTGGGATGGGTTGTCCATTGTCTCAAATGTGATTCTTGGATCTGTTTTGTTGGTCTAAATTATATCTCAAGACCCATCTTTTATTGTGTTGCATTTAAAACCTTTTCAATTTACAATAAATCTCTTAATTCTCATTTTTCCGTCATATAAAGAATAATTTCATTGCTTATTGGCGTATGTACTTTTTCTTTTGCCTATGGTGATTCTTTAGTATTAGTACGAAGACTACTTGTTCTCAATGGAGGGAAGTTGTGATTTGTTTTCAAAGTTTTTTCTCTTCTAGTAGTTTGATTTTATCTTTTTCCCTTAATGTTCCTTAAGAGATAAAATACCTAGCACCCATGGACAGGAGGCATGACAATCCCAGTGATTAGGGAGGTGTGTAAGATTAATATTTGTGGAGGTTGTCATCCTTGTTCAGATTACTGTTTCTTTTATTATTTTTCAGTACTTACTCTATTGTCAGATGAAATATTGATTTAGCATGTTTACATGTTTGGCATATAAAAGATTTCAATCTCTTTGTGAATGTAGAATGGGGGTGGAGGAATATAAAAGAAGCTAGATATTTGTCCTTCAAAAAATTTCGTAGTGTTTATAGTATTTTAGGTCTATTGTTGTTTGAATATTACGGTTAATGGTTAATTTATCTTCTATTCCTCTTCTTATGTTACTTTCTATGGTACAGGGTCAACTCTTCCAACTAATGCAACGTCTAGAGAGCACTACACCACATTTCATACGTTGTATAAAGCCCAACAACTTTCAGTCTCCGGGATCGTATGAGCAAGGACTCGTTCTGCAGCAATTGAGATGTTGTGGAGTCCTAGAGGTTGTTCGTATATCACGGTCTGGCTTTCCTACCAGAATGTCCCACCAGAAGTTTGCCAGAAGGTATAAAAGAGGAAATTATTTTCTCTTTGTCAAAGGCAGAAGCATTTTCTTTTCTTTGTTTCCCTATTTTAGATAGGCTTGAGAGTTAATACGTAATTGGTCAGCATCTGGTTCTTTTCCATTTTTTTCTTTTGGGTTTCGGCTGATATTGATTGGTGGTGCTGGTTTGTTTTGCACCTTTCCTCAGGTATGGTTTTCTTCTAGTGGAAAATGCTGCTTCGCAAGATCCACTTAGTGTTTCAGTTGCAATTCTTCATCAATTTAACATTTTGCCTGAGATGTATCAAGTTGGCTACACTAAATTGTTTTTCCGTACTGGGCAGGTACTAAAAGAATTTTGCCTGAAAACATTGCCATCAGTGGTGTATCTCTTGATAGTAAAAACATTAAAAAAACTTTGCAAAATCTATCTTCTTATCTTGATAATTGAAACAACATTATTTATGCAGATTGGGGTTCTTGAGGATACAAGGAATAATACTCTTCATGGCATTTTACGTGTTCAAAGCTGCTTTAGAGGGTACCGAGCTCGCCGCCACTTTAAGGAGCTTCAAAGAGGAATTACCACCCTACAGTCATGTATTCCCATTTTCTGTTTTTATCGCTTTAAATTATATATATATGCAAAATAAGGAATTTTCAAGACTTGATTTTCTTAAATCTCTTACTGCAGTTGTCAGAGGAGAGAAAACCAGGAAAGAATATGCTGTCTTACTGCAGAGACACAGAGCTGCTGTTATTATACAAAATCAGATAAAAGGCAGAAATGCTAAGAGAACATTCAAGAACATTAGTGATGCATCGATTGTGATTCAATCAGGTATGCATTTAGGTTTTCTTTCTCCACTTGAATTTAAGTATAAACATGGAATCAATATACTGCTTTGTGTTTTATTCAAACTGGACTTCAGAACTGGAAATAGCCCAGGCTTCTGGTTGCCACTGTCGGGTCAATTTGAGGATGGATAACGTTTATGTATTTCAACCAATAGTTTGTTTGTGTCAAGTATATATACATCAAAGTGCCCTTCTATAATTTGTGAGAAAGTTAAAAAAAGGATTGTTGGAAGACATTTAACGTTGTATGTAATTGAATGCAGTCCATAAGTGAATATGATAAATTTGGTTTTGGCTGTCAAAATTAGAAAGATATAAGAGTAATACACAAAGCAGATTTACGTTGGACATATTTTCTTTTGTACAATCGGTGTTTAAAAATCATGCCACTGAAGTTGTATGTATAATTTAACAATTATATGTGCTCTATGCTGCAGCTATTCGTGGCTGCTTGGTCAGAAGATGCTCTGGAGACATTGGATT
Organism: Hibiscus tridactylites; assembly: GCA_958450335.1. Classification (NCBI taxonomy): domain Eukaryota; kingdom Viridiplantae; phylum Streptophyta; class Magnoliopsida; order Malvales; family Malvaceae; genus Hibiscus; species Hibiscus tridactylites. The sequence continues at coordinate 8,420,738 of OY288279.1, forward strand.
CAAGTCCGGGGTCTCTGAGGTACAATGGTCTTATTGTGCTTAAGTCATAAATTTTACTTATGGTTCGATATTTATGTAATTCCTTATTACTGTTTATCAAATCGCATTCTCGGAGGAGTTAAGTTAAATAGTGTCCCCCCCCCTCCCACGACATGCATCTTAGATTGTATACTGATGCTTGGGAATATTAAATGCCAAACACTTCCAAAAATCGGCATTGAATCTCATGCCCCTCCAATCTTCTTTTGTCTCCTACCATTTTTTTCTTAGTTCATTATGCAGTTCAGTCACTCTGCTCAGAAATATTGGCCAATCTTGCAAAACAACGTCATAAATAATGTTTTTCCAAATAGTTTGCAGACCAATCTGTCAATAAGTTCTAGGATCCTATTTTGTTGTTGATTCTTTCTTTGAACTGTTTCAGTGTTGTTTTGAGCATTGATTGCTTTTAGTTAATTTCAACTTTTTCTTTGAAGATATTTGCTTGCATCCTTATGTTATTTGCATTTGAGAGTTGAGATGCTATAATTTCCAATACAGGTGAATGAATCAGATGAAGTGCTGGTCAAGTCATCATTTCTTGCTGAACTACAGCGCCGAGTTCTTAAAGCTGAGGCTGCTCTGAGGGAGAAAGAAGAGGAAAACGACATCCTCCACCAGCGGCTCCTACAATACGAGAACCGTTGGTCTGAATATGAGCTAAAAATGAAGTCCATGGAAGAAGTGTGGCAGAAACAAATGAGGTCTCTTCAATCAAGTCTCTCCATTGCAAAGAAGAGCCTAGCAGTAGACGAGTCGGAGAGAAGTTCAGATGCATCAGTTAACACAAGTGACGATAGAGAATACAGCTGGGATGCAGGAAGCAACCTTAAGGTCCCCGAGAGCAACGGATTGAGACCAATGAGTGCAGGCTTGAGTGTTATAAGCCGGCTGGCAGAGGAATTCGAGCAGAGGAGTCAAGTTTTCGGTGACGATGCAAAGTTCTTGGTGGAAGTAAAATCAGGCCAGGTAGACGCAAGCCTGAACCCGGATCGCGAACTTCGAAGGTTGAAGCAGATGTTCGAAACATGGAAGAAGGATTATGCAGGGAGATTACGAGAAACAAAAGTGGTACTGAATAAACTTGGGAGTGAAGAAGGTGCACTTGAGAAGGTGAAAAAGAAGTTCTGGGGCAGGAGGAACAGCACCAGGTATGTATAATTAAGCTAACTTATGAGTACTTGGTCTATATTTGCTGCATATTTGTATGGGTGACCAAGAATGATTTCATAGAGGAATTGGGAGAGTTTTGTTTGTTATGGTGCATACCCAAATTTTAAATATGTATATTGTTTTTTTTTTTTTAAAGAAGATAACTTATGTCCACAATGTTTGAGCATTGAAATGCTGAATGTCTGTATTTTGGTACAACTATTACGGTTTGTTTCCAGTTAGATCTGTTGGGCCACTTGTCTCTAATGGTCGATATTTAAAGGAGTTTGAGTAAAAATGTTAAGCTCATGTGTTTAGATTAAAAAAACGAAAGTTGACATTGGAACCCAATGAAGTGGACAATGAAAAAGAAAATGATATATATTTTAGAAAATTTGAATTCGAGTTGATACTATATTGTAATTAATTATTATTAAAAAAAATACTATTGGCTAATCACCTTAATATTATTGAAAATAGAAAGTTTTATGGAGTATGTTTTTTGTTATTCTTCTGATTTTTAGGGCTTTATGCCTACTCAATCCGGACTGGCCCATGTCACATACTTGTTTTTGGTAGGTGAGTGTCACAGTTAAAATTTTCTGCATACACGTCTCGAACTCGAGACCTACATAAATGATACCAAACTGCTTACCACTTATACCAATTTCGTTGGTATCAGTTATCAAATATGTATTTTAGTCATCAATTTTTATATGACTAATCAAAATCTAACTAAAATGTGACGTGAAAACTTCTAAAATTGAAATAATAACAATTTAGTCCTTAGCTTTTTTTCTTCTTTATTTTCTTCTCCCTCTCCATTGACTTGGAATTTAAATATGTTATATCTCCACCTCTATGCTTCATATTCCAACACCCGAAAGATAATCTTAGTCAAATCAAACACTTCTTTAACAACAATTTTAACCTTTTCAAAGATCGAATTGATGCCCCATTAACTTGTAATCTCAATTCAATCATGAATTTTGAATTACTACTAAAATTTGTGTCATTCACAATATATTTTAAAAGGTAATATCTAATTAATTTATGAATTGATTAATGATTTTTCTTGGCAAAATCTTGTTGATTAAGAACTAACATATATATTCAAGCAAGAAAAGCTTTTCACAGTTGCTGAAATGGGTTGATTGTAGTTCTTAATATTCTAGTTTTTTTATAAAACAAATCTATTTACAATTGTAAGATTGATGGTTTTTTTTTCTTCACATGTAATCAACAAGAACAATTGGATGAAACATTTGTAGGCCACCTAGAAAGTGACTTGTAGTAGTCTTTGGGAGATTGCTTGCTGAAGGTACTTGAAAGCTTTTTGATGATTCAAGAACCCCATGAACCAGAACTCGAAACCGTCTACCGTCACGATTTCCATGTACTTCTGTGATGGCTTCTTCATGTTTTCACTCTCATTAACACCCTTTATTTTCTCAAGTGGAACCAATACCTGCATATCAATATTGACATACATAAACATCAGAACTGAAAGGTGCAACATTATTCGGTCCGGGAGCGGGAAAACAGACGAACGATACGAACCTTGTAATGGACTCTAGCCAATTCACCATTAGGAGATGGGATTTTGATTGATCTGTCACTGCAAAAGGCAACCTTTTGAGATGAGATGAAAAGTAAACCAGCTATGGGACCTGCTGTTGTTGATAAATAGCATTGGCATGCCTTCAACAGCTTCTCTCCTTCTCCAACACTAAACAATTGTTTGAATATCTTATCCACACCTCCTACTTGAAGAATTCTTGCCCCCAAACTCAACTTTCCCTTCACAGTTTCGGTGATCTTTGGTCCTAGCTTCACTGCATATTCGAAGGTAACTTAACTTCAGTATTCATATACATACACACATACATATTTATGTTTAGACTTTAGAATGTATCATACCATGTTCTCGGACTCCATGTGCGAAAGTATCAGCCTTCTTCCCAAGCTTGTTCATCCTTCTAAGTACAAAATTCCCTTTGCCTGAAATTCAGAAACTTTCTCATTAGTACTAAAGAAACATCATCATTATGAATTTCTACACCCTTTAAAGATTAAAAGGGAGCACGTACTTTTTCTTAATGTGTTAGACCCTTCGGCAGTCTCCGGTAAGTATCGTCTTGGCGTTCTCTCAACTCGATACGTTGCCGATTTGATCGGAACTCCAATGACCTGATCTAGCATCTGGTTCTTCATTTCCATTATTTGATGAACGAAATAGAAATCTTGTTATCTTTCAGCTTCTACGTTTTATTTTGTATGAATCTTTGGATTTGGGTTATGGTATTTAAAGGGATATAGGCATGGTGGTTGAAACTTGAATCTAACTTTTTGATTTGCATGAGTCACATATTGCTCATCAAAAAAGAATTAAGATCATATTTAAAGAAAAAGATTTTGTGGAAAGGTCCAATTTCTTCCACCGACATGTTGAGTCCAACTTTTCATTTATATATCAGAGTATTGAATTCATATCTAATTCGGTCGGTTCATGCAATTATCTTTAAAAAAAATAATATATTAAAAGTACCTGACATTAAAAAAAGGTGATTAGTTGAGACAACAACCTTATGAAACCAGAAAAGATCCTAACAGACATCATGGGTTGTCTTGTTGTGAGTGCAAGAGGATGTGGATTTGAAGCTTTCTGAGTTGGAATTGTAGCTTTCTGATGTCTGCCGCTGCTTTAATACGAAAACAAAGGAAAGTTTGTAAATATGAGCAAGAGTGTCCATTTAAGACCACAAGAAACCTTAACCTTCAATTGAATTCAACAAAGTTTTGGATAATAAGGTGGCTGCAAAAAAATTGGTACATTTACACATAGACCTGACAAACTTGACCCGAAACTCGAGACTTAAACCGATTTATCCGACTCGAGACCTGATATAGACCCGAACATAATGGTCTAAACTTGATCCGAATTCAAGCTGAACTAAAATCGACTCGAATTTAGTTAAATCGAAAATCAACTTGAACCGAAATTAACCGAAACCGAAAGCTATCCGAACCGAAAGCAACCAAAACTGAAAATCAACTCGAACCGAAAGCAACTAAAACCGAAAATCATCTCAAACCGAAAGCAACTAAAACCGAAAATCATCTCAAACCGAAAGCAACCTGAATTTAATTTTCTCAAATATGTATGTTTTATTCTCATTTTGCATTATATTACTAATTAACAACTACTTATAGTAATAGTTTAATATCATTTTTTCTCCTTTAAAATATCATATTCATATATTGACTCAAATTGAAAGCCAACTGATCCGATATAGACTCGCCCCGAAAGTCAACCGATTCGATATTAACCGGCTCGAAAAGTCAACCGATCCGATATAGACCCGACCTGAAAAGTCAACCGATCCGATATAGACCCAACCCGAAAATCAACCGATCCGATATTAAACCGACTTGATACCCGACCCGATTCGAAATAACATAGACTTAAGTTAAATCCGAATCAGACTCGATCTGACCCAAACCGAAAATCAACCCAACCCGAAGTGACTCGACCCGTACCCGATCCGAACGACCCGATTTCCACCTCTATTTACATGACACATTTTTAGTCATTTTCAGAACTTTTAGAATTCACTTGTGCAGTCATTTATACATATTATGTGAATTGTGTGCGCCTTGTCCTTGTCAATTTAAGTTTGTGATTTTAAGGTTTGTTAATTGAGTTTTATAGTTAATATGTTTTGGGTTTTTTCATTTGTGCCTAGGAGGGAAAAGAGTAATTTTGCTTACATAAGATCTTGAACCCATAATTTAAGAAAGCTTTAATTACATGCTTTAGAAATTGTTGACATATAATAGTAAAATTTTATTAATTAATTTTGATGTGTAATCTTATGTCAAAATATGACGCCGGTTTCAATACTTTGGTAAAGTGTGGGATTCAGTTGATTTACTTAAAAATTTTAAAAATTAAAAAAAATTAAAGTCTTATTATACAATCTAAATATCTTAGCCAATAATTGACATTCTTAGTATTTAATGTCAAAATTTGTACACTACCAAGTATGCATACTGAGTTCAAAATGACTTGCTTTTTTTTTTAAAGAATTTCTAATTAGAAAAAAAAAAGGAAAATTTTGTTCTTACTAAATTTTGAACTCACAACATAAAAGAAAGGAAGGTATCAACTAAGAACTTTAATCCCATGCTCTAGAGATTATTGATATAATGACTTCTTTCTAAATTATTAGTATAAAAAACAATACTCAATATATTTAGAAAATAAATATGTAATTTTTCACTAGTTTATTTTTTTATTTGCATTTGCACATAAATTATTTAAAATATGAATATTGCAATATTTCTAATGAAATTTCATTCATTAATTTAATCTATAATTTTAGATCAAAATTGCACGTTAGAACCAACATCAAGTACCAAAATATATATTCTCCCTATTTTCAAAGCATCAAATGAAATGACTCCCTTACCATCACCTTAAGGTTCGATTGAACGGTTTAGGGAGGAGTAATAATGAATATATTAAAAGGTTGCACCTAACAAATCATGGTTAGATTGAATTGTGTGAGCGTTATCAAAAGATTATAATTAATGAATTATCTTGTATTCAAACTAAACAGTTAAAAATATTATAATTAATAAATTATGGTTCGATTAAGAATTAAGGAGCATTTATTCAATTAAGAAAATCTGCCCATCCTCTTGTTTCCTGGTGGCCTGGTAGCAAAGGTAGATGTTTATTATTTTTTGAGAAGCTCGGGTTCGAGTACCAGTAATGCATGTTGTGTGTGACGCCTTTGAAAAGATTAAGAAAAAAAAAACCTTTTTACATTTGGTATGTCTGGTTTTTGCACAATATTTCAGCAACAAAAACAATCTGAAGAAACATTTGTAAGCCACCTAGAAAGTGACTTGTAGTAGTACATCATGTTCATGCACTAGTCTTTGAGAGATTGCTTGCTGCAGGGTTTTGAAAGCTTTCTGGTAATTCAAGAACCCCATGAACCAGAACTCGAAACCGTCTACCGTCACGATTTCCATGTACTTTTGTGATGGCTTCTTCATGTTTTCACTCTCATTACCTCCCTTTATTTTCTCAAGTGGAATCAATACCTGCAATTCAAGATTAATACACAAAAACATCAGAATTGAAGGGTGCAACATTGTTCGGTCCGAGAGGGGTAAAACAGGCGAAAGATACGAACCTTGTAATGGACTCTAGCCAATTCACCATTAGGAGATGGGATTTTGATTGATCTGTCACTGCAAAAGGCAACCTTTTGAGATGAAATGAAAAGCAAACCGGCTATGGGACCTGCTGTTGTCGATAAATAGCATTGGCATGCCTTCATCAGCTTCTCTTCTTCTCCAACACTAAACAATTGTTTGAATATCTTATTCACACCTCCTACTTGAACAATTCTTGCCCCCAAACTCAACTTCCCCTTTACAGTTTCGGTGATCTTTGGTCCTAGCTTCACTGCATATTTCAAAGATAACTTCAGTTTTCATGTACATACATACATATATATGTTTAGACTTTAGAGTGTATCATACCATGTTCTCGGACTCCATGTGCAAAAGTATCAGCTTTCTTCCCAAGCTTGCTCATCCTATTAAGAACAAAATTCCCTTTGTCTGCAAATTCCAAAACTTTCTCATTAGTCACCAGTACTATAAAACATATTCATTATGAAATTCTAAACCCTTCACAGATTAAATGAGATCACCTACTTTTTCTCAATGTGTTAGACCCTTCAGCAGATGCTGGAATCCGATACTGGCCAGCCGTGTCCAATAAGTATCGTTTCGGAGTTCTCTCAACTCGATATAATGTCGATTGGATTGGAACTCCAATGACCTGATCAAGTATCTGGTTCTTCATTTTGTTTTTTTGATGAACGAAATGGAAATCTTGATAGCTTTCGAATTCTATGATCAAGGAAGAGAGGTTTTGTTTTGAGATGAAGGATGAATATTTGGATTTGGATAATGGTATTTAAAGGGATATAGGCATGGTGGTTGAATTTAACTTTTTGATTTGCATGAGTCACCTATTGCTCATCAACAAAAAAAAAAGGGCTGATTGAGACAACCTTTTTAAACCAGAAAAGATCCTAACAGACATCATGGGTTGCCTTTTTTTCTTATCTTGTTGTGACTTGTGAGTGTAAGAGGAAGTGGATTTGAAGCTTTCTGAGTTGGCATTGTAACTTTCTGATGTCTGCCACTGCTTTAATACTAATAAAAGAAAGAAAAAAAAGGAAAGATGAGATTTGGGAAATAAATTGCATGGTGAAAAGTTAAGATAATTCAGTGAGCCATGTGAGATCATGTGTCATATCGGTTCGCCTAATTTTTTCGAACAGTCTTTAAGTCAGTTGTTACAAGGTGAACCATTGAAAACAGAAACGTAAACATTAACACAAGAGAGTTGTTTGCGTAGTTCGGATTAAGGATATTACCTCTGCAGAACCTTTTTCAGAGAGAACATATAAAAAAGCTATGGTTGAGCGGTCCAGACAAGTACTTAACCCAATATGCACTACCTCTATTGTTGGCAAGAACAAATTTAATTACACAACTTTTTTTTTACCAAAAATATCCAGTGTCATCTTTGTTTTTCTAAAAGAGATATTATACAGAGCTACAGTTGTAGCAGTCTCCAATGTTCTTGGGAATTCTTCCAAGTTTGATTAATTCAATCTAAGCTGTAAATCTTGGTTTTCCATATCAGTTAATAAAAAAGATTTTTTCGTAAACAAAAGAAATTGTAGCTGGTGATAGAATGGTTGAAAGTTTCTAAATTCATTATGTAGTTTAAATTCCCAGAATTTATGTGTGTAATCTCTTCGCCCTCTGTCTTGTTTTTTCACCATTTGATCATTTAAAAGTCTAGGATTGCAGTGAAGATCTTCATTTTCTTGGCATTTTTTTCATTATCAGTCAAAGGATCATAAAAGAAGTGATAAGAAAACTTGAGAAACTTTGTAAATATGACCAAGAGTGTGCATTTAAGACCAGAAGAAACTTGTTTTGAAATGGCAATGAAGCACAGCTTATCTGATGTGGAAATGAGTATGCAGATTAAAGATAGCCTCAACTTGCTCTCCAATGCCCCCAAACCAGTCATTAAAGTATGGATAATAAAGCTTTTGCTTAACATAAAAGGAACCCATGGCTTATTTTTGTCAAACATAAAGGAATATACCAATGGATGAGTTTGGTACTTTACTGTTTGCAGCAAAACCAACAACGGCCGCATCATGGCCACATCACTACCATTTCCCACATGGTATGATGGCTATAAATGTCCAAATCCTTAATCTTCAAATGAATTCAACAAAGTTTTGGTTAATAGGGTGGCGGCAAAAAAGTTGGTAACATTTACATGACAGATTTTATTATCATTTTCAGAACTTTTATAATTCACTTCTACAGCCGTAATCTCCAACTTACCATGTTGAACCCCCCTAGAAAAGTCTTAAATTTCTCTTGAAAGAAAAAGAATAAATGATCCATGCTTTTAGCAGCAGAGCAATAGAGAATATACTGATCATCAACCAACACCAGCTAGAATTGAGACTTGGGTTCACCTTCAAAAAACTTGTGCCCCTCAAAACATAAGCTTGTAACTAAGCTATCCAAATTGAACCATCCCCTGCAAGATTTTTTTTAATTATCATCAGAATACAAGCCTTATTCCAACTACCTAGCTCCTTTAAACCAATCCATCCTTCGGCCTTTAAGGAGCACACTTGATCCCAATTTACGCAAGCCTCAACTGTTGCCCCTTCCAAAGAAATATAGTACATAATTGGATCAGTTCTCTTCAGAACAGTCATAGGGAGAACAAAGTGTCTGCTCCAAAAGTTTTGAGAATTAAAACTAACTGATTGAATCAGTTGTGCTCTACTAGCAAAACTCAAGTGTCTGGCAGTCAGACTAAGAGTTTATTCTATCTTTTCCCTTTTCATGTCAGTGACGAACAACTTTTTGCAGTAAGTCTGAGTGATCAAAGGTATACCAAGATACCTGACAGGGAGAACTCTAATTTTAAAACCAAACATCTGCTTATGAGGGTCTACATCAGGACCTTTAGAGCACTTGTAGGAGATAAAGCCTGTTGGCCATGCCTTCTAACAAGCTCTTGAGTCACGAATATATTGGCAAAAATGCACCTCGTCGTCTCAGAAGGAGGAGCAACATGAGCTCCAACTCAGGGCCCCCATTTTCTAGCTTTACAACTTCAGTAATTTCTCAAGTGACAATTTTGTAAGTTAGTGGTTGTACCTCATTGTTTTAGTTGTATTTAAGATATTTTCTTAACAAAACAATGAAAATAATGTGTTTGACAAAGTTTGATTGTGTTTCTATGGTTTAAAAGTTCTTTTTACACAGCTTATCTATCAAAATATAACTATTTATTAATTGTACTCGTTAACATCCCATCAAGTATTAGGATTGGATTCATACTAGTAATCTCAATCAAGGATTTATAATTAACATTTACTACATTTAGTTGAGACTCTACCTGACCTGGTAACTTTTCCTTTCCTAAACTTTAATTAGAAAAAGAAGAAAGAAAACATTTTTTACAATTGTAAGATTGATGGTTTTTTTTCTACATTTCATCAACAAGAACATCTTGATGAAACATTTGTAAGCCACCTAGAAAGTGACTTGTAGTAGTCTTTGGGAGATTGCTTGCTGAAGGTACTTGAAAGCTTTTTGATGATTCAAGAACCCCATAAACCAGAAATCGAAACCGTCTACCGTCACAATTTCCATGTACTTTTGTGATGGCTTCTTCATGTTTTCACTCTCATTAACTCCCTTTATTTTCTCAAGTGGAATCAATACCTGCATATCAAAATTGACAAACAGAAACATCAGAATTGAAGGGTGCAACATGATTCGATTTGAGAGGGGACAAAACAGACGAAAGATACAAACCTTGTAATGGACTCTAAGCAATTCACCATTAGGAGATGGGATTTTGATTGATCTGTCACTGCAAAAGGCGACCTTTTGAGATGAGATGAAAAGCAAACCAGCTATGGGACCTGATGTTGTTGATAAATAGCATTGGCATGCCTTCATCAGCTTCTCTCCTTCTCCAACACTAAATAATTGTTTGAATATCTTATTCACACCTCCTACTTGAAGAATTCTTGCCCCCAAACTCAACTTTCCCTTCACAGTTTCGGTGATCTTTGGTCCTAGCTTCACTGCATATTCAAAGGTAACTTCAGTATTCATATACATACATACATAAAAATATATATGTTTAGACTTTGGAGCGTATCGTACCATGTTCTCGGACTCCATGTGCGAAAGTATCAGCCTTCTTCCCAAGCTTGTTCATCCTTTTAAGTACAAAATTTCCTTTGCCTGCAATTCAGAAACTTTCACATTAGTACTATAAAACATCTTCATTATGAATTTCTAAGCCCTTTACAGATTAAATGAGAGCACATACTTTTTCTAAATGTGTTAGGCCCTTCATCAGTTGATGGAATGCAATACCGGCCGGCAGTGTCCGGTAAATATCGTCTTGGTGTAAGCTCGACTTGGTATATTGTTGATTTCATGGGAACTCCAATGACTTGCTCAAGTATCTGGCTCTTCATTTTTTTGGATGAATGAAATGGAATTTTTTTTTCTCTTTCAGCTTCTATGATCAAGGAATAGATGTTTTTTTTTGTGATGATTGATGAATCTTTGGATTTGAGAACTGGTATTTAAAGGGGTATAGATATGGTGATTGAATCTAACTTTTTTGTTTTCATGACTCACCTCTTGCTCATACAAAAAGACTAAAAGTAGAGCCTAGGTTTGTGAAAGATAATTTTAAAAGAAAGGGTAATGACTAGATTTCAAGCTTTCTGAGTTGGCATTATAGCTTTCTGATGTCTGCACTGCTTTATTACTAATAAAGAAAGGAAAGATGAGATTTCGGAAGCAAATTGCATGGTGAAAAAGATGTGATAATGCAGTGAGTGACGATGGAATGTTTTTGAGAGAAGTCAGCCATGTGAGATCAACTATCATCTTTGTTTTTAAGAAGACATGTTATAGGTAGCTCCACTAGTAGCTCTATCCAATGTTATTGGGAGCAAATCTTGGTATTCCATATCATTTTACAATAAAAGGGGGGGGGGGGGGGAGGGGGATTTTTGTTTTGTAACAAAATAAATTGCAGATTGGAGATAAAAAAATATTGCAGATGCTAAGATTCAAATTCTGGACCTGCTGAGTGCATTTTAAGACTGACTGTATGAACAGAATGGTGCAAACGGCTAAAAATGGTTTAAAGTTTCTCTCATCTTTTTCAACATATTTCATTAATTTAAAAGTCAAGGACTGCAGTGATGATCCTCATTTTCTTTACATTTGTTATGCCTTTCCTTCCTCTTCTATCAGTCAAAGGATCATGAAGAACTGATAAGCAGACTTCAGAATTTGTAAAAATGAGCAAGAGGATCCATTTATGACCACAAGAAGCCTCTTTTGAAAAGGCCATGCAGGTTAAAGATCTTCATTTTCTTTTCCTTTTTTTTCTCAGTCAAACTTGAGAAACTTTCTAAAAATGACCAAGAGTGTCCATTTATGACCAGAGAAGAAACCTCTTTTGAAATGGCAGTGAGGCACAACTTATCTGATGTGGAAATGAGTATGCAGATTAAAGATAGCCTCAACTTGCTCTCCAATGCCCCAAAACCAGTCATTAAACTATGGATAATAAAGCTTTTGCTTAACATAAAAGGAACCCATGGTTTATTTTTGTCAAACATAAAGGAATATACCAATGGATGAGTTTGGTACTTTACTGTTTGCAGCAAAACCAACAACTGCCGCATCATGGCCACATCACTACCATTTCCCACATGGTATGATGGCTTTAAATGTCCAAATCCTTAATCTTCATATGAATTCAACAAAGTTTTGGTTAATAGGGTGGCGGCAAAAAAGTTGGTAACATTTGCATGGCACGTTTTATTAACATTTTCAGAACTTTTATAATTCACTTCTACAGCCGTAATCTCCAACTTACCATGTTGAACCCCCCTAGAAAAGTCTTATAGATCTTTCCATACGCTATAAACATAAGCACTCCAAAGTAACTTCAAAATCAAGATCAAAAGTGATATCCTTTTAAGCCTTTGTTTTGCCCACTCCAATTCCTGTGACCAACCCCAAACCCTTTTGTTAATCTTGCAGAGCAAAGTACACTGCAGCAAGCCTTTTAGCATCTCAACTGAACCAGCAAGTGTTGGGTGCAATGGGGCAATGGCAAGGCACATTGAAGACGACATTGTTGGAAGGGAGAGCCACGAATCACGAACATGAACCATAAAATGGACATGAACTATACAAAAAAAAAAACATCTCAGCTGGAGTATCACTGACCTCAGAATCCTTAGTGCCCAACAAATTGTTATAAGAACACAAAATCTCATTCTCAATATGATCTTGAGTATCAAGCTTTCACCCCTCATCATCAATTAGACCTCTAATAGAATTTGTATTCCTTTTAACTGTCACCACAGAATGAAAGAACGTTTAAGCCCTCTTCACAAATTTACTTAACCTTAACTCTTTGCTTGTAAAAATCTCTTTCAGAAAGTTCCAATTCCTGCAACTTCTTCCTCAAATTATTCTCCTTATACCATATAATTTTAGTGTGTTTTCCTTGTTTGGATTATTTCCCGGAGTTACATTAGATTGTCTTTTATATATAATACCATATTGTTATACTTGCAAGAATTTGCACGTTCAAATATGAAAAAAGAAGAAAGTTATGTATGATTAAAAATGGTTTAAATATACTAACAAGGGTTGTGTGCAATGACAAAGCACATTGCTCTCCCAAGGAGAGAACCCGGTTTTAAACCTTGAAACGACATTGTGGAGAGGGAGAGCCACGAATCCCAAACATGGACCATACCATAAAATGTTACATTTATTAATAGAAAATTATTTGATACATATGTAAATTTTAATTTACATAATTTTAGGAAATAAGGTTTAGCTTAGGGTTGATTTAAATTTTAGGTTTTAAGTTTAAATAGGAAGAGTTGTATAAATTCTTTTTACAAAACTTAAGTATTAAAATATAAATATTTATATTCAATCAAAAAAAATATAAATATTTATAAATTGTACTTGTTAACAACTCATCAAGTATTAGGGTTGGATTCCTACTAGTAATCTCAATCAATGATTTATAATTAACATTTACTACATTTAGTTCAGACTCTATCTGACCTGGTAACTTTTCCTTTCCTAAACTTCAATTAGAAAAGGAAGAAAAAACATTTTTTTTGGATAAGCTTTGTGTTGTATTTATCCAAAGAAGCAGTAAAATGGACTGCTACAATTCACCTATGCATTCACTTGGGCATCCATCCCTCTAGGGAATTCCCCAAGCTGCACAAATCTGCCTATTTACATCATCATATTGTATACATTTATTTTGAACTCCAATGTAAACAACCTCCCTAATACAGCCCGACATTTTTTACAATTGTAAGATTAATTGATGGTTTTTTTTTTCACATTTCATCAACAAGAACAACTTGATGAAACGTTTGTAAGCCACCTAGAAAGTGACTTGTAGTAGTCTTTGGGAGATTGCTTGCTGAAGGTACTTGAAAGCTTTCTGGTGATTCAAAAACCCCATAAACCACAACTCGAAACCGTCTACCGTCATGATTTCCATGTACTTCTGTGATGGCTTCTTCATGTTTTCACTCTCGTTAACTCCCTTTATTTTCTCAAGTGGAATCAGAACCTGCATACCAAAATTGACATACAGAAACGTCAGAATTGAAGGGTGTTATTCAGTCCGAGAGGCAAAAGAACAGATGAAATATACAAACCTTGTAATGGACTCTAAGCAATTCACCATTAGGAGATGGGATTTTGATTGGTCTGTCACTGCAAAAGGCAATCTTTTGAGATGAGATGAAAAGTAAACCAGCTATGGGGCCTGCTGTTGTTGATAAATAGCATTGACATGCCTTCATCAGCTTCTCTCCTTCTCCAACACTAAACAATCGTTTGAATATCTTATTCACACCTCCTACTTGAACAATTCTTGCCCCCAAACTCAACTTTCCCTTCACAGTTTCGGTGATCTTTGGTCCTAGCTTCACTGCATATTCGAAGGTAACTTAACTTCAGTATTCATATACATACACACATACATATTTATGTTTAGACTTTAGAATGTATCATACCATGTTCTCGGACTCCATGTGCGAAAGTATCAGCCTTCTTCCCAAGCTTGTTCATCCTTTTAAGTACAAAATTTCCTTTGCCTGCAATTCAGAAACTTTCTCATTAGTACTATAAAACATCATCATTATGAATTTCTAAGTCCTTTACAGATTAAATGAGAGCACTTACTTTTTCTAAATGTGTTAGGCCCTTCATCAAATGATGGAATGCAATACCGGCCGGCAGTGTCCGGTAAATATCGTCTCGGTGTAAGCTCGACTTGGTATATTATTGATTTCATGGGAACTCCAATGACTTGTTCAAGTATCTGGTTCTTCATTTTTTTGGATGAATGAAATGGAATTATTTTTCTTCTCTTTCAGCTTCTATGATCAAGGAATAGATGTTTTTTTTTTGTGTGGTAATGATTGATGAATCTTTGGAATTGGGAAGTGGTATTTAAAGGGGTATAGATATGGTGGTTGAAACTAACTTTTTGTTTTCATGACTCACCTCTTGCTCATAAAAAAGACTAAAAGTAGAGCCTAGGATTGTGAAATATAATTTTGAAAGAAAGGGTGATGACTAGATATCAAGCTTTCTGAGTTGGCATTATAGCTTTCTGATGTCTGCCACTGCTTTAGTACTAATAAAGGAAGGAAAGATGAGATTTGGGAAGCAAGTTGCATGGTGAAAAAGATGTGATAATGCAGTGAGTGATGATGGAATGTTTTTGAGAAAAGTCAGGCATGTGAGATCTTTGTTTTTAAGAAGACAGGTTATAGGCAGCTCCACTAGTAGCTCTATCCAATGTTATTGAGAATTCTTTCAAGTTTGATTTCAATTTAAAGGAGCAAATCTTGGTCATTTTACAATAAAAAGGTTTTTTTTTTGGTTTTATAACAAAATAAATTGCAGATTGGAGATAAAGAAAAAGGAATGCAGTGATGATCTTCATTTTCTGTACCTTTGTTATGCCTTTTCACCCTCTTAGTATCAGTCAAAGGATCATGAAGAACTGATAAGCAGACTTTCAGAACTTGTAAAAATGAGCAAAAAAATTAATTTATCAAATCCAAAACTATATTAAGAATGGTAAATTATTCAATGCAGGAGCGGTGAGAAAAAGCTTTCATGACTGGGTTAACTTTGAGGGTTATAAATTTAGTTTAGGCTTAAGGTTTAGAATTTATAGTTTAGCATTATAATTTAATGTTTAGAGTTTAGTGGTTAGAGTAGCAAGGTTAGAAGTTTAGGTTGTAACCTTAAATCTTAAATTCTAACTATAAACTCTAAGTTTTAAAAATAAACTTTATATTCTAAATCCTTAAACCTAAACTCTAAACTAAATCCTTAACCTCTAAATCTAACCTACTTGTGATTTTTTTCCAACATCACTGTATTGAATAATCACTCATTAAGAATTTTCAAGTTCGTTTGTGTATTTTATTACTCAAGTTACACCATTTTTAAAATCTAAGTTCCCTCTTTTATTATCTTTAATACCCATTTTATAATCTAGAGTTCACCGTTATCCTTCTCAATAATATATTCTCCAAACTTCTAACATTCGAATTGAAATTTACTTAAATGAGTTTAATGTTAGCCTTAGTTTTAGGGTTAGAGATTTTATTTATGGTTTAGAGTTTAGAGATTCAAGTGTAGTAGTTTTGAATTTATAGGTTATCGGTAAAATTTTAAGTTTAGGGTTAAAATTTAGGGTTTATAGGTTAAAACCTAAATCCCTAATCATATTATCTTAAAACCTAAACCTTAGCTCTAAATTCTAATCATAAACCCTAAATTTTAACCATATAACTTAAATTCTAAACCTTGCAATAAAACTCATAACCTTTAAACCCTAAATTAAAACCTTAAACCCTAAAATTAAGGCGCTGGTGAAAAAAACTAAAAGTTTCCGAAACATGTGTACGTGATAATAATCCTACTTAAATACCAAACATTTGTTGGCTCAATTTACGTTTTGAATTCTTGCTATGCGCACACATTAAAATTGGTTGGTCAAATTTCATTAAAGGCCAAACTTTTATTTTCTTCTTGATTTAGTCCTTTTTCCAATTCTTTTTAAATCTTTATCTTTTACTTTTTAATTCTTAATTCTCACACTTGTCTAATTCCAAATCCATGATCAATGTTTAAATCTTGGACTTCCATAACATAAACAAATAAAAAAATTATTATCCTATACACTGACGGTAGAAAATAAAGTTTCCAAAGCGGGTTATTTAGGGGCTTAGAATTCTAGTTAGAGTTTAGAGGTTAGGGGTTTAAGATTTATGGTTAGAATTTAGTGTTTACAGTTTGTTGTTAGATTTTTTAAGGTTTTAAGATTAAAAATTTAGATTTTAGATTTAGGCTTAAAAAATAGACATTCTTGTGTAAACTTTTTTTTCACACTAACAGTGTATCAAATATTAATCCATACAAAAAATACCACGTCATAAAATTAATAGGAAGAGTAATTATTCCATGCACAAGCGTTTGTGGAAACAAAGTGCCTTACTTTTAGGGTTCAAATACTCTAGTTAGGGTTTATGATTTAGGGGTTTAGATGTAGTAGCTTTAAATTTAGGAGTTGTTAGATAGAATTTTGAGTTTAGGGTTAAAATTTAGGGTTTATAGGTTAATACCCAAATCCGTAACCATATTACTCTAAAACTTAACCCTAAACCTAAACCCTAAACCCTAAATTTTAACCCCAAATTATAAAACCCTAAACTATAAATCATAAACTTAAACCTTAAACCCTAAACCCTAAATTTTAACCCCAAATTATAAAACCCTAAACTATAAATCATAAACTTAAACCTTAAACCCTAAATTTGAGGCGCTTGTGAAAACTTTCCTAGGATAATAATCATAATAGGAAATGCAAACGACAATTAATGATTAGATTGAGATTTTCAAACCTGCAAAGTAAATGATCAAAATTACTTCAATCACACAATATACCTAAAAGTATAGAACTATTCATACAATTTAAAGTTCACAAATGCACTTCAGTCGCCAACAAATATGTATGCAGAAATCATTGCCAGAACAGTTGTTATATACAGGTACATGTATACACCATCCACATTGCGTATTTGATTAAACAAATGATAGACACAAAATTTGTTTGTGCTTGCAAATAAGAAAATCTTAATCTGACTAAATTGGAAAATACAGTAACCCGATACCTGCATATGCTAGTTGCCATATGCAGTATTCGGTATGTCGCAGGACTTATGTTCATCGGTGCACCCGAGCCACTGCTCCTGGTACAGGAACTCTCACTCTGTAAACCACAAGTGCTAGAGTAGGAAGATTCACAGGCGTGCCAACCGCTGACACAAGGGGACCTCCTATCGGCTGCCCTATAGTTGGAACACCATACGTGCCAGCACCAGCCGGAGCAGCAGGATGTTGAGGGGTTGCTTGTCTGATTTTCTAAATGAACCTCCAGCTTCAGTACCATTTGAAACATCTCCATTTCTGACACTGGTGATATCGTGGAAGCTGGACTGCCTCCTATCTGATGAAACAGAGGGCAACGCGATTGTAAGCCACCTAGAAAGTGACTTGTAGTACACCATGTAGTAGTCTTTGGTAGATTACTTGCTGAAGGTATTTGAAAGCTTTCTGGTGATTCAAGAACCCCATAAACCACAACTCGAAACCGTCTACCGTCACAACTTCCATGTACTTCTGTGATGGTTTCTTCATGTTTTCACTCTCATTTACTCCCTTTATTTTCTCAAGTGGGATCAAAACCTGCATCAAAATTGATACACAACATGAGAACTGAAGTGTGAAAAATTATTCAGTCTGAGAAGGAGAAAACTGATAAAATATATACCAACCTTGTAACGGACTCTGAGGAATTCACCATTAGGAGATGGGATTTTGATTGATCTGTCACTGCAAAATGCAACCTTTTGAGATGAGATGAAAAGTAAACCAGCTATAGGACCTGCTGTTGTTGATAAATAGCATTGGCATGCCTTCATCAGCTTCTCTCCTTCTCCAACACTAAACAATTGTTTGAATATCTTATCCACACCTCCAACTTGAAGAATTCTCGCCCCCAAACTCAACTTTCCCTTCACGGTTTCAGTGATCTTTGGCCCCAGCCTCACTGCATTTTCAAGAATAACTTAGTTTTCATATACATGTACAGATACATATGTTTAGACATTAGACTTAGAGTGTATCATACCATGTTCACGGACTCCATGTACGAAAGCATCAGCTTTCTTCCCAAGTTTGTTCATCCTTTTAAGTACGAAATTCCCTTTGTCTGTAATACCAGAAATTTCTCATTAGTACTATAATAATCTTCTTTATGAATTTCTAAACCCATCACAGATTAAAAGGGAGCCACCTACTTTTTCCAAATGTGTAAGACCC
This sequence comes from Hibiscus tridactylites, assembly GCA_958450335.1. NCBI lineage: Eukaryota > Viridiplantae > Streptophyta > Magnoliopsida > Malvales > Malvaceae > Hibiscus > Hibiscus tridactylites. The sequence continues at coordinate 8,439,566 of OY288279.1, forward strand.
TTCAGCAGATGATGGAATCCGATACTGGCTGGCAGCATCCTGTAAGTATCGTCTCGGTGTTCTCTCAACTTGAAATGTAGTTGATTTCACTGGAACTCCAATCACATGATCAAGTATTTGATTCTTCATTTTTCTGATGAATTAATGAAATGGAAACCTTTTCCTCTTTCAGCTTCTATGATGAAGGAAGAAATGTTTTTCTGGTAATGGTTGATGAATCTTTGGATTTGGGAAATGGTATTTAAAGGGATAAAGATATGGTGGTTGAATCTAACTTTTTGATTTGCATGAGTCGCCTATTGCTCAGCAAAGAAGAATAAAGGTTGAGCATAGACTTGTAAGAGATAATATTTAAAGACAAGATGATGACAGGGTTTTGTGGGAAGGTAATGAACCATGGCTTATCTGAGGTGGAAATGAATGGGCAGTAGGCCATGCAGATTAAAGATTGCCTCAACTTGCTTTCCAATGCCCCCAAACACAGTCATTAAACTATGGATAATAAAGCTTTTACTTAACATAAAAGGAATTAATCCATGGCTTGTTTTTTGTCAAAGCTTAAAGGAATATACCATTGGATGCCACATCAGTATCATTCCCCCCATGGCATGATGACATTCAGTGTCCATATCCTGAGTCTTCAATGGATTCAACAAAGTTCACTACAGTACTTCAGTCTCCAACAATATTTATGCAAAAATCATTGGAAGAGAAATGCTTACATATTTTTGGGAAAGAATTCAATACAACTGTTACATGTGTATGGGAATTGTGTGGTTACATATCTGAGATCATGGCTACCTTCACATTCTGCAGTATAGCATAATTAGAGGTGGCAAACTGACCCGAGATTCGAACTGATTTTACCCGATCCGAGAACTGATATCAACCCGAACAAGATGATCCGAACTTGATCCGAAATCCGAAACAAACCGAATCGAATTGAAACCGACCCGATTTTTAGTTGAACCGATGTGGACCCAATCCGATTTTTTAACCGAACAGAACGGACCTAAACCGATTTCATCCGAACCGAAAGTAACTTGAACCAAAGTCAACCCGAAATAAAGAAAGATATTAAAAGAAATAATGAAAGATTTGATGTGAATCATCGTACAACTCACAAAAAAGTCAAATATAATAGCTTTATAAAGCCATATATGGGTTTAAAAAATTGATCCGACCTGAAAACCCGACTGAAACATATTGATCTCCCATTGAACCAATTTTGACCCGATCCGAAACCAATCGACCCGAAAATCAACCGAACCGATGTGACCCGATCCGGACTGATACCCGACCCGAAAATCAATCGAACCAATGTGACCTGATCCGAATTAATACCCAATCTGGACTAATACCCAACCCGAATTGAACCAAAACCGAAACTGACCCAAACCAAAATAACCTGAACCGAACCCGACCCGAATGACCCGTTTGTCACATCTAAACATGATTCAGTTCAACTTCTTAGCAGATCAGCCTCATAGAATGATTGCCTCACTGAAACAAACAACTGTTCCTTCGTAATATAACACTTTTATTAGATTCCATTAGACCATGTTACTCAGACTCGGTCTAAAGGTGGATATGAGTATATGTCCTCCGCCTATATCCTACCTTTTACTTTTTATCATATTCTTTGCTATCCACCAACTGATTGGAAATTATTTTAGATATCTGCTCATGATATCAAAATGTGTCAGCTTACTTTCCTTTTTAACTTTTTCTCCATGAAACTTCTGAGTATAGACAATTCTAATGTTAATGGATGCATCAAAGAGTGGATGTGGAAACGAAAAGGTGCCAAAAAGCTGTTTTTACATTTGCTTCAATGTGCTTGGTGAAAAATTATGTCCTGGACACATACAATCTTTATATGGTTGTGAATGGTTGAGGGTTTGGTATGATTTCTTGAAGTGGTGGAATCTATCACGGTGTCTCCCTCTTAAACTGTCATCTTTCTTGTTGAATTGTCTTGAGCGTCAATTTTCTGGTTTTCTAAAAATCTCCAGATGGAAGTTTGAATTTTAACGTGGCCGTCTCGATGCTACTCGCATCCCACACTGCAGGTATTGGTGGCCTTATGAGAAATAAATAAGTTATTGTTAATGCCTTATTCTTTGGTCCTATGATGACTATGGACCTCAGATTTTGTAAACTTTATACTATCAAAATGGCTTTAGATGTTTTTTTCTTGAAACCGAATGCTAAGGCTAGGCAAATCTTTTTATTGAACCGGATTCTGAACTTGCTGTTTTCTGGTGCTAAAATCTGATGAGAAACCTTGGATGGTCATGGAGCTTTGTAACAGGATTGATTTTCATTTCTGCTCTTTTGATGTCAGGATACAGAGCTTTTTGTAACATTGCTGATTTTGCTCGATTAAACCAGCTAGATTTATTAATAAAATTATCCTTTATTTAACATTTTCCTTTTTTCACATTGGCCTATACAAACAAACATATAAGTACTATCCCTATGGCTAATTTAGAGTAAACAAATGACAAACACAAACTTGTTTTGTGCTTGAAAATAAGAAAATCTTATTCAGGCTAAATTGGAAAGCCCGATATTCGCACAAGCTAGTTGTCTTCAGTCCTTTGTACATTTGGAAACTAAACAGAATATTACCTACAAGCATGTGTAGGCAGCATTAGGCACCTTTCAGGATCCAAGTTCATTGTTGCACTTGGAACCACTGCTCCTGGCACAAGTGCTCTCACTCCGTAAGCCATGTGTGCCCGGGCAGGGAGATTCACTGACTAGCCAAATGCTGAGAAAAGGGGGCCTCATATCAGTTGCCCTATAGTTGGAGCACCAAACATGCGGCCAAGACCAGCTGGGGCAGCAGAATGTTTAGGGAGATGTTTGGCTGACTTTCCAGACGAACCGCCTGCTGCAGCACCATTCAATTGTCGAAACTGGTGAAATCGTACATGCTAGATTGCCTCCGATCTTTGTTCATGGGGTTAAACAGAAGAACTAAATACTCTTTTGCATGACTTGCCATTTGTGTCAGCATCTTGTGATGACATAGTTCCGGGATATTCAATTCAGAAAATCCTATTCCATATTTCATGAACAAAAACAATCTGATGAAACGGAGAAGAAATATGTTAGCCACCTAGAAAGTGACTTGTAGTACATCATCTAGTAGTCTCTGGGAGATTGCTTGCTGAAGGTATTTGAAAGTTTTCTGGTGATTCAAGAACCCCATAAACCACAACTCAAAATCATCTACTGTCACAATTTCCATGTACTTTTGTGATGGTTTCTTCATGTTTTCACTCTCATTGACTCCCTTTATTTTCTCAAGTGGGATCAAAACCTGCATCAAAATTGATATACAACATGAGGTTGAAGTGTGAAAAATCATACAGCCTGAGAATGAGAAAACTGATAAAATATATACCAACCTTGTAATGGACTCTGAGGGATTCTCCATTAGGAGATGGGAATTTGATTGATCTGTCACTGCAAAATGAAACCTTTTGAGATGAGATGAAAAGTAAACCAGCTATAGGACCTGCTGTTGTTGATAAATAACATTGGAATGCCTTCATCAGCTTCTCTCCTTCTCCAACACTAAACAATTGTTTGAAAATCTTATCCACACCTCCAACTTGAAGAATTCTTGCCCCCAAACTCAACTTTCCCTTCACAGTTTCAGTGAACTTTGGCCCCAGCCTCACTGCATTTTCAAAAGTAACTTCAGTTTTCATGTACATACATACATACATATATATGTTTAGAATTTAGAGTGTATCATACCATGTTCTCGGACTCCGTTTGTGAAAGTATCAGCTTTCTTCCCAAATTTGTTCATCCTTTTAAGAACAAAGTTCCCCTTGACTGCAATTCAAAAACTCTCATTAGTACTATAAAACATCTCATTATGAATTTCTAAATCCGCCACGGATTAAAAGGGAGCACCTACTTTTTCTAAAAGTATTAGACCCTTCGGCAGATGATGGAGTCCAATACTGGCCGGTGGCATCCGGTAAGTATCGTCTTGGCATTCTCTCAACTCGATACGTTGTTGATTTCATTGGAACTCCAATGACTTGTTCATGTATCTGATTCTTCATTTTCAGATGAATAAAATGGAAATCTTTTTTTTTTTCTCTTTCAGATTCTATGATGAAGGAAGAGATGTTTTTTTTGGTAATGGTTGATGAATCTTTGGATTTGGGAAATGGTATTTAAAGGGATATAGATATGGTGGTTGAATCTAACTTTTTTGTTTGCATGAGTCACATATTGCTCAGCAAAGAGGAATAAAGGTAGAACATAGACTTGTAGATTTTGTGGAAAGCTGATTAGTTGAGACAACCTTTTAAAATGAGATAAGATCCTAACAGACATCATGGGTTACCTTTTTTATTGTTGTGAGTGTAAGAGGATGTGGATTTGAAGCTTTCTGAGTTGGCATTGTATCTTTTTGATGTCTGCCACTGCTTTAATACTAGTACTATAAGAAAGAAAAGCAAAACCTCAACAACTAAACAAATTGCATGGTGAAAAGATATGATAAAGCAGGGAGTGAAGGTGGAACATTTTGAGAAATGTCAGCCATGTGAGATCAACTGTCATATCCACTATCATCTTTCTTTCTCTAAAAATAGAGGGTATATGTAGCTCCAGTAGTAGCTCTCTCCAATGTTCTGGGGAATTATTTCCAGGTTTGATTCAATCTAAAGGAGTAAATCTTGGTGTTCCATATCATTTTACAGTGAAAGGTTAAAAAAAACAAAAGAAATTGCAGTTGGGAGATAAATAAAGGAATACAAATGCTAAGATTCAAATTCCAGGCTTGTAAGTGCTTTTTAAGACTGGTTGTATGAACAAAATGGAGTAGGGTTGTAAATGAGACGAGACAGATCACGAGCTGCTCGAGTCCGGCTCGGTCAAAGCTCGGTCAACTTTCAACTCGATTGCCGAAACTGGTGAGTGGTGATTTACACCCCTAGAATGGAGTAAACCCCAGGTTTACTTTGGAGTTTAATACTAATAGTTGTTCTGTAATTTGATGGTAAACAGCTAAAAATGGTTTAAAGTTTCTAAATTCATTAGGTACTTAAAATACCCTGAATTTATCTACATGTAATCTCTTTGCCCTCTTCTTTTTTGTTCACCATTTGATCATTTAAAAGTCAAGGATTGCAGTTATGATCTTCATTTTCGTTGCTTTTTTGCGCCTTCCATCAGTCAAAAGGATCCCATTTATGACCATAAGAAGCCTCCTTTGAAAAGGCAATGAAGCATAGCTTATCTGAGGTGGAAATGACCATGCAGATTAAAGATTGCCTCAACCTGCTTTCCAGTGCCCCAGAATCAGTCATTAAACCATGGATAATAAAGCTTTACTTAGCATAAAAGGAATTCATGGCTCGTTTTTGGTCAAAACTTAATGGAATAAACCAATGGGATGAGTTTGGTACTAAAATGCTTGTTGCATAAACCGACAACAATCACATCATGGCCACATCAGTACAATTCCCCACACGGCATGATAGCATCAAGTGTTCACGTCCTGAATCTTCTAATGAATTCAACAAAGTTTTGGTTCATAAGGTGACAAAAAAGTTGGTAAGATGACATTTTTTAGGCTTTTTAAGAACTTTAAAATCATGTACAGAACTTTAAGCAAAAAATATTGGCAGAAAATGCTTACATGTTTTTAAGAAGAATTCAGTACACCTATTATGTGTATGGAAATTGTGTGGCAACATATATGAGATCATAGCCACATTCAAAATCTGCAGCATAACATAGGTCAGTTCAACTTCTTAGCAGAACGGCCTCATATAATGATGTATTTACCTCAAGGAAACCAACAACTGCTCCTTAATAATACCATTAACACTTTATTCTTGGGATATGTTACTCGGATTTGAGTGAGAAAGCATATACAAGCATATATCCGTAACAGTTATATTAAATTTTATATCTTTTAAGTTTTTCATATACTATCATGTTCTTAGATATGCTGCTCGATTCATAATAGTAAAATGTGTTAGTTTTATTTTTATTTTTTTATTTACACTTTTCTATGAAACTGCCGAGCATTGACTATTCTAATGCTAGTGGATGCATCAGAGAATGAATGAGAACTGAAGAATGGAGTCGAAATGTTGTCTAAACCATCAATCTGGAATATTTAACATTTTCCTTTTTCCACAGTTGCCTTTACAGATACATTTAAATACCATCCATGTGGCTTATCTAGATTTAAACAAATGACAGACATAAACATGTTTGTGCTTGCAACTAAGAAAAAGTTATTCAGGCTAAATTGGAAAATCCAGTAACCTGATATCTGCACTAGCTAGTCGTCTTCTTTCCTTTGTATGCCTATGAGAATATGCATACAGCGTTTGGTATGTCGCAGGACCACTGCAGAGATAAGGGGGTTTCCTATCCTTTGCCCTATAGTTGGAGCACCATACATGCCAGCACCAGCTACCAGCTGGTTCAGCAGGATATTGAGGGGGCTGTTTTGCTGATTTTCCAGACGAACCTCCAGCTGCAGCACCATTCGATTTACCAGTGATCGGTCCTTGGGGTGCTGAAATATCTCCATTGCCAACACTGGTGATTGTGGATGCTAAATCACCTCCTATCTTTGTTCATGGAGTTCAATTGAATGAAAATCTCTTTACATTTATAAAACTGATGGTTTTTTCCACATTTCATCAACAAAAACAATCTGATGAAACAAAGGGCAACGAAATTGTAAGCCACCTAGAAAGTGACTTGTAGTACATCATGCAGTAGTCTTTGGGAGATAGTTTGCTGAAGGTATTTGAAAGCTTTCTGGTAATTCAAGAACCCCATAAACCAGAAATCGAAACCGTCTACTGTCACGATTTCCATGTACTTTTGTGATGGCTTCTTCATGTTTTCACTCTCATTAACACCCTTTATTTTCTCAAGTGGAATCAAAACCTGCATCAAAATTGATATATAACATCAGGATTGAAGGGTGCAAAATTATACAGTGAGAGGGAGGGTAAACAGATGAAATATACAAACCTTGTAGTGGACTCTGAGCGATTCTCCATTAGGAGATGAGATTTTGATTGATCTGTCACTGCAAAAGGCGACCTTTTGAGATGAGATGAAAAGCAATCCAGCTATGGGACCTGCTGTTGTTGATAAATAACATTGGCATGCCTTCAACAGCTTCTCTCCTTCTCCAACACAAAACAATTGTTTGAATATCTTATCCACACCTCCTACTTGAAGAATTCTTGCCCCCAAACTCAACTTTCCCTTCACAGTTTCGGTGATCTTTGGTCCTAGCTTCACTGCATATTCAAAAATAACTTCAGTATTCATATACATACATATATATTTATGTTTAGACTTTAAAGTGTATCATACCATGTTCTCGAACTCCATGTGCGAAAGTATCAGCCTTCTTCCCAAGCTTGTTCATCCTCTTAAGTACAAAATTTCCTTTGCCTGAAATTCCAAAATTTTCTCATTAGCACTATAAAACATCTTCATTATGAGTTTCAAAACCCTTCACGGACTAAACGAGAGCACCTACTTTTTCTAAATGTGTTAGACCCTTCAGCAGATGATGGAATCCGATACTGGCTGGCAGCATCCAGTAAGTAGCATCTCGACGTTCTCTCAATTCGATATGTTGACAATGTCATTGGAACTCCAATGACCTGATCAGGCATCTGGATCTTCATTTTTTCTGATGAAAGAAATGGAAATCTTGTTATGTTTCAGCTTTTATGATCAAGGAAGAGATGTTTTATTTTGCGATGGTTGATGAATCTTTGGATTTGGGTAATGGTATTTAAAGGGATGGCTGAACATAACTTTTTTGTTTGCATGAGTCACCTATTGCTCATCAAAAAAGAATAAAGATAATATTTAAAGAAAATCTGTTGACAAGATTTGGTTTCTTTAAGGAAGATGATGTTGTGGAAAGGTCCGGTTTCCTTTTGTGACATCCCCCAACATGTTAAGGAAACTTTAACTGATCAGTAGAAAATTATAGAATAATTTATTTAAGAATGCTGACTGACATACATGATGAGCCTCCCAGGAAAATTAAAAGTAGAAAAAGAAAAGGCTGATTGGTTCAGACAAACTTTTAAAACCAGAAAAGATCCTAACAGACATCATGGATTGGGTTGCCTTTTCTTCTCTTGCTCTGAGTGCAAGGGGATGTGGATTTGAAGCTTTTCTGAGTTGGCATTGTAGCTTTCTGATGTCTGCCACTGCTTTAATATTAATATAATAGAGAAAAGAAAAGAAAAGAAAAAGTAGAGATTTGAAGAACAAATTGCATGGTTAAAAGATACTATGATAATGCAGTGAGTGAAGGTGGAACATTTTGTAGATATGTCATGTGACATGTCAGCCATGTGAGACCAGTTGTCATATCCACTATCATCTTCAAATGGTAGTGATGGCATTAAGTGTCCAGGTCCTGAATCTTCAAATGAATTCAACAAAGTTTTGCTTCATAGGGTGGCAAGAAAGTTGGTAACATGACATTTGTTTTGGTCAAATTGTATGAATAGTTCATATACTTTAAGCAGGTTGTGGAATTGGTCATCTACTTTAATACGAGTAATTTCGGTTCTCTACTTTGTGAGTTTGGAAATCTCGATCCAAGACATACAATCGACAATGCCAAATAACGGAAAATGCAAATAGTGATTAATGGTAGGATTGAAATGTTAAACCCGTAACGTAAACGGATCAAAACTACTTAAATTAAAGTATAAGAACTAATTCCGCAATCTGCATAAAGTAGTGCCATCCATAAAATTTGACTTATTTTTTAGTAACTTACAGGACTTTAGAGTTCACTATAGTACTTCAGTCTCCAACAAATACTTAGGCAAAAATCATTGACAGAAAAATGCTTACAATTTTTGGTAAGAATTCAATGCTACTATTATGTGTCTGGCAATTGTGTGCATATATGTGACATCATAGCCATGTTGATCAAAATTTGCAGCATAACATAGTTCTACTTCTTAGCAGATCAACCTCATATAATGATATATTTATCTCAAGGAAACCAACAAAAACTGCTCCTTAACAATATCATTAGTATAGAACTTTATTCTTAAGCTATGTCTGCAACAGTTATATTCAGTTTTTTATATAAAGTTTTCATTTAGTATCATGTTCTTACATATTCTGCTCATAATAGAAAAAATATGGTAGACTTAAGAGTTTCTTTATCCCATGAAACTGCTGAGCATTGACTATTCTAATGCTAATGAATGCATCAGAGAATGGATGAGGAAAGAAAAATGTGCCAAAATTCTATTTCTACCCATAAATCTGCCATATTTAACATTTTCATTTTCCAAAAGTTGCCTATACACATACATGTAAATACCATGCCTATTGCTTATCTAGATTGACAGACACAAACATGTTTGTGCTTGCAAATAAACGAAACTTATTCAGGCCGCTAAATTGGAAACTTCGGTAACCAAATATCAGCACAAGCTAATCATCTGTTGTCCTTAGTACTCCTATGACAAGAAGTATGCAGCATTGAGTACATTGCAGGACAACTGCTGGGACTAGGGGGCGTCATATATCAGTTGCCCATAGTTGGAGCACCATACATGCCAATACAGCAGGATGTTGGGGTAGTTTTGCTGATTTTTCGTACAAACTTCCAGCTGCAGCACAATTCAATTTCTTGTCCTTGGGGTGCTGAAATATCATGGATGCTAGATCACCTCCTATCTTTGTTATGGAGTTCAAATGAATGAAATTTTTTTTTACATTTGTAAAACTCAGGGTTTTTTCGATGTTCCATCAACAAGAACTGTCTGATGAAACAGAGGAGAAACATTTGTAAGCCACCTAAAAAGTGGTGACTTGTAGTGGAGCATCTACTAGTCTTTGGGAGATTGCTTGCTGAAGGTATTTGAAAGTTTTCCGGTAATTCAAGAGCTCCATAAACCAGAACTCGAAACCGTCTACCGTCACAATATCCATGTACTTCTGTGATGGTTTCTTCATATTTTGACTCTCATTAACTCCCTTTATTTTCTCAAGTGGAATCAAAACCTGCATCAAAATTAATATACAACATTTAGGCCAAGATTTTGTGGAAAGGTCCAATTTCTTCTTTGTGACATCCCCCAACATGTTCAGGAAACAAAGTTGAGCCCAACTTTCATTATCCCACGAGTTTCGAACTGACATTTAGGCCCCTTTGGCAATGTTTTTCAGAAGCACTTTTGGTTAAAAAGTCAGTTTTAAACGTAAAAGCATTGTCAAAGGAATAAAAATTAAGTGCAAAAGTGTTTTTCAATTTGGTTTAAAAGTGTCTTTCAAAAGCTGAAATTTCTAGATTTCAATTTTTCCAAAAGCACATAATTACTCATATGTTCTCATTTACATCACTAACTCTATTATATTTTCGAAGCAAAAGACTGAAATAGACATTTTATCAGCTTAAAAAGCATTTTTTAACAGCAATCACCAAACAATCCAAAATCACTTTTCAAAAGCACTTCTCAAAAGCACTTTTCACCACATTTTTCAAAAACAATGTCTAATCCTGGTGAGATTCGGGAAACAAATTGCATGGTGAAAAGTTACGAAAATGCAGTGAGTGAAGGTGGAACATTTTTTAGTAGTGTCAGCCATGTGAAATCAACTGTCATATCCACTTTCATATAAGAAACTGCTGAGCAAACATCAGAAACTTACTAATTATGACCTTGGGGTCCTTTTATGACCAAAAAAAAATCTCTTTTGAAAAAGCAGTGAACCTAGCTTATCTGAGGTGGGAATGACCCTGCAGATTAAGGCTATTACTTAACATAAAAGAATCCATGGCTTGTTTTTGTCAAAGCTTAAAAGAAATATACCAATGGGGTGAGTTTGGTACTTCAATGTTGGCTGCAAAAACAACTGCTGCCATATCAGTACCATTCCCCATATGGAATTGTGTGGCTACATATATGAGATCATAGCCACCTCCAAAATCTGCAGCACAACATAATTCACATCAACTCCTTATCATATCAACCTCATATAGTGATATATTTACCTCAAGGAAACCAGCAACTGTTCCTTGATAATGTATCACTTGGACTCGGGTGCAAGAGCAAGAGCGGATACGAATTTGTCAATCACAGCACATGTATCTTCAATTTTTTTCACCTAGGCTACCAACTAACGAACCAACCAACTTCTGAGCATAGACTGATTCTAATGCAAATGCATGCATCAGAGAAAGGATATGGAAACAAAAAGGGGCAGAAATGTTGTTTCTAAAATCTGCCATATTTAACATTTTCCATTTTCCACAGTTGCATGTACACATACATGTAAACACTCTCCCTATGGCTTATTTAGATAAAAGAAATGAGAGACAAATTTGTTTGTGCTTGCAAATAAGCAAATATTATTCAGGCTAAATTGGAAAACCCGGTAACCCGATATCTGCACAAGCTAGATGTCTTCCTTCCTTTGTACATTTGGCAGGTAAACAGCACATTACCTATGAGAAGATGCATGCGGCATTGGGTATGTCACAGGACCCATGTTCACTGGAGCCCCAGGAACCACTGCTCCTGGTACAGGAGCTCTCACTCCGTAAGCCATATGTGCCGGGCCAGGAAGATTCACTGGCGTGCCAACCGCTGAGATAAGGGGGCCTCCTATCGGTTGCCCTATAGTTGGAGCACCATACACACCAACGCCAGCTGGTGCAACAGCAAGTTGAGGGGGCTGTTTCGCAGAGTTTCCAGACGAACCTCCAGCTGCAGCACCAGTTGATTGACCAGTGATCGGCCCTTGGGGTGCTGAAATATCTCCATTGCCAACACTGGTGATATCATGGATGCTAGATCGCCTCCTCTCTTTGTTCATGGAGTTCAATCGAATGAAATACTTTTGCGCATGACTTGCCACTTGTGTTGGTGTTCTTGAGACCACATAGTGCCGGGATATGCTTCGCCAGTCTCCTTTCCCATATTTATCCAAACCGAGAAGAAATAACCTGTTATTCAAGATAAAATCATTACAATCATATCATGAAAAGCCTATTGGTCAAATGAAATATCAAAATACATCTGAAAATTCATAGAATAACAATAAAGACTATTCATAAAATAATAGCAATTTCTTAAGTACGAGTTATCCCAGTTTATGAATATTTCCTATGCGCTAGGAGAAGCATTATAGACCAACTAAAGCTAAATAATATGTTCGGTAACAATCAAATTGAGGCATAAAAAACTCATCAAGAGAATGGATGCTAAAACATCAAAAACTTAACCTGCGTAACACCCTGTTTTAGCCATATGCACTTTGGGCGGAACATACATTCTGATATTTACTTGAGCAGTCAATTACAAATAACTGAGACTAAAATTCAAGCCATCATGCTACTAAAAGAAATATATAACAAAGGAAAAGCATTCAATAATCAATATATATACATTTACAGTGCACAAGCTCTAAGACACCAAAATATCAAGTTTATATTACCACCACGGTAATCTCCGTCTGTTACGGGCCAAAAAGAAACCAAGCCTCTTCAATTGTATCAGGTAGCAATGTTTTACAGCAAATGAAGTTTTTTGTAGCGCATAAAAAGTTCACCTCCAGTAAATTACAAGGAAGTGCACGATTAAATCTTAAGCACAGACACAGCATCAATAACTCACATAGGAACCATCAGATAAAATCAACACAGTAGCATGCATGTATATGATATATCATAAATAGTTCTTACTCAGAAAGGCATGGTTTTCCACCATAATGCAAGCAATATGTGAATCAAATCACCCAAATGAGCCTACGTGGCTATATAACCTAAGCACCATTTCCTTGGACTTGATTGATGAAATAAATCACATATGTTATTATGATTTTTCATAAACTCTTTTCCTATATGGTAGCCGGCTGAAAGGTTAATTTTCTACCATAAACCTTCTCAAGATGTCCCTGCCCTTCCCTTCCATATTAGAACCAAATTTTGGCAAGCATTTTAATCGTGGAACCATAAACCGTTATACCAAAAAACATGTTGAACACGATAGACATATGCCAGCAGAAAGCGACAAAAACCTAAAATACCAGTTTGAAGTAAAAAACATATGGCTATACGGCGGTTTCCAAAAGTTCAGCACACAACATACAAGATTAAACGGTTAATCTGCAGATAACAGCCACAAGTGCCATACAAGTAACACGTGACGATAGCATAATTATTCTCTCTAGGATGGAAAATCATATATCTTCCACGTGTTAACATTGAGATTCGATTTTGACTTCAATTATGTCGCATCATTTCAGGACATATTATCATGTGTTGACCGTCTACTGACTGACAGGCGTCAAAAGCTTCAGAGTAACGCACGGCAGTAAGAAAGCCGTAGAAGATCTAATCTTTCTAACAACTAACTAACAATAAGCAACAAATAGAATTTTCGAAACGTGGAAAGCAATTTCTGCAAAAGATTTTGTTAAATAAAGATTCTAAATACGGATAGGATACGCGATGCCAAAATATAATAAATGCACGTTGTTACTAAATATAATGCATGAAGAATACCAAGTATTGAAGTTCTTAAGGGCAAAACAAAATGAGCATAAATCAATCAAAATAAAAACAGAAAATAAAAAAATCTAAACCAGAAGAACTAATTCACCTGTGCTCCTCCTCTGTCCAAGCAGTCCCCTTGCGACGTTCCTGATCAGACCTCGAATTCCTACCCCCATGATTTGACAGTGACTCACTGTTATTATGCCCTGAACTTCTATTTCCTTTCTTACCAGTTCCTTCGCCACCTGCATAGCCTGCTGAACAATCAGAATCATAAGGAGGGAGAGGCACACAACCCGATTCAATCTGGTTAATGTCTTCCACTAGAAGCTCATAGTGTGCTTTAATCTCTTCCAAAGTTTTCCCGGGTACAGCAGCTGCAATTTTCTCCCACCGATCAGAACTGTCCTCGGGATAAATTGCAAGGGCATTCTCAAATGCCTTATCTTGGTCTCTACTCCACTCGGAGCTATTGCCAGGTTCATTCGCAGACATCTAGGCTCGTCTCAATCCACTGTCTAGAATATCACCTGCGGGAAGAATGAACTGAATTCACTAAGCTTGTAATGCATATCCAAAATCAAGGATTTTCAAGAACAGTCCCAGGATTATTTCAGTAGTGAATTTCACTAACAACAGGTTTGATGGAATATTTAAACAATGGGAATGAAGAGATTCAAACAAAGTTCAATAAATCCAAAAAGCTTAAAAATTGCAGCAAATTCAAATGATCTCCCTATCAAGTTTAAATCAGAACCAAAAAAAATATCAATTAAAACACTCTAAAGTACAAGTTGCATTTATGAGGTTACATGAAGTTTCATTTCACTGTTTTATATTTTAAAAAATAAAACAAACTGCAAAAACAAGGCAAAATATTTTTTGGAAAGCTAGCATAAATAGGAAACAAACTTCCTGAAAGAACTTTTAATGATACCAAAGTAAGTCAATTCAAAGGGTTTCTTCAGAAGAAATGTATGATTTTTCGTTTATACTCCTCCTTGAAGATTCCTACCCAGAAATCAATAATTTGATAATTTCAAGATTTCCAAGTCTAGAAAATAGGACGACTAAACGAGAAAAAAGCTAACCTCAGATTCCTTTCTGTCTAACTATTCAAACCTAGAAAGCAGCTCACATTTACTGTAGAAATGGCCATAAATTGAACCACCACCACCAATTAATATCAAGATTCTGACACTTTAACGGATAAACTTTTTCTTCCGAATTATACAACCAACCAAAACATAAAAACCTAACCTTGAATGGTGCCAAATCCTTTTTCAAAACCCTTTTTTTTCTTTTCAAAACGTAAAAATCCTTGGGGAACATTTCTGTTGCAAAGCTTACATTTTCGAAGTACATGTAATGGAAATAACAACAAACAATTAGTGTGCATAAAATTCAAAGGGAAAGAAAAAGAATCGAAAACCCAAAAGGAAAAATCTAAAACCCGAAGAAATTGTTGACAAATTTATCTAGACATACGAATTATAACTGATGTTGATGGATTATCCTGAAAAAATCTGCAAAGGAAGTTGCAGGATGGGTCAATTGTCCCATCACCTCCAACAACAACAACAACTTTGCTACAAAAAGGACTGAAAACGGCTCACTCCGTTCATTTCAAGCTGCTCAAACACCATTACACTGGAATCCGCCATTAGTAACGAAGAGAAAAACTAAACCATTTTAGTGTAAAAATGTTCAGAAAGAACACTCCTTTTCTTCAGAGAGAAAAAGAGAAAAGCAAAGAACAACAAATTTAGATAGTAGTAGAAGATGGGATACTAATATTTTAAGGCATCCGTAATGATTGACTACAAATCATTACCTTTCTCTCTTTTTTTCCTTTCTGGGTGCTGCTTGTTGCAAAGGTGGAAAACAAAATGAAAAAAATAAATCAAACCATAGTTTGTTTTTTATATCGAAGCAAAGAAAAGTTTCAGTATTTGAGTTTATACAAGGTTGCTCTTTGTCTTCTTCTTCTTTGTTTCTCACCTCATTTTAGTTCTTAAGCTCATATATACATATTATATGTATATATATATAATCAAGGGAAAAACTTAATTTTTTTTCATTTTAATATTAAAGACTGAAGTGGACCCTTTTCAGAAGCTTAATTTGGAAATCTAACGTTGTAAACAGGGGTCTGAATTTGGTATTTTTTTAAATTTGGTATTTTAAATTTAAATTATGTCATATATTTTATTTTACTTTAGTTGTCATCTCGGTTCTTCAGGGCTTTGTCTCAATTAATTCGAATTGACTCATGCCGCACAATTGAATTTGGTGGGTGAGTCTCACCGCGAAAATTTTTTGCATACACAAGGCCTCGAACTTGAGACTTGCTTAAGCAATATCAAGTTGCTTACCACTTGGATCAACTTGTTGGTTAATTTTTTATTAATTAAGGAGGAAATTACATTTCCAAGGTAAATGTCGGGATTTAAATCTACATAAGATAAGATAATATGAACACCTTTGACCACTTGATTAATTAATGAATATTCATATATTTTAATTTAACTTTACGTATTTAGGATTAATGTGACCAAAAAATCAGAATTAAATTGAAAAATTGACAAGTTTAAGGAGTTGTGTGGACCCTTAAAAGACTTATGTGGACTAAGTTGAAAAAACATCAAATTCAGTGACTGAATATTAGTTTATCCAATAAAATAAAATTAAAATAAAAAGTGAGAGTGTCTAGATACAATGGGCAAGTTGGCCTGTAATAATGAGATTATGAACCTACCATTTATTGCCACGTAAGCAATAGGTCAAAGTTCAGGAGTCTAACAAACCACATGCTCCGTGGCCCATGGTTTTTTTTATTACAGTTTAATTGTGTTTCCACTTTCCACTCTTTCTCGCACAATTTATTCGTTCAGTTACCAGTTTAGTTACAAGAGTCATAATTTAGTCACTAAAGTAAAATGTAATTATTATAAACATGTCACTTTTATCGATAAAATTAAAACAAACGTTTAATGCTCATTCTCTTGTGTCCCGGTAGCAAAGGTAGAGATGTTCATCATCCCTTGGGACTCGGGTTCGAGCACCAGTAATTCATGCTGTGTGCGTCGTCTTTAAAATTTAAAAGATGTTACCCTCGCATTACAAAAAGTTAATAAGGGACAATTTTCGTGGGACGGAAGGAGTACATTCTATCATTTTGATCTTAATTCAAAATATTCAATAAATCCAACCCTTAATATTTAGAAATTCTATCAATTTAACCATTCTTTGTGTTATTGTCAAACTAAGTGATTCCATCGGATCAAATAACATCTAGATAATTGCATTATACTATAAAGCAACAACAAATTATCGTTAATTATTATTATATCATGAAAGTAATATATCATTTCTAAGAAAACAACAAATAATTTAGGAGAAGAACAAAGAGTAAATTGATAAAAGTTTTAAATATTAAAGGTTAAATTTATTGAATTATTTTAAAATGTAACCAAATTGATATGATGTATATGTTTTTTATACCAAATTTAACAATTTAACTCTAAAACCTAAACTTTCATCCCTACTTTCAAAACGCTAAAATCCAAAGTCCTAATCTAAACACATAACCTCTTAAATAAACTTGATTGCGTAAATTAAAGTTTACACTAAGAGGGGGTAAAAATCCTCTGCCCCTAATCATGTCCCACACTAAAAATCACTTAAAATTAAATTATAAACCATAATCTTAATTTTCACGTCCTAAACCATACACCCTAGAAAATACACCCTACTTATAATTTCACAACCCTTAACTTTAAACCCTAAACTCATTATTTTAAAGTGGAAACATAAAATAAGGCATGATAAGAAAGTGCGTCAAATATAAATTTCTATTTTAAATTGCCTTATAAAAAGATTTGTTAGATTTTAAAATATAAATATTATAATAATTTCCAATTGAGTTGGTGTCTGAAATGACTGGTGACGCCAAATTCAGTTAAGATTTTAGTAAGTAATATGTATATATTATTTTAATATTGTTATGGTTGAATAACATGGAACGAAATCCATTTTATTTTTTCATCCACTATTTTGTTATTTTTATTAATTTTAGTTTCAAAACTTACACATTGTATCAAATTGATCTTAATTTAAAATAATTTAAAAGTTTTTTTATTTAAAAATTTCATTAATTTAGTCATTCTTTCACTACAAGAAAATAGATTTTTAGTGACATCAAAAATAGTCACTAAAAGTATTAAATTCAGTCACTGAAATTTACAGTGACTATTTTTCTGAGTCGTCACCTGTCGTCACTAATAACTCCGTCACTATTATATTAGTGACAACTTTTATACATTTTGTCACAATAAGTTATATTTTTATGACTATATTTTTTGACACAAAAGATTAATAATAGTGACTAAAATTTAGACACTAATGTTATTCTTATTAGTGACAAACATTTTTATCACAAATACATATTGAAATAGTGTCTAAAATACATTGTCACTTTCAATAATAATAATAATAAAATAATTATATTTTTTAGTTGCAGCCATCTTATTCAGGCAACCCGCACACTGAATATCTCTCCCGCGGCGGCGTAGCAGATGTGTGCTAGAGATATCAACCCTTGACTTCTACGACGAGCGCGATATGAAGCCCTCTGCCCCCAAACTGGTCCTTAGAAGGTCATCCACTTGGTCTCAATGGCCAGTACACCTAGGGCCTACATGAGCCTAGGAGAAAGGTCACTTACACCAAAATAGCTCGGTTGCTAGCCCGTGGCGAGGGAGTTAATTGTAGATGATGAGTCATATTCATATATCAATTTTTAATAAATAAATACAATGCACGGTTTCGTGGAGGATCGAACCTGGAACCTTTAGGGGGAGAGTGCAATGTCTATCCACTAAGCTAGGCAAGAAATTTAATATTATTTTGAAAGTAAAATATTATTTAGGTTAAATTGCAATTGAAATTAATTTTATTTATTTTAAAAGTATGTATTAATTGTAACAATAATTAATATAATAATAATTTAATTAATTTTTATATGGTTTCCTATACGAAATATGTTTGTTGAAGAAAATAATAAAAATAATTGAGTTGGTTTTAAAATGTAAACATATGAATATTAAGATTTACACCTAAATTATTCATAGAATTACCCTTTATGTGATAATTATTTACTATACTGTCAATGCAAATTTTACCTCAACGAGAAAAGTTAAAACAAATATAAAGTGTAAAATTTTTCACAAGGTAAAATTTTGCTATCACATATTATGCCAAGATTACATATTAGTCCTTTTACTTTAATTTGTTCACTTTAAGTTTATGTACTTTCTATTCAAGAAAATGTACTTTTTAAATTTTGAAATTTCGATCTTGACATGAATGATAGTCTTTAAATATGTTATGTAAAACTTTTGGTTTTTATTCTTTTGTTCAATCATTTTTAGTCATTGTAATTTAATCACATTGTCGCTGTCCCGTTTGGATTATGATTGAAATTTTAAAATTTCAAAAAATAGAGACTAAAATTGATCAAAATAGAATGACTAAAACAACAATTTACACATAGTGTAGAGACTAATAGAATTATTTTACCTTTTGATAAACTAGTTTATGCCTTTATGGCAACTTCAATTTTTTATAATTGTTATTATTACTATAATTATAAAAATAAATTTATTATCGTGACAATATATAACTTGTCATTAAGTTTATTTTTATTGGTGACAAAATTTATCACAACAAAAGTAAAATTTTAAGTGACAAACAATTGCATTGTCACAACAAATATCAAATTATAGTGACCACTTTATATATCGTCACTATCATGTGTCAAAGTTTTAGTGGCAATAAAATTTGTGTCACAATTATAGACTTATAGTGAGAATTTAATTGTGAAAAATGTTATCGTCACAATTACTACTATAATAGTGACCAAATAAAAATACATCACAATTACTTATGCTAATAGTGTCGCACAAAAATTATGTCACAAAAGTTTAATATTTGTGACAAAATTACTGCTAGTCACTGCCAATTTGTCACTAAAAGTCTATATTCTTGTAGTGTTTTGATATTGTCAAACTAAGCAAGTTTATCATATCATAGCAACAATTGAATAATTGCATTTTACCATTAAACAACAACATGCTAAAGTTAAGCTTTTATTATACCTTAAAAGTAAAATAATATTTTTAGGAGAAGAATAAAGAGTAAATTGATTGATTTTTTAAATATACATTGTTAAATTTATTGAATTGATTCAAATTATAACCAAATTGATAGAATGTATAACTTTTGATACAAACTTGAGAGAATGTGCCTAGTTCAGATATCAGCTTGGGAGAATATACCTAGTTCATATACCAACTTAGGAGTAAAAAATTTTAAGTACCAACTTGGAAGAAGATGTCTAGTTCAAATGCCAATTTAAATATAAAAATTCTTTAAATATTAACATGAAAGAATGTATATAGTTCAAGTACCAAGTATATATTTAAGCCAATAAAAATAATATAAGTAAACAAATAACTAAAATTCAAACTAATTGGCTCAAAATATTTGGGTCCAAGCCAATTAGACATTCAATCAATGGGTTTGTCCAAAACCCAATTAAAAAGTAACTCTTTCATTGTAAAATTTTATTATAATTTACGCTACTAGTTTTTTTTTTTAATTTTTTTCACGAGTTAATTAAAAATGTTTTAAAATTATTTCTATATTTTATAAATTTGAACCATTCAAAATATTTTTCAGATCCTTAACCCCAAGGACGGATCCACATAAATGGTGGGAGGCAGGGATGGACCGAGAGGTGCTGGTGGGGGCAACTACCCCTAAAATTTTGAAAATCATATATGATTTAGAAAAATTTTAGAATTTTTTTATATATTTTCTAGTAAAAATTTATTTTCGCCCATCTAAAAATTTATAGATTCGCCCCCTAACCTAAAATCCTAGGTCCGTCGGAGGGGCAATTGTGTCTTTATGTAACAGATCAAACTAAAAAATAACAGAAAATTTGGAAGAAAAGAAACAAAGGTTGGATTGAAGGCAGCTCAGAATTAGAACAGAAGAGAGAAAAACGACAGTTAGGGGTGCTCAATCGGTCGGTTCGGTTAACCGACCGAACCGAACTTTCAAAATTTTATTAACCGAAATTTTTTTCATATTAACCGTTAACCGAACCAAAAATTTTCAAAAAATTTTAACCGAACCGAAAAAAGTTCGGTTAATTCGGTCGGTTTTCGAATTAACCGAAATTTGTTAGAAAATTTTGGGTAAATCACCCAAATGGTCACTAAACTATTTTAAAATAATCTTTTTGGTCACTAAACTTTCAAAAATTATAAAATAACCATTAAACTTATCAAACTATTACAAAATAGTCATTAACTTGCACGTTATAAATTATTGATAAATCATTTTGCGCTAATTTGATAAAATTTAATGACCATTTTATAATATATCAAAAAATTTAATGACTATTTTATAATTTTTAAAAATTATGTGAATAAAAATAAATATATGAAATATATAATATATAATATATAAAAATTTCGGTTAAATCGGTTAATTCGGTTAATTAACCGAATTAACCGATAACCGAAGTTTGAAAAAATTATTAACCGTTAACCGACCAAACCTAAAATTAACCGACCGATTAACCGAAAAAAGTTCAGTTCGGTTCGGTTAATTCGGTTTTAACCGAAGTTTGAACACCCCTAACGACAGTAGCAATGAAAATGTATTCTCATTCATATTAAGCCCTAGAAAAATCAGAGTTTTAACCCCTTACAAACAACCAAAATGACATAGTATTGAAATAATATAAAACAGGTGATAAAACGTCACCGTTTCCAATTAAAATGAAGCGCAACACCTTAAAGTTCATGGGTTAATTATATTTGAGACTTTAATAATTTGGAAACCATTGCAATTAAGCCCTTATCATTCTTTGTCCCTCTCAAAAATTTATGGTTTATTATTTTTTTAGGAGCTTATAATCTAAAATTAATAAAATTAAACTTTGACACTTCATTTTTCTTGTTTAATTACTTTTAAGATCTTTTAATTTTAAAATTTGAATTGGGTACTGTAGAAATTCATTATAAGGACTAATATTCTAATTTAATTTACTTCATTCACAAGTTTAAACCATTAACTTTAGGGAAAGGATCTGGTGCCAACTCATTGTTGGTTATTCAGGTTTGTTTAACAATTGAAAACGTGCTGAACCTACTTATGGAATTTATTCTATTAACGGCGCATAGGTAGAAGCGAAAATTATAGGGTTTTTTTTAACATAGAAAATCATAGAGTTGACAAGATCATGCCCCTAAAATGGTTAAATTTTGCCAAATCCTTTGAAGTTTCATAAATTATAACCCAATAACAGTGATATTGTATTTTGACCCCTAAAATGAAAATTTTTAATCTGGTCCTTCACAAATTGTCAAGTTAAAAGTCAGTATAGTGATAATTTTAATCAATTTGTTGGAATTTATTGCTAATAATGAACAAGTATATTTTTGACCACTTTAAAGAAGAGATTTTTCGGGCATGAATTAATCGGTCGTTAACTAATACGAAACATGTTGATCGTGATGACGATTACATTATAAAAATATAATACCTTTATTTAATAAAAAATCATAAATGAAACCAACAACATGATAGTGGTCTAAATTATTAATCAAGTTTCTAATGCATTGCGGCATGCGGGACAATATAGTAGTGACTATAAATTTTGTTTAAAATTATTGTCTTTCATTTTGTGTATCAATACAATTTGATCGATTTTTTTAAACAATATCAAAATCTTTAATTATATAAAAATATATAAATAGATTTAAATCAATCGAATTGATAAAAAATAACATTTATTTATAATTGTGTTTGACAGTCATATTAATTTTTTATTTAATAAAAAATTAACGGAAAATATTGAAATAAAATAAAAGTAAATAGATAATTACTTATTAATTAATGTTAATAATATTAAATTATTTGTTAATAAATATTATATTTGAAATAAAGTATATTTTTAATGAAATATTTAAATTATTATATTTACATTGTATAAAAAGTGGTTTAAATAACATAAAATATTATATTAATAAATTTATCAACTTTAAAGTAGTAGTAATATTTCTATAAATTCTTTTATTGTTAAAGAAAAATAAATTAAAACTTTATATATATAGTAGCCTAGTAGGAGTAGAGTTCAAATGTCCACAACCACACCAAACTGATTGATACTAAAATTGAACTCTCTTTCCTTCAGAATTCTGAATATCAACTTTTGTTTACTTCCCAGAAAATGGGAAAAGATTCAGTCATCGTGTACATTACAGTTTCCGTTCTAATCCTCTATCTCATCTCTTATCCCCCTAACAAACACTCCACCCACAACCGCCACCGCCGCCTCAAGCTCCGCTATTCCTCCACCTTCTCCAACCCCATCCATCACGACCCCGTTGCTTTTGACCCCCTCGTCGCCGAGATCGAGCGCCGCCGTGAAGACAACCAATGGGAGAATCAGTACTTGGAGCATTCCCGTCCCGAGTTTTTACACCACCCCGCTCCCGCTGAAGAATCGCAGCCCGATTTGGATGATTTCTTGAATGCCGAAGACTACTTGAATGATGGGGACAAGTTTAACATTACTAATAGGTTGGTGGATTGCGTATTCGCATTTAATTTTAATTTCATGTTTACTACTTTTATTGGTTACTAAGGGGTTAAATTTCGCAGCTTTAGTTAATGTTTTATATGCTTTACGGAAAGTATGCTGGGTGTCTTCATGATTGCAAGTATATGTGAGTATGCTTAATTCTTTGTAAATGTCTATTAGAATGAGTATCAATGCTAGGCGTCTTCATTGTTGAAAAGATTCAGATGTTAGTTTGCTTAATTCCTTTGTGAATGTCTTCTACAATGAATATATTGTGTTAATTTGTTGGAAATGTAAGCATTATGATTTATGGGTTGTAACATTTTGGACGATGTTGATTGAATGGAGGTTATGAACAGGTTGGTATTGCTGTTCCCCAAGATTGATGTAGATCCAGCAGATGGTTTTGTGACTGAGAATGAATTGGTTGAGTGGCATCTGCAGCAGTCTACGAAGGAAGTCTGGTTCAGGAGTTTGAGGGAGATGGAAATTCATGACAAAAACAATGATGGGTTCATTTCATATGCTGAGTATGAGGCTCCCAGTTGGGTGAAGAATGGTATGTTGTCTCTACCATTATGTTACTAAATTGTAGATCCTTTGTGCTTGCCTTTTTCTTTTCTTATGCGATCTTGGTTTTTGTGTGTGTGTGTGTGTGTTTTCACCTAAATTCTTAGTTGGCTGGAGTTGTTTGATTGATGGGTTTATACACTTTAGTAGATCCTTTTGACGAATATGTGAAGTCATCCTCTGAAGTGGGTTTCAAAACTTTTGAGAGAGAGAGTGATTAATGCATTAAAACAAAACAACAAACATGCATGATCTGTTCTTTTTGGACTTCTAGTACAGAACTTGGATATGGTAATTGATTTCTGTTTAATTTGCCTAGTAGTGATATTTAGAGGTAGTGCCTTATTTGTGCTTCTTTCTCTAGACAACCCATCTTTTGGCTTCAATATGGGCTGGTGGACAGAGGATCATTTTAATGCCTCAGATGTCAATGGCGATCATTTATTAAATTTAACCGAGTTCAATGAGTAAGTTCCAACTTATACAGAAAGTTTTACTAATATGCTCCCAGGGAAAGCGGTTATTTTCAATTGCTGCTATTGCTCTTCCCTAAATTCTGCTTGATATTTTCCTAGCTTTATGCACCCAGCTGACAGCGAAAACCCAAAGCTGCTTCAATGGTTATGCAAGGAGGAAGTAAGGTGACCTGAGTTTTATTCCTTTTCTTTTTACCCGTGAAAAATTGTATTTATATCTATCCCAATATAAAGAACCAACTCATGATTAAATTATATATTCTGAGGAGGGGTGTAATTGAGCCGAGTAGTGGCAAGCTCGATCTCAATTCAAAACTTGGGGCTCGAGCTCGGTCGAACATCAATTTCCAAACTTGAGCTCGGCTCAAGATATAATCATGCTACTCAAGCTTGAGCTCGATTAAACTCGTATACCAAACTAAAGCTTGAACTCGATCGCGATTAAGCTTGTTCATATTCAATAATATATATAGTAAGGGTAGAAATTAATAATATAAGAATATATATTCAAATTGAAAAGCTCGATTAGGCTTACAAGCCGCTCGAGCCAGGTATTATTATTACGGTGCTCAAATTTGGCTCGGACGATAACTAGAGCTGCTTGAGCTCGGCTCAATAATTATCAAATCAAATTCGAGTTTTTTCCGAGTTGAACTCGAATAGTTTGCAAGCATAGGTGTCTCATCTACACCCCTATTTCCGAGTTCAAGAGATAAGAAAAACAGTTTCCTGTTTTGGATATATTATCCCATTTTCATTTGATCTGTTTTTCTATTATTTCCCTTAAAACTTTGCCTTTTTTCCTCCTTTAGGGAAAGAGACGCAGACAAAGATGGGAAGGTTAACTTTAATGAATTTTTTCATGGCATTTTTGACTTGGTAATAAACCATGATGAAGGTCATGTTTCAATGGAGACAGAGACCCCTGCTAAACAGTTGTTTAGCCAGCTTGATAAAGATGGTGACAGGTGCTTGTATGAACTTTTAATTTTCTGTATTATGTTTGAATTGGGAACTCTTTTGGATGATTAAATAATTATCCATTGGTTTAACAGATTCTTGACAGATGAAGAGCTACTACCAATCATTGGGAAAATTCATCCATCAGAACGGTACTATGCAAAACAACAAGCAAATTACATCATATCACAGGTATTTATGACACCAGATAATTTAGCATTACTATGCATGGATGTATGCTTTACTTCTCTAATGTTCCACTTTATTAATATATATATATATATAGGGTTAGGATCAACTTACACTGTGTAAAACTCAATTACTTTTACACAATTTTTGGACCGTTGAATGATAGTAATTAATGGCTCAGATTATTTCTTTATCTTTTTTTCCCAAGTGATAATCTTCACATTTTTTACTGTTAATCTCATCCATCCATTTCATTCATCCAATGGTCCTAGATTAATGTAAAATTAAATGAGTTTTACACCATGTAACTTGATCCCATCCCATATATATATATTGCATTTAGACCATGTTAGTTGTGCATTTGTACTTCTAACATAATGCAATAGGGAAATTGATGGGTTTGTTTTAAAACAGGCCAAGGAAACTATTGTGATATACTTTATATAATTATTGTAATATCAGTCTAAAGAGATGTATGGGATAATTCAAGCTAAGCAGAACTTTTATCAAAACCCTACAAAGAGATGTAGGTCTCTCTCTAATGAATTCTAAAGGTTTTAGAGTCCCTTTTATGAATTTGATAATAATGGATGTAAATGTAATGGAGGGTAGCCTAACCCCATTTTCCAAGGAAATCTGGTTACATACTATGCTAATGTGTTACATATACCATTATTGACTTATTCTTCTTCTTATGGTTCTTCGTTTTATGATTTAGTTCTGCAAATATTATGGTTTTTGTATTAGATTAAATATTCTTGCATAAGGAAATTATTTTCTTGCAAGTCATAGTTGCTGCAATGTTTTCGACAACTATTAAATGAAAGTTCTAAGTTTGACATCATTCTCAACCAAGGCTTGACCTAGTAGTTTTTACCCCTCCTCTGAAGTCCAAGGATCAAAATAAGCTCTATCATTGAAGATTTTGCTAATTTTAATGACAGGCAGATTCGGATAAAGACGGTCGCTTAAGCTTAGCCGAGATGATTGACAACCCATATGTATTTTATAGTGCCATCTTCCAGGACAGTGAAGATGACTATAAGCACCATGATGAGTTCCGCTAAATGCTAATTTCTCGATAGGTAAGAGGAACCATCCGTAATTTGCTTGCATCTACTTTATGCTGTCTGTATTTGCATAAACCAAGCTCTTTTTACTTTAACGTTGCAGGATGCAAAGGAAGCAATAGAACTCAAGTTGATTTCTAGGAAGTAATAGTTTGTTTCCGACTTCGGACCCTTTTTTTCGGGTTTTATTCCATCTATCAGCTACTTCACATTACTATAATTTGTTCATTGCAGATTATGGAGCATAACTTGTTTGAAGGCCGTTTCACAAATCACAATAGTAGCTGGTCCCTTGGGAATTTCACACTTGTATGTCGTCAAATTCAGGGTCCGTCCGTATAAAAGCAACATATATGCCTGTGAAAACTGAGAATCTGGTCTGGAACTCTTAGAATTGGCAGATTCAAAGTTGTAAATAATTCCATTCCATTGATTTGTTTATTCAACCGCATGAAAACTCTCTGGTATTTTGTAGTTTATTATTGTTCTGGCCATTTAATTCAACTTGGTGATATTGCCATGGAAACGGGAATGGTTTTTTCTGAACAAAACAATCAAAGGGAAGAGAACCTTATCAATTGGTTCCAAGTATAAAATGGTTCGACTTATTGTAAAGAGGCTAAAACCACTATTTGCACAATCTTAACTATTTTACACCTTAATATTTTTCTCATGTTAAATTAAAGAAAAATGAAACTTTTTTCTTCTCAGATTAAGCTAGAAAAATCGGAGATTTTTTTTTTCTTCTCATTGTTAACGTCATCTGACTGCACATCAATACTCAAAAATAAAATTCAAAGTTAACTTAGGGCCTGTTTTTGGTTGCGTTTAGCAACCTAAAAACACTTAAAAAAGTAATTTTAGTTAAAATAGGTTGTTTTTTTATTGATTTTAAAATTAGTTTTTCTACCAAAGTTAAAAAGCTAGATTTTATAGCTTAGAAAAGGTAGTTTAAAAATAAAATTATTTTTTTTACCCTTGATATTTAGTTATAATTTATTGTTAAAATAATGTTTATGCATACATAATTGTAAAATAATATATATTTTATAATATTTATAATGGGAATAAAATTATTTTATTTGTAATTTATTTGTAATTTATTATTAATTTGTAAGTGGTATGTCCGTATATAATCTACAATGTACTTTATATTTTTAAATTAATTTTTTTCAAAAAATAAATTTTTTATTATAATTGAAATTGATTTATTTCATATATCATAACATTAACATCACCCAAATTTATTTTTACTTTTCAATATCATGTCTAAAATAGACATTTTATCTCCTCAAAATCACTTTTTGACATCAATGGCAAACACTAACCAACTTTTCAAAACTACTTTTCAACAACTAATTGAAAATTCATTTTTTTCACCACAAGCAACCACAAACTAAGCCTTAATACCAATTAAGATTGCCGCATATTTTTTTTTGAATAGGATCCTTTTATTCTCCTTATTAAAATGAGTGTTATTTTGAAAAATAATTTAATGAGTACTCCTATTATTTTATAAAATAATTTTTAAATCAGAAAATTGGAGGTAAAAAGAAAAAAAGAAAAGCCTCCAAACGCACCTTAAAAGCCTGCAACCTTGACCCTTGTCAGCTTTGGGTCCGTCAAGAAACAGTTATGAAAACCAGCTTCCCTGCTTTGGTGTTTTGACAAAAATCCCAACGAAAACGTTGCAGTTGGCTTGGCTCCCTTCTCACACCGTGCATTGCTGCTCGCCGGCGACCCAGTAATAGAAAGAAAACATGCACGGAAGCACGGGATACAGTGGTTACCACCAAAATAACCAGCAGCGGCCGCGGAAGCGAGGGGGAGGTCGTCGTACGTCACGTCAATACCAACACTACGAGAACACCAGCAACAACGGCGACGACGATCAGCAAGAGCAGAAATCACCTCCCCCTTGTACGGACTTCGACAAGGCCTACTTTCACTGTTATGCCCACGTTGGCGTCCACGAAGAAATGATCAAGGTCTTAACTGTCTTCATTTTGTTTTGGTATTACTTCTTGATGGACTGTGTGAACTGTGAAGTTCTTTTACTTCATTTTTGTAAGCAAGGTTGAATCTTGCATTTGTAACCATTAATTTGCCTTATTCTTTGTTGCGGTTGAACATGTGTGTACCTGTGCACTTTCCATTGAAAAGTTCTTTAAATTATGGTTTGTTGCTAAAGCTAACCTTTTTGATTATATGTTACTGAACATTTTATCTAGGTTATGGTAAATTGTATATTAATTTCGACAAAGTTGCCCTCCGGTATCTGTTGCAACTTTCAAGAAATCAAGAACCATTTGCCTTCGAATTAATAATAACAATACTAGAAATTAATGACAATTCACTGATCATAGTTTATCTCTGAAGCATACAGGATAGTGTTCGAAACGAAACTTACAAGGCGGCAATCATGCATCACCGGAGTTTTATTGAGGGGAAGGTAGTACCATTGCTGTAGTCCTGGTTATAAAACTATATTTGATCTGTTTTCTTAAGAATACTTGGTTGCATTTTGTGTAAGATTCCTATTTCATGAGTCTCAATGTTATACTGTAGAGATTATAATATCATGCCTCATTATTGCTTTTGACCATGCTTACAGGTTGTAATGGACGTTGGATGTGGCACAGGCATTCTTTCAATATTTTGTGCTCAAGCTGGTGCAAAACGGGTATATGTTTTGAATTTCTTTTTGCATTATTGACATATTTATAACAGTGTTATATGGCCACATACATTTTGAGGATTGATTAAATCTCAGTTTTTTTTGCATATCATGTGGTACTGGTTTCAACTGATTTCAGAGGATTGCATTATTTAATAAGTGCAGGGGTTTGCGTTTGCTAGAAGTTAAATTGTGTTTAACTTTATTTACCCCCTTTAAATTCCTCTATGTTTTCTCTAATTAGCTTTCTTTGTGAACTCTATAATTTTATCATTATGAAGACAATAGGCTTCTATCATCTATCGACCAAGAGAAACTGTAGATAGAATTTAAATTTTGTTCATTAGTATATCTTTTAGAATTCTCTTGCTACCTCAAAGTTAAATTCTTGTAATGTTTATGGATTCAATTAAATACAACTATCTAATATCTGAAGTGATTATGTATTTTCAGGTTTATGCGGTGGATGCCAGTGATATTGCAGTGCAGGTACTTTGTTGCATTGGTGCTTATGCTTATATGAGGCATTTTTACCTTCTCTTTTGAGAATGCTAAAGTTTAGCACATTTTTGTTCTCTCATCGCCAATTTTGTTTTCATACCATGTTGGTCACAACAATGAGATTACGAGATCTGGTTAACAAAGCTATTAGAATATGCACGCTAGTTATCAATCAATATTGTGGAATGGTATATATTATTTACTTCTCTAAACCTTTCTTTGGCTACCTTCTTGTTTAGAAATGAAACTGGCTATTTTGGTTTGTATTAAAATTTTCTATTTGATAGCAGGCCAATGAAGTGGTGAAAGCAAACAACTTAGCTGACAGGGTCATCGTATTGCATGGACGAGTTGAGGTAGGCTTTTCCTCCCAGGCTTGTAGAAGTCTATATATGTATACATATTACTACTTGTATAGTTCTTCTCTGGACTTTTGAATTGTATGGCCTTAAATGGTTGGGAGCAGGGGAGTTGAATTATTGAACTTGAGCCTTCATTGGAGGGGTAACAAACGACCTGTAGGCCAACTTAGGGTTAGATTTTCTTTCTTTAACATCTTAAAGTCAGTGATAACAACTTCTTTATCTTTGAAACTGCAAAGACCGGTTTCAACATTGTGGAATTGGAGATGATTCTTCTGCATTTACTTCATGGTCAACAGAACACTAGCTGCACAAAAAAATTAAGATGGAATTTTATGTGTTGCTGCATGCAAAAGGATGGGGACCTTTATGCGGCGCTTTGCTTTCTGCAGACCATTTTAAGGCTTTGCATTGGTGCTTGTGTCGGTGTTTAAATCTCATTATAAACATGGAAAACTTTCTATCACTGTGGATCTTGGACAAAGTGATTGTGATAGGACCTCTTCTGGATGCCCTCTTTGGTATATGACTGCAATTTCGGCAGCCTTTGTGGATGTATTTGGTTAGATATTCACATCTTTCTCATACTTATATACACACCATTCATAGTTATGGTGATCATAGGATAATAAAGGACGAAAGCTTGCACCTATTGGTCATTGACCCACATAATGTTTGCTGGGTTGCTAGCTTTCATATTGGCTTTGTTTCAACACCCAGTCATATCAACTCATGGATTAGTTCTCGTACAATGATGAGACATTTCTGTTATTCACATCTTTGTTTGGATGAGACATGAGAGCAGTGGCTATTGTAGACTACATTAGTGTAGAAGAATGAGTTAGGTCATTTAGGATAACGAAGAATCAGTAAACTTGATGGTGGGGTAAGGGAGGAGTGGACAGCTATGTGCTTTTCACTGTTCTGATAAATGTGTTTCCTTCCCTTGAACTTATTTGTTTCCTTTTGAATGTCTCAAAGTTTTTATTAGTTATAACTTCTACAGGATGTTGAAATTTATGAAAAGGTTGATGTAATAATTTCAGAGTGGATGGGCTACATGCTGCTTTATGAGGTAATTGTTAAAGCCACGCATCATTTCTAAATTATTTTTTAAGAGTTCTGGGAACTCTTTTAGGTTTTGAGAGTAGAACTATAACTTTTATTCATGCAATCCACTCTTATGTATTTTTCTTTTTACTTTTTATTTTCCTTGCATTTTAAGATGTCTTGTGATCATCCTCATTACATTTTTCTAGAGCATGCTGGGAAGTGTTATTGCTGCTAGAGATCGATGGCTAAAACGTGGAGGCCTTATTCTTCCTTGCACTGCTACGGTTTGTGTCATTTTCATGCTAGTCTAGTGTAACTTTATTTTGCTACAAGCTGCGCGTGATAGCGTAATTGAGCTTCTTTGTTCTTTTTTCTCTGTTTATCAGTGCTGTCTTGAATGTTGAGTCCTAGGAAGTTTTATTGTGTTGCAGAATCTGTTTCTCATGATGAAAAATTATTTATTTAGTGTTTATTTCACTCTTTACTGCTTGCAGTTATACATGGCACCCATCACACATCCTGACAGATACAAAGACAGCATTGAATTTTGGCGCAATGTCTATGGAATTGATAGTATGATGCTAAATTAGATCTGAATTTTTTTCATGCATATATGTGAAATTAAATTCCTACTAATCTGCATAAAAAATGCACCTCTCATGCCTTTTGATTGTAGCTTGTTTCTGGGTTGATTGCGTGTGAATTATGAGTCATTTTGTCTTGCAGTGTCTGTAATGATGCCATTAGCAAAACTGTGCGCGTTTGAAGAGCCATGTGTGGAGACAATAACGGGGGAGAACGTTATGGCGCGGCCACATGTGGTGAGTCTTCTAGTTCTCTTGTTTTATTCCCCCTCTGGCTTTTCCAGTTGATTTCTGAAATTGGAAATACCAGACTTTATTTTCTGTAAATAAAAATATTATAACTTTTGGAAAATTTCCAGTTGTAGCCATCACATTTGGTTCCTGCCTATGATTTAAAAGAATATATAGTCTTTTGTCCGTCTGGTGCATCCCAAAAGTGCAGCACTGCAATAATCACCCCGACCAGGGTTAGGTGTATCATACTATTTATGCTTCTTCACCTAACGGTTTCTTCATATATTGACATTTTTATGTAACAATTTCTCATTAATGCTATATGGCTGTTCCTTGAGGCATTCCTTTTACCAGCAGCATTTGTCCAGGTTATATGACCAAATTATGAGCTATAAAACATGGTTTATTTCAACATATTTCTAAAGCTGCTCATCAAATGGCATTAAAATTTCTCATCATTAACAGGTTAAGCATGTGGACTGTTACACTATCCAACTCCACGAGTTAGAATCTGTATCAACAAGATATAAGTTCCAGTCAATGATGCAAGGTAAACCCTCCTGTTGATATCTGTCTTTTTATATATGCAATATACCGTCTTGTTTCTGTTTGTGCACTCACAAATGCTGGGTCAAGGATTTCCATCACGCGTGTGTGAACCGTACAATTGAGATGTCATGTGGTAATGTAATCAGTTTATCTTCTCTTGTTATGATCTTTGGGTTTACTATTGTTGCACACCGTTTATATCATCTCGAGTAGGCCTTTGTTTCATGCTATTTACAAGGTCCTTGCAATTTTTCTCTGTTCTATCATTTTAAGCATAGTATTCGTTCTTCCTTGATTCCCAGCTCCTCTACATGGATTTGCATTATGGTTTGATGCTGAATTCAGTGGGCCAGCAAGTTCTACAAATAATAATCCTGTTGATGGTTTCCGGGGGAAGAAACATGCCAATCCCAATGAAACACTTGTACTCCCCACAGGACCAGAGGATCTTCCGACACATTGGCAACAGGTACCATACTAAATTTAGTTTGCAGGCACAAGAGTGGTTTGATTCTGTTAGGAAATAAAGTATTTTGGTTTGAGCATGTACAGAAGCCCGAACGGTCAACTTTACTTCTAACTATGGTGTTTGTTTGGTTAATTAATTGGTTTTAATATCTGAAACCTTGGCATGGAGCTACTGGTTTACCCTTTTTAATGTTTGGTATGTAAACTTTGCAGACATTGATATACTATTTTGACCCAATAGAGGTGGAGCAAGATCAAATCATTGAAGGCTCCCTAACACTATCTCAAAACAAAGAAAACCATCGGTTTATAAATATTCGTCTCGTGTGCTCGTGAGTAACAGCATTATATTAATTTTAAGCAAAAGATTTAGCCTTGCTTTCTGTTGGTGGATCATCAACTTTTTTATCTTCACTCTTGCAGCTCAGGTGGCATGTCCTATGTAAAAGAGTTGGTAATGCGATGATCCTGTTACTTTCTACTGAAGCTTTCCGTGCCGGTGTGATCCCTCACTTTACTTGACAGACAAGTGATCTGACTAACATTTACCATTCAAAGCTATTTTTTGAACTGGAGTTTGTGGAATTTTGACATTACCTCTACTGATGGTGTAGGACTATTTCTTTTTCTGGTTTGTCGGTTGGGATTAGTGTAGACTATGATCTAACTGTAAAGACAAACCCAGCCTTCAAGTTCTGTCTGGTCTGTTTTGAACTTCTTAGTGAACAGTTTAACATCCATTTTCACAGAGAAATTAAAAAGTCGAAAAAATGAATTTGAGATATTCATGAATCACGTGTGCATGCAATGAGGTCACCCGGGAATACCATCTAAGAGTTGTTGCACCTAATACCAAAACTCAAAGCATGCTCATCTTCACCTAATAACATGTCTCATTTTTTGTCCAAACTTGGGTGGATCCAAGATTGTGTTATATTGTAAGAAGAAATGAAGTGAGCTACTTCCATATTCCAACATACCTGTCTTCTCTCTACAAACCTTCATTATTGAGAAAAAGAGACTGTTGGTTTCTTCTTATTTTATTTTAAAAAGATTGGATAGGGTTTATCTCCACCCAAACCTGTCTTGTTCTGCTAATTAAATGCAGCAAATCTATCTCAAGATTTGTATACGTACCCCCATGAAACTATTAATTCAACATATTCACATGCTTTCCTACTACACTTTTAAAAAAACACACATATATATCTTCAATTCACTTATCGTAAGAACGGAAACAAAATTTTATGTTAGGGGTACAGATTTTTATATTTAGTAAAATTATATAAAATTTAAAAAATAAAGAGGTGTGAAATTAAATCGTCAATATAAAAATAAAAAAAAATAAAATTTTTAAGGGGTGCGACTGCCCCTAACACCCTCATCCATCTCGATTCATCCCCGACTATGGTCATTGCAAATAAATTCAAAAACATAAGATTTCAATTCTTAAACGATGCACGTGCATGATTTACAACGACACTTGGAAAGAGAAAAAATATATAAAAATCTGTATATATTTCAGTGCCCACAAATTAGAATATAGTTGTGGCATTAGGCAACTTTTAGGTGCTAATAATGGTTCAATTATTGGGAAGAACTTGGGTAGTATGTATTCCCCCACTTTGGCTTTCCTTCATATTTTTCTAACATATCACTTTTGGTTTCTCCTTTGTCGTTTTCCCCCCACCATTAACCCGCAATTATATTATAAAAATCCTTCCTTCCATATCTTAATCTCTCCATTACACTCCAACAAGTATTAGTTAGATTGACACATTTTAAAAGTTGTAAGTTTGAATACGTTGATTTAAATACAATTGTCTGTTTTTTGGTAAAATACATGTTTATTTTATAATTTATGTTCAGGATTTGTGGTTCTTCTCCTCAATAATGTCTTCCCTAAGATTTAAATACAACTATTGTCATTGATTTAAAAAGATTATAAATAATTTATTTAAATATCATAATCACTCTATTACACGCTCTAGATGATTATTTTATAATTTTTCTTTAATTTATAAATGGTGTGACTCTAGAAAAGTTTTAGGCAATCTTCGGTATAAAAACATATCCGAAGGGACAATAACCTAAATGGAGTGGAAAGAAGAAAACATGTTTATAATTTTTATATATGTAATTTGATTGCAATTTGCAATGGCATTTAGATTCATTTGTTGTTCCTTTTTCCTTTGGTTAAAGATTTGTCTTTTGAGCGTGCTTAAAAGGGTACAATCTAGTCTACCATTCTTGTTCTTCCACTTGTTTCTTCACAACACAACGATAGCAACCTCGCAATACTATATTATTATTTTTATCTCCCGATATCTTTTTCAACGATGAAACTCAACATTATTTATTGATGAGTATTTAATTTTTTTAAAATTTTAAAAGAATCAACAATAAATTATATTTTTAGAGGGTTAAAAGAATAGTTTTATCATAAAAAATTTAAATTTTTAAATATTTTCGTGGGAGTCATGCCCAATTACCCACTACTAGTCCTATAGAGATTCCACCCCTTATATTTTTGTTAAGGTTTTGAAAGAAATGTACCATAAAACATTAGAATTCCCAAACCCCATTGTTTGAATTATTTGATACATGATCCAAATTTAATATGTTTCGTTTTGATATCATTCAAACTTTTGATTTATTTTGAATTTACGCGTTCAAACGCACCCAAAAAGGAAAAAATTTCCAAGTTCAATTTGATATGTCTTGAAATGTTGCATAATTTCTACTTAAAATATGTAAAAAATGTTAACATGTTAAAGCTGTTAT
The DNA here is from genome assembly GCA_958450335.1 of Hibiscus tridactylites. Lineage (NCBI taxonomy): Eukaryota > Viridiplantae > Streptophyta > Magnoliopsida > Malvales > Malvaceae > Hibiscus > Hibiscus tridactylites. Next base: position 8,475,271 of record OY288279.1, read on the forward strand.
ATTTAATTTTATCTAGTTCATTTTAGCTTTGTCCCTAATTTTTTTAACTTTATTTTGACCCTAACATAATATTCTTGACTTCGAACCTAACTAACAGCATGTTTGGAGATAGAAAAGGAGTCGAAGATATTCAATTTCGGTCGAAATTCGAAAAGATGAATACATGAACTAATTAAGTAAAAATAATTTAGGGTAGGTTAGAGTAAGTAGCTAGCTTACCCTCAGGTTGGAATACTTTAGATATATCGGCTAAATTGGGGAAATATTGTGGTGGGAAACAATATTTCAAAATCTATTGTTGTTTTCAATTTATTTTCGAATCTATGGTGATTTTTACAGTGTAACTTTTAAAGGCTGATTGATTACCGTCCGACTTCATAGAGGAATAAAAATAAATAAATTTTTTTGAGGTCCAACGGATTTCAATCCGACCTCAAGGTATGTAAAAAAAATTTTGAGGGCCACTAGAAAGCAATCCGACCTCATGGTGATTAAAAATAAATAAAAAAAAAATTTGAGGGCCACTAGAAAACAATCCGAGCTCATGGTGATTAAAAAAAATAAAAAAATTTGAGGTCGGTTTGCTTACACTCCGACCTCAACAAAAAATATTTAATTCATTCACAGGAAAGTATGTGTCGTAGCACTGCAGTCTGCACCGATGTCGGGTGCAGTGAGAGGAGCGGGGGGGCAGGCATTATTGCAGGGGTAGGGGAGCGGGAGCAGGCTTTATTGCAGGGGTAGGGGAGCGGGAGCAGGCTTTATTTTATAGTTGAATGACCATTCATGCAGAGTAAATTTGTATTGACTCGAATAGACTGATAAAACATTGAAGGACCATAAATGCAGTAGGGGTATTGCATTGGAAATTTGAGTGGTTATTAAATAGATTATAGGGGTAAAAACGGGAAAAAATATATTATTTTGGTGTTGTGTTTTTATGTTAAATAAGTGATGTTAAAGATAAAAGTTTAACAAAATCTGAAGAAAATTGAGTGAAGAAGGAGAAGAAGAAAGTGGAGAAAGAAACTTTGAAGAAAATTTCAGTAAGTCGATTTTAACATTTTGTTTTGAATACGTATATTGTTTGTTTATTTTTGTTTTTTTGTTTAGGTAGAAAATTCGTAAAAATATAATATAACATTACGATAGTTTTGATTTTTGTAATTTTATTGAAAAATATACATGGTTTTGAACGTGCAGAGACAATGAGTAATGTGTTTGTGGTTGTTATCCATTACGGTGGAGAAATTGTGAAAACTGATACTGGTGTCGTATTTGATTCGGAAAACACTACAAAGATGAAGTTTTCAAAGTACATTTCCCTTCGAGAGCTAAAGCAAGACATAGAAAGAAAAATAGGAGCTGAGATTGTTCGTTTGCGGTACCGGTGGAAGACCTCTGATCATCCAGTCAGATATTCTGCAATAGCTCTTAAAGATGATGAAGATGTTGGACTGATGATTGCAGAGCATGATTCATTACGTATTCGAAGTGTTGAGTTACATGCTAAGTTGCGTGTGAGATATGACGACTCGGGCCCATCTAGAAATGTATATGGAAGTTCTTCTCAAATGGGTTTCGATAGTGCGGTTGAGGACCAGCCATATAGGTTTGGAGACAGTTTTGTTGCTCTGTTGGAAAGTGGGACATCGGATGCGTTTCATCCATATGTCGGACCTTCGACGTTCCCAACAGTTGAGCCGATAATTGATCCAAGTGTTGGCATTGACGTTGAAAATCTCCGAGGCCGATGGGGAGAAACGCTTGTTGATTCTACTGAAGATGAAGATGAAGAAACTGGACATCCCGATTTGAGTGGTGATGACCTTGGTGATGAGCCTGTTTTTGGTGGTGGTGAGTTTGTGTCGGGTGGAGAAGACATTACATGGTACGGACCTCCTTCTCACATGAACTTAATAGATTATGATATGATGAGGGCACCTGAAAACCCGATCATACCTCAAATCGATTTGGGTTCCTCTGATGAATTCTCGGTTCGGATGCAATTTAAAGACAAGGAAGAAGCTACATTGACAATTAAAGAGTATTCCATCAGAAAGCATGTAGACTATACCGTTAAAGAATCCACTCCGAGAACTATGTTTGCCAAATGTGTTAAATATGGACAAGGTTGTAATTGGAAGATTCGAGTGTCTAAACTTCAGAGGAGAAATGCTTGGGAGATTACAAAGTACAATGGTGGACACACTTGCTTACAGAATTCAATGAACAAAGATCACCGTAAGTTGGACTCTGATGTAATAGCTCGTCACGTGAAGACATTGGTTGAAGCAAATCCTAAGGTTACCGTTTCAACGATTATTGCAACTGTGAGACAACAATTTGAATGCCAAATAGAATATGGCAAGGATTGGTATGCAAGGGATAAGGCGCTGGAAATGGTGTACGGTAATTACGAGAAGTCATACAATGAGTTACCGCCTTTATTACACGCAATGACGTATTTCATTCCGGGGACCATAATCAAGTACAAAATATTTGATGTATGCAACCGAGAAGGTGAACTTCTTCAAGGGAAGAAAATATTTGACAAACTATTTTGGGCGTTCAAGCCATGCATTGATGGCTTTCCATATTGCAAGCGTATAGTCCAAGTCGATGGTACGTGGTTGTATGGAAGATATAAACATGTACTGTTGATTGCCGTTACACAAGATGGTAACGAAACTATCTTTCCGATTGCCTTCGCAATTGTCGATAAAGAGTCGGGGAACTCTTGGAAATTCTTTTTGAGCAATTTACGTAAGCATGTCATCAAAGAAGATTGGGTTTGCTTGATTTCTGATAGAGCAACGACCATTTTAGCAACAATTGATCGACAGGGCAGCGGATGGACACCACCGTACGCATATCCCGCCTTCTGTGTACGCCATATTGGCAAGAACGCCATTAAAAGATGGAAAAAAGCCAACCTTCGCAGCGCAATTTTAAACATGGGTATGTAAATTTCTTTTTCTCGAACTTAATTAATTATGTGTTATGATGTTTGTCGATGCTAACAACATATATTATGGAATAGGCTATGAACTAGTACACCAAATTTTGAGCGGATGTTGGAAAATTTACGCATGGAGTACGGCGAAGATGTTTGGGCGTGGGCAAATAGTATACAGAGAGAAAGATGGACTCAATCGTATGATGCAGGTCGACGATACGGGCAGATGACAACCAACCTTGTGGAATGCATAAATGGTGTATTAAAAGGAACACGTCATCTCCCAATAGCAAGCTTGGTGAGAGAGACGTATTATAGGTTGGCTAAGGTTTGGTCCGATAAAGGGTCGAAAACTCAATCTATGATAAATGAAGGGCGACTTTGGTCTTAAGATCTTGTGAAAAAGATGGAAAAGAACGTGAATTTGGGAAGATCGATGGTTGTTCACGGGTTCGACCTGGATGGACAGATTTTTGATGTTGTTGATTCCATGCGCAACAACAGAGGAGGGCATCATCAAACATTTCGAGTCAATTTTAGACAAAGATGGTGTGATTGTGGTGAGTTTCAGGCATGGAGATATCCTTGTAAGCATGCAACCGCGGTATGCATGTCTAAAAGGGTTGACCCGTACATCTTTGCGGATGAATGCTTTAAATTGCATACGATAATAAATATTTACAAATGTGAGTTGCCACCGATCGCAAATTTAAAATATTGGCCACCACTGGAGCACGACGAATGACTACCGAATCCGGCACTTCGTAGAGAACTAAAAGGCCAACCGCAATCTACTCGCATCCATACCAGTATGGATCTTCATTACAGGGAGCCGGGTGAACCAAAGAGATGTACACAATGTAGGGGTACAGGACATCAAAAAAACAAATGTCCAAACCGACCGAATTACATGGCAATGCCTCAGTGATTTCATTCAGTATTTGTAATTGAACTAGTTTCATTTCTTTATATTTGTATTGCAATGAACATTTTTATTTAATTATGAGTAAGTTATTTGATGCATATGTTTATTTCTTATTACTATTCTTATTATTATCACCAATATATTTGTATGTTTATTAGTATTAATAACATTTACCGTTATTATTATTTACTATTCTATTATTATTGTAGGTTAAATTGGAGAAATATTGTTGCAAAAAGATTTCAAACAAAATTTAAATAACTAATCATAATAAGCATCCACAAATTATTTGTATTACATAGAATAATAGTTACATGAGCTACCGTCTTCTATGCAATTTTTTTCCTTGGAGGGATGTAGTATCTATGTAACGTTGTGGTGCTCGTCGTTCTCGTTGCAGTCTTCGGCGTGCATCATCATCGCCATCATCATCGTCGTCGTCATCGTCATCGTCGTCTTCGTCATCATCATCATCATTATCATCATCAATCACACGACGCATAGGAGACGGCGTTGTATACACATAGTCAGTATTACGTGATGCCAACGTGGGACTGCTAATCGACGTAACCGCCATGAAATCTATGATCCCCTGATAGTCCACATTCGCACCCGAGCTCCCCCCATTGATGAATGATAAGTTGGTGGTTGTTGATAGTCCACATTTCCACCAAAGCTCGGGTACATGGCTGACTGATGTTGAAGATTTGGTACGTATGCTTCAGAATCATTCGCACCCGAGCTCCCCCCATTGATGAATGATAAGTTGGTGGTTGTTGATAGTCCATGTTTCCACCAAAGCTCGGGTACATGGGTGGCTGATGCTGAAAATTTGGTATGTATGCTTCAGAATCATTTACACACGAGCTTTGGTATGTTTCCACTAGCATACATATCTGATGTACTAGATTCACTGTGAGATTCATTCGCTGCAACATTAGATGATTGACCATGACCACCAATTTTTTGTAAAAATATTCGACATTGTTGTCGTTCATCCGCGGTAGTCAAGTATGGCTTCTCACAATTGCGATAGAATAACATATACTCTGAATTATCAGGGTCCAAATCATCAGCTTGAATTCGAGAGCGAGGTGGCAACAATTCACATCTGTTGTTCCACTTTTCAACGTACTTTCGATGCTTTATTTACCATGTATGATGTCCCTTGCCCCGAAAGTCCACAAGGTGTAGAGTGTCATGATTGGTGTCATGGAACAATGGATTTCTCGGAATTGGTTGATGAAAGTCAAACTGCCTTAGGACTCTATCTCCAAACTGGTATTCTACAAAAGCAAAGTGGATCAACGGTGTAATCGCACACCAGAGATGAAAATTAATCATCAATTCTTCTGGTACATTTACGCGTTCACCGACATATGGCCTCCAAATAAACTGTAAAAAAATATAAATGTAAATATAAATAAGAGAATAAATTAATTACATAATAATAATATGTAAAAGTAACTTAATTTCTATCTATACCTCATCTTTGCAAGATAAATCAATAGAGGCTCTAAATACTCTCAAATTGTTGTTTGCTAACCCTGTGTGAGCTTTTTTCGCATTCCATCTGCATACAAATCCAAATAATAGTCATTTTATTATTTTTTTAGATAATGTTTTTTTTTAAAAAAAATTGAGTAAACTCAAGCTTCCAAATTAAAGTAAAAAAATTACCTACTAACAAGAGGAAAATTTCTCATGCTTCGAGTAACCGGTGTAAAAAATGGAAGTCGTTCCCATGCCCAAGCTTGAAATAGCAACATACATCCACCAACACCCTTTGCCTTCAAACCATGACTATCTAATTGAGCAGCCTTGCACAACTCACGGTACAAAAATGCTAATATTGTTGATCCCCAACTATACTTAGCAGCTTCTGAAGCCGATGACAGATATGGTAGGTACCGTGTGTGAACAAGATTTTCGGATTTATCCGGCATCAGTATCCCCCAATGAGTTGTAAAATATAGGCTCGACTCGCACAACTAATATCTTCCGGTGTGTTATTGCCCCCGAGCTGAAATTCTCTCTTCAACCAGCTCAATTTAATACGAGATCCTCTCACATCGGTTCCAGTCGGAACCTTGTTGAGGTAATCACTGCAAAGTTGTGCACATGATACATCCGGCTCCTTAACTAATGGACTCCCGTTTACCGGCATCCTAATTAGCATCACCACGTCTTCGAGCGTAATGGTACATTCTCCACACGGCATGTGAAACGTATGAGTCTCCGGTCTCCAACGCTCAATTAGTGCGGTAATTAAGCTGGGAATCAGCTTGTAGCCACGAATAAATGTGGCATGATAGAATCCTGCCTCTTGCAACCATTCAATTATATTGGGGTGTGGGTGATTACTCCCCATGCTTAGATGATGTTTAAAGGTTTCTTCGGTTGCCTGCATTAAATTAAAAAATTTATTAATAATAACATATAAGTAAAAAATAAAATATTACTAATCTCAAATTAACTTCTTTAAAAATAATTTACCATATCATCAACCACAACACTAGAGACGTGTTGATTTTGTAATCTCAACATATAATTTGAATCGGTCATCCTTTTAAGAAAACTACATAGAAGACAAGTAAGAAAATATTAGTAAGAAAACAATTACCACTGAATATTCGAACTAAATTTGAAACTTACTAGTTTAAAAATTGGCACAAAATTATTCGAACTAAAGTTTTTCAAATCTTCTTTTATTTTCTTATTGAAATTTCTTTAAAATAACCACAAATGTTCGTATTAAATTTAAGGGTAAACTACACCGGTGGTACCTTAACTATGCATGTATTCCTACTTTGGTCCCAAAACTATGTTTTTCGGCAAAAGAGTCCCTTCCGTTACATAGTTTTCTTGTTTTGGTCCCCCGACGTTAAATAACTAACGGTTTTGCTGATGTGGCATTTTTTAATATTTTTTAAGGCTGACGTGGCATTTTTAAATATTTTTTTAATCATTTCTCTCTCCTCTTATATATTATTTTTATTTAATTTTATTCACCCAATCATATTGTGACACGTGTCACTACACCATTAGATGAAAAAACCCCCCAAATATCCTAAAAATCAGAAGTGGTGCTGCTAGGATTTGAACCCAGGACCAGCAGCACACCAAGCATGCACTTGAACCAACTAAGCTAAGCTGGATAATTGATTCAAATCTACTAACACTTATATTTAAGCTATACAAATTAACCCAAAAAAACCTAAAAACATAATTGGTGCCGCTGAGAATCGAACCCAAGACCACCAATGCATAAGGCATGCACATAAACCAACTATGCTAGGCTATTTAACTGATCTAAATGTACTAACATTTATATTTAATCTGTATAAATTAACCCAAAAAAACCTAAAAATATATTTATTTATTATAAAATTAATATTTATTAATAATATAAGAGGAGAGAAATAATCAAAAAAATATTTAACTAATGATATTTATTAATATTAATAATTGTTAAATTTTTACTTTTGCAAATATTTTTATTTATTTTATAATAATATTTATTAATAATATTAATAATAATTGTTAAATATTTATTAATAATATTAATAATTGTTAAATTTTTATTTTACTATTACTGCAAGTATTTTTATTTATTTTATAATAATATTTATTAATAATATTAATAATAATTTTTAAATATTTATTAATAATATTAATAATTATTAAATATTATTAATAAATATTATTATAAAATAAATAAAAATACTTGCAGTAATAGTAAAGTAAAAAATTTAACAATTATTAATATTAATAAATATCATTAGTTTAATATTTTTTGATTATTTCTCTTCTCTTATATTATTAATAAATATTAATTTTATAATAAATAAATATATTTTTAGGTTTTTTTGGGTTAATTTATACAGATTAAATATAAATGTTAGTACATTTAAATCAGTTAAATAGCCTAGCATAGTTGGTTTATGCACATGCTTTATGCATTGGTGGTCTTGGGTTTGATTCCCAGCGGCACCAATTATGTTTTTAGGTTTTTTTGGGTTAATTTGTACAGCTTAAATATAAGTGTTAGTAGATTTGAATCAATTATCTAGCCTAGCCTAGTTGGTTCAAGTGCATGCTTGGTGTGCTGCTGGTCCTAGGTTCGAATCCCAGCAACACCACTTTTGATTTTTAGGATATTTGGGGGGGGGGGTTCATCTAATGGTGTAGTGACACGTGTCCCAATATGATTGGGTGAATAAAATTAAATAAAAATAATATATAAGAGGAGAGAGAAATGATTAAAAAATATTTAAAAATATCACGTCAGCCTTAAAAAATATTAAAAAATGCCACATCAGCAAAACCGTTAGTTATTTAACGTCGGGGGACCAAAACAGGAAAACTATGTAACGGAAGGGACTCTTTTGCCGAAAAACATAGTTTTGGGACCAAAGTTGGAATACAGGCATAGTTAAAGTACCACCGGTGTAGTTTACCCTAAATTTAAAAACAAAATCTATAAACTTAAAAACTTACAATATTTTCCTCAAATCTTCTTCTTTCTTCTACTTGCTCACCAATTTCTTCACAAACTTCATCTGGAAAATTTCTTACATTCAACACCTATTTAACAACTACAGATTCATACCTCAATCATTTAACTCATCATTCAATAGAATATATTATTTTTTTCCTCAATCCCGTGATTGCCCCAATTATTGTTGTCCCATTATAATTTTTTCAGCTTTTTTTTTCAGACTTTGTCACATGCATGCATAATTTCCAGACCTTGTTTCATGCATGCATTTTTTTTCTAGTCTTTTCCCATGCATGCAACTTTTTTAGCGTGCAGCTTTAATGAAATAGGGTGCAGCCTTTTCCCAACTATTGCTTCCGTGAATGACTGGAAATTAATTTATTTTGTTGAGGTCGGATTGTAAGCAACCCGACCTCAATTTTTTTTATTTTTTTAATCACCATGAGGTCGGATTGCTTTCTAGTGGCCCTCAATTTTTTTTACATACCATGAGGTCGGATTGAAATTCAGTGGCCCTCAAAAAAAATTTTACATACCATGAGGTCGGATTGAAATCCATTGGACCTCAAAAAAATTTAAATTTTTTATTCCTCCATGAAGTCGGACGGTAATCAATCAGACTTTAAAAGTTTACACTGTAAAAATCACCATAGATTCGAAAATAAATTAGAAACAACAACAAATTTCAAAATATTGTTTCCCACCACAATATTTCCCCAATTTAGCCTAGATATATCAGTTGAATGTTGGCACTAATATTTAATATAAGAAGTCTTGGATTCAGCCAAAAGGAATGAGATCAGCCGCCATGTTTGGGACTAAAATATAAAGAGTACCAGCAATCTTTGCTTTTAAACTAATCTCCCACTCATATAGGGGGGAAAAGTATATATATATATGCTTTTAAACTAATCTATTCTGAATTAAATTATTTGTGATTTGACAACAAAAGAAACACAACTTTCTACACTATATAATGTGTGCTGATTATGTTTGCAGTGAGAAGAAAAAGGAAAAGAAAAAGAAAAAAAACATAAAAACCTATATTCTAAAGTTGTATAATTTTTTATATAATTATCGATAGTTAAATCATTGGTGATCCGAATTATCTGAATTTAGTATCGTAGACGTTTATTATAGGAGTAATATTTTGGATTTAGTTTATTCTATTAATAACATAATAATTCAAATTTTAATCTTGTTTAAAAAATTTAAAGCCTCATCCAACTAAAATATTTTGGTGGGTTATTTAAAAAAAACTATAAATTTAGCACTAGGGTCTTTTCAATGAAGAAAATTTTAAAACTAAAAGTAAAAAGGTTTTTATCTTCTAGAATCCAAAGACTACAAAATTATAGCACTTTCATAGGATATTCAGGTAACCATTTATTTTAATTTAGAGCTGTAAACAAAATAAATAAATAAATGAAATTAACATGTAATCACACTTAAATAATTGAATCACTTGGTAATCACTTTTTTATGTATAAAGGAGATCGTGGTGCGAGAATAAGATAAAGAATTGTAGATTGTTAAATTATTGTTTTCGTGTTTAGTTTTCTACTTTGATTTTAGTTAATTTAATCCTCCTATTATTATTAACATTATTGCTTAAAGATTTCAATATTGAGATCATGTATAGTTTCACTCTAGAGATAGAGTCAAGAAATTTAGTTTAGATGTTAGATTTTAGTTAATTTAATCATCCTATCGTCTAATGTAATTCGCTATCCGCTAATTGCCAAATAGGACCATAATATGTTACTTAAACATATTAGGTTTTAAATTTAATTAAAATTGGATAAACTGCTAAATAAATCATTGAACTAATTTACTTTCCCTAAACTAACCCTTGTACTTTGTTGTATTAAAAATAAACTCTTATGTTTTGATTTGTACTTTAATTAACTCTTATATCAAATGAAATAATGATTTTTGAAGAGTTTTATTTTGGAATAAATAAAATGCTAAGGTTCATTTCGGTTTGAATCAAAGTTTAAGGAATTATTTATTTAAATGTATTAATAATATTTTGGAGTAAAATCTTGACTGAATTGCTGTCATGCCATGACTTAACATGAGTACCGGTTCAATTAGAAAATGGTTAAAATATTTTTATTTTAAATTATAATTTTTTATCTTGTTATATTTTTATATAAATTTTAAATAAAACAGCTAAATAATTTTTTAAAAGAAAATATCTGAATCGGGCTAAACCCAAGACAGCTTGCGTGAAGCTACAGGTTTTATTACATATAGGATAATTATTCAAATATATTATTAGAACTTCTCCTTTTAATTTTCATAAGCATTTTTAATCTATCAGTATATTTAAATCAATAAAACAATATAATTATAGACCAAAACAACTTGTGGAGTTAAAAAAAAGTTTATTGTCATGGTATCAAATAATATATATAATTATTGTTTGATATACTAACAATTAAAGCTTTTTTCTCCACAAACAACTTTAATTCATCGTGCATATTCTTTAATAAAAAATTAAATGAAAATTAAGGACGTATGATGGTGGATTGAAAATTATTTGCGAAAACTCAATGTCTTTGTTTAGCAATTAATGAATAACGAATAATTAGCAAAATATATTATTAGTTGATTGCATTAATCAGTTTGACTAATTTATTGTATAAGAGTGGTTGACAAAATTAACTGATAATTCATATTTGTTTGTTTATTTGAATTAGCAAAATACATATAAAAACATGTTTATATTCAATACTTGTTCGAATAGTTTATTAGTTATCAATATTTGATATCTATTAATATGTATTGAATTATGAAAATTAATATTTTTAATATAATATTACCTAACATATTTGAAAGATGTATACATTAATTTTTTATTTATTGAATTATATTTTTAATACAATTTGATTAATTATCTTTTTTAAAACATGTGTTAAACTCGCCAATTTAACAGAAAAACAATTATTTAAATTATACATGAGAATATGTTCTAGGAGTACTTCAAAAGCATTCGTAAATTACTAAAATACAATACAAATTTGTGAGAATAAAAAATTATTAATTTACTAATGTCCGGTGAAAGAATGTCTTTACAATTCTTTATTCAATACTCTAAACATAAATTATTGTTCCCAATAATCTAACTATTTATTTTTTAGATGATTCACTCCGATTCGATGTTACAATTCTCTATTTTTTAGATAATACTACAGTTGTTAGCTTACTGCAGAAGGGTCAGAAAGATTTCTAAGCACCTTGTTGCAACACGTCTCCACACTGTTTCGAGGCCCCTAATGAGATTTTGCCGAGGTTTTTGGCCGATCTTCAATATGTTGTTCGTTAAAGTTGTGTAGCAATTGAAGGTATTTTGGCGTTTGTTTTCCTTGATGGGCGTTGTTGATTTCCTTTCAGCCATTCTAATGGTTATATCTTCATGTGTATTGTTTTCCAACAAATAGGTTTAGAGAAGTTTTAATAAGATATGTGGAGATATTTCTCTCCTGTGATTTTTACTATCTATGAAATTATGTAATTTAATAAAAAAAATACATTTAACTAGTCAAAAATTTAAAAATAAAGACTTTTCTAATTTTAACTTAAACTTTGTTTACCAAACATAATCAAACTATGCTACTAGCGTAACATATTCATACATATAAATAAAGAGAGAAGTATCTTGGGTTTCATTTAATTAATTTAAAGAAAAGGAAAAGGGAATGACAACTTTTGCTAATTAACATCTTCATCATGGGTGGATTGATGTATGGTTCATTTCTAATCAATTGTATTCCTCTTTAGTGCTACATATTTTTCTAATATGAATATGCTTTTCAACGTTAACATTAGAAAAGGCCCCTTCTAAAAAATTCGGTATCTTTTGCTCTCATTGCAATTAATAATTAATTATTTGTTAGTGGAATTATTAAAATTTAATGTTTTAGATATATTATTCGCTTTTAAAAACTTTTAGATATATTATTTAATTTTTAAATTTTATTAGTACGTTGACGTTATGAATAAAACAAACAAATTGAAATGATTGTTCTTATAATAAATTTCTACAGTATTTAATTTAAAATAAACAATTAATGGATTATATATATATATATACATAACTAATTAGATATTCAAGCAGTAACTTTATCCTTACAAAGGAAGCATACCCACAAGTTATATTGCAAAAGATGTTCCAATGTCCTCTAAGAACATTTAAATTCATTTAAATGGAATTATTATTATTATAACATCAAATTCATTTAAAAAGTGTATAAATTTGTATAATTTAATAAAGTGTACTCTATACTAACAATCACTACATTTTTAGGATGTAAGTGTCTAAAAGTTCAATCAACATTAATGTAGTAATTAAGAATTATTTAAAAATTAATTAAGAATTTAAAAGGTTTCATATAAAAGAAACCTAAGAATTTATCCCCGAAAAGACATCTCTCAAATATTTTTCTGTTTAATTACTTTTCTCTCGCAGGTAGGGCATCGGTGTTCCATAAACAAGGAAATGTCTATTGTACAAACACTAATTAAATTTGTAGTAATCAAATAATTACATTTATCGACTAAAGTTACAATGCACCGATAAAATAATATCATTTTAATTTTAGTTCACGTTAAATAGTTTATAAATTTAATATCAGACTACTTTTTTCTTTATCAGAAAAATAAAATCAAAGACTTATATGTAATAGTTAATAAATTTTAAAATTTGTGGTTAAAAGTCATCAGTTGACACATTTTTCTACTTTTAAATTGTGGTTCATTAATTATTAGGATCAAATTTCTTTTCTCCTACTCCTATGTAGGAATTATTTTAAAAAAATACATCTAGTGTATAAATAAGTAATATTGTGTCGTTTATTGTCTATTTATAATTATAATTATACATTTCAATCCAATCAAACAAATTTTAAAATGAATCTAAATTTTAGAATTAATAATCAAAATTGGTGAATAATATAATCAATTACTTGGGGTCAACATAACGAGTAAAAATCTCCTGCCCCTAACCATGCCTCCTTCTATGCCCCTGCTTAAAAATTTTTAAAAATTAAATCTTGCCCCATAACCCTAATTTTCATATATTAAACCACAAACCCTAAACCCTAAAAAATAGACCCTACACCCTAAGCCTAAGCCCCAACCTTAAACCTCAAAACCTAAACCCTAAACTCACTATTTTAAAGTGAGGGCACGAATAGGGGCATACTTTGGGGCAGATGATTTCCATCCCAACATAACTCACCACTCATAAAAGCAAAAGGAAAGAAAGCTGAAAAAACAAGCCACAATTTCCCCCTCTAAAACAGTGATACAACTCAGTCCAAAAACCAAAACAGAAACCGCTTTAAGCCTTTAACCTCAATTTCCAAACCCCACATATCTCTTTCCTACTACGCATCCCCAGGCCTATGCCCGACTCAAATAAATCCCCCACCCCTCCTCCTCTTCCATTACCATCCTCCTCCACCATGTCATTAGCTTCACCGGCGATGTTAACAATCCTGGCGGCGGCGATGCTACAATTAACTCTATGTAGCATCAGCGTCGCCGCTATCTCTTACCCTGACTTCCAACTCTTGAACGTTAAACAAACTCTTATAGGGACCAAAACATCTGAATTCCACCAACTTTCCAACGTTAGCAAAAGTGATCGTCCAGAGAAATGGGAACTGAAACTTGTACATCGAGACAAGTTATCTTCTAACGTTAGCTCTACTTTTCATGACCATGGCCGCCGTTTTCATGAGCGTATGAAAAGGGACGTGAAAAGGGTGGCCAGCCTCCTCCGCCGTCTCCCCGGCGGCGGAATCCACGACGGTGACGCTGCTTACGAGGTGAATGATTTTGGGTCGGGTGTTGTTTCGGGAATGGCTCAAGGAAGTGGAGAGTATTTTGTGAGAATAGGCGTTGGTAGTCCACCGAGAAGTCAGTATATGGTTATTGATTCGGGTAGTGATATTGTTTGGGTCCAGTGTCAGCCTTGTAACCAGTGCTATCGACAATCAGACCCGGTTTTCAACCCATCTGAATCCGCTTCTTTCGCCGGCGTCTCTTGTGGCTCCTCCGTTTGTGACCGGATTGAGAATTCGGGTTGCAATGCGGGTCGGTCCTGTCGGTACGAAGTTTCGTACGGTGATGGGTCTTACACGAAAGGGACCCTGGCGCTTGAAACGCTCACTTTTGGTCGAACCGAGGTTAAAAACGTGGCTATCGGATGCGGGCATGTTAACCAGGGCATGTTCATCGGGGCAGCCGGGTTGTTGGGTCTCGGAGGTGGATCCATGTCACTTGTGGCTCAATTGGGTGGTCAAACAGGTGGTGCATTTAGCTACTGTTTAGTGAGTCGGGGCACCGATGCATCCGGGTCATTGGAATTCGGTCGTGGAGCAATGCCCGTCGGGGCTTCATGGGTCCCTTTGCTACGCAACCCACGGGCCCCGAGTTTTTACTATGTCGGACTTACCGGTCTCGGAGTAGGAGGTATTCGAGTTCCGATATCCGAAGAAATTTTCCGACTCAACGAGTTAGGGCACGGAGGAGTTGTCATGGACACCGGCACCGCCGTGACAAGGTTCCCCGCCTCAGCTTACAATGCCTTTCGTAACACTTTTATATCACAAACATCTAACCTTCCTCGTGCTCCAGGAGTGTCAATATTTGATACGTGTTATAACTTATCGGCTTTTGTCTCGGTTCGGGTTCCGACAGTATCGTTATATTTCTGGAGCGGGCCAACCCTGACCCTACCCGCGAGGAACTTTCTTATTCCGGTTGACGAAATGGGAACTTTCTGCTTTGCATTTGCGTCCTCTGGTTCAGGACTTTCAATAATAGGGAACATCCAGCAAGAGGGGATCCAAATTTCGTTTGATGGAGCCAATGGGTTCGTGGGGTTTGGCCCCAATGTTTGCTAAGTCTAATGATGTAAGTGTAAAGTAATATATATATATATATATATATATATATATATATATATATATATATATATATATATATATATAGTTTCTTCAAGTATATTCATATAGCTATAAATACGAGTCTGATGTTACTAATAATGTCACGTGCCACTTGTTTTACATGAGATGAGAGCACCCTTTTCACTTTTACATTGTGCATGTCAATTTCACGTGCGAGCACACATGTTTAGGGTGTGGCTAAAAGACGATAAGTTTCAAAATTTGTTCTCGAACTAAAAATGTTAGACTTTTTGATAATATTTTCGGTTGGTTTTTTGAGTTTTTTTTAAGAGTATTTATATTTATTTTATAGGTTTCGATATTTTACCCCAAACTGAAAATTTATCAAAAAAAATAACATTTTTAATTTAAAGACAAATTTCGAAATGTGTTATCTTTTACTCGCACCCTAAACATGCAGCACCTCATACCTACCCCAATTTCATAAGAATTAACCCTAAAATGATTCAAAACTTGAGGTAATTCCATCCAAAACTGACCTGACATGACTAATTGGACATGTGTAAAAGTTGGAGAGTGGATGGGTGGCACTTTTACACGAAAGTAGAGTAGTAGAAGGTGTGGAAAGACATTGATTGAGCGGCACAATGCTGATTAATCAGCCAGCACCTTCAGTTTCTGCACAATCATCTTAACACAATGTCAGATTCCTTAGGGCTGTGTTTCTCACAAGGCCTTTAGTGTTGAAATCTAGGTTGTGTTATGTTATGCCCTTAAGCTATGTTGAGCTGTGATTTTTTTTGGGTGAAATACATGTTTATTTTATAATTTATATTCAATATTTGTAATTTTTTCTTTTAATAACGTCAGTTTTAAAAATTTTGAGAAAATTTATATTAATGTATATTTTATATGAAAAAAAGGAATTGACACTATTGAAAAAAGAGGTTGACACCCGTTTAAAAAATAATTGAGATCTTTTAATGAAAATTGATACCCATTATTTAGTTATATTCATTTTTAACAAAATATGAGTTAACACCCAAAATTCTGACACTACAAATAAAATTTTCAAACTCTACCCTGCTCTACTTAGAAGAGCAATGTGTCTTGTCATTACATTTCATTTTTGTTGGTTATGTTGAGCTATGTCTTTTACAAACTCATCTACTTTTGTGCAATTTTTTATAAATTCTGAGTATTTTCTGCTCATTTTATCGAGTCGAGTAAAATTATAAAAACGATAAAACTTTTTCATCAAATATTTAATGTTGTTGTGTTTTTAAAGAATTGAATTCAAAATTTGATTAAGTTGAAACAACCTTAATCAAATTGATCTGAGGCGTAGAATTTTGAGATGAAAGTATATTGGTTAGTTGATAGTGAGGAAAGCAATTTTGGAGGCAATTGTTTTGGTGAAGCTGGTGAAAGAGGAAGGGAATCAAGAAAAGCAAAGGCCTAAGCTTTTGGCAGCAAAATCAGTCGCATCGATCGATTGTTGGGGATATACTTTAAAAGCTTTTCGTAACACCTCATGGCCCAAAGCCAACACAATGCTTTCATTCAACACTCTTCGCTCGCCCCACATTCACTATATCTATGTGTCATGCATCCGCTCATCCACTATTCACCGTATGAATAAAGATATGAACAATGATATATAAATTTGAGATTTTAGCCATCTTAAAAATTAAGTTTATAATTTTATGCATATACAATGAGTTCAAAAAGTTATTAAAAATTCTCTATAAATAATTAGGAAGTGATTCATACTTCTTTGTTACCTTAAGTAGGTGTAGTTTCGTTTAGAACAAACAAAGGTCAATTTCGACATGTATTTTAAAAGATACAAATTTTTAATTGATCGGAGGTCAGAAAAATAGAGTAGCATGCTGCTCATAATACTAGTTCGACAATGACTTTATAAATTCATCATAAATTGTATAAAATTGAATTAGAAGTACCGCCTTATACAGTTAGAAAAAAAAAATTGAGTATAGATTCTTTTGGAACAAACAAGATGAAGTTTGAATTATATATTACGAGATAAGTGAATTTCTTTAAAGGTAGTACATGAGCGTACGAGCAGATGCAGACTGGGTAGTGGGTACAGAGTGAATTTGAGAATGTACCGCATGAACGGGTGTGGATTTACAAATTATACAGCCATGTGTGGTGATATGAAAATTTTAAGTATATATAGGGTATGAAACTCGTCCACCCCATTTTTATCCCTACTTTTCAGTGAGTGTCTTAACCCTAAACAAACTCACCAAATATTTTTTTAACAAATCCTAAACTTACATAAAGGGGTGGGAAGAGGAGACTCTAGAGAAAGAAAGGTGTGCTCATAATTGTTAGTAATGCAAAAGTGAATATCCCACATTGAGTAAGAAACTAACATTTGAAGGGTATTTATAGCCTTCATCCTCCCTTGCTTTATTGAGTGATAGAGAATAAGGGCTAGTCTCGTGCATTGCTATTGTTGAATTTGTCTTGGATAAGAGTAATTTGTCTTTAAGACACATCTGCGCGCGTATTATGTTTTTGAAGAAAATTCGTATGAATTTTTCTCACAGAATAAAATTGTGAAAGCATATTTTTTTTTTCTATGGATTGATATTTATAGGCTGCTGGAGGTGACCGTTTGTATTCTAAATTTCAGAGGATACAACTTTATTCAGTTATTTAATTCTGTCAGTTACGGGCATAATTACAGGAGTTACAACTGAGTTATAACAGTGTTATAACAACAATTATAACAGTAGAATTAAAAGCATTAATAAAGTTTTAAATCTGGTCTTTTGAATGACGTTTTTACCCTCATTTCTAGCCTATAAATAGTAAGCCCTGTATGGCTCATTTGTATCTAGAAAACACATAAGAAATTCACAAACTTTCTCTCATCTTCCATTGTTTTTCATTGTCGTCCACTCCGCATTCGGGTGTACGAATTTCGGAGAACCGTGTTAACTTCAGGAGACGATTCGCTCACAGCAGCGATTACACACATCGGGGCAAATTCGTTTTTAAGGTAGTGGCTTTCTTCCACGACACGGTTTTCGTTAATCACTTCTATTTTTTATTTTATTTTTCAGTCAGTACTAACATGCCGTTTTGCAGTCCATTTTTTCAGCAATAATGAGTCTAAAACTCCTAACCGGAAAAATGTGAAAAAACAAAAATAAACGACTTGATCAACTGACCAGATGTGTTTACTCAACCCAACGTATCTTTTAAATAAAGGAATTCTATAACCCAAAAATGGTTCCCAACCATAATGTTTTAGTTTCAGTTCCGGTTGGAATAATGTTTAAATGTATTGGTTCTAGTTTGGTTAAACTCCGATCCGAGACGAGCCTTTAGGATTATACTTTTTTATTAGTTTGTAATTAGTTTATAGTATTTTTTGAAATGTAAAAAGGGGGGGGGGGGGGGGGGGGGGGAATCAAAATGAACTTTTTGATTGAGGCCAATTTAACAACATTTGTTGTTCCATTATTTAAACCTACAAATTGGGCCTTAAAGGACCCAAATTTATGGCTCAAAATTTTCTTTTACAATGGCAAATGACAAACGAAAATCATTAATTAATTTTAAATTATCATAATTATATTGTGGATGATGAAGCCAACTCATGAATCCAAGTGGGAAAACTAGATTCAATTTTATGATTTTGACTTTTATTATATGTAAATTTGAAATTTAGTCCATATACTTTAATCTAATCATAAGAATTTATGAGATTTTTAATGGAAAAAAATATAAAAAAATAATTTCAGTCATCTATTTATCCTTATTCAACGGTCAAAAAACGTAAAACTAAATGAGTTTTACATAATGTAAGTGGATATCAACCATACTAATAATATTATTAGTTATTTCATATAGATAATACCATTAATTATTTTAGGTAAAATGATTATACATATTCATAAAAAGTACATCATTGTGTTATTGGAATAGTTAACATGTTAAATATTTGGATTAATTAAAGAAATTATAATAGTAGAGATCAAATTATGCCAAAGTAAGTTATAAGATTAGATATCGAATTTGAACATAACAAAAGGATCAAAACTATAATTTAACAAAATACTCTCCAAAAACCCAAAACGCCAAAATTCAGGGGGGTAAATAAAAACAGGAAAACGCGCGTTTTTAAATCTGCCGCCAAAAACTGATTTTCCATTACCTCTCATTTTCAATTTCCCCATCATTATTATTGTTGTTGTTTCCTTTTCTTGTCCCCGCCAAGAAAGAGAGCGGCCGCCGCCGCTTCAACCGCTGCCTCCGCGCCAAAGATGACAGTGTTTTCTCCAAATGGTATACTCTTTTTGCCCCACTTTCAACTTTTATGCTAATTTTTTTCCAGGCACTTTCAGCTTTTGTTTTTGTCATGTAAAAGGAATATTGTAAAACAAGCTCAAGTGTTATTCGATAGAGTTGAGCATGCATATGCAAAAAGTTACAGCATTTTGGTAAGGGGTTGGGGAGATATTGGTGAAGCTTGTCATGCACGTAAGGTGTTTGATGAGATGGTCACGAGTTTTTTCTATTGACGTTCTTGCTTAAAATAGCTTGTTGGAATCCTTGTGCAAAGGTCATGGATGAAGCTTACAGAATGTTTGGAGATCGGACCGAGTGGGATCGAGCCAGATGCTTGTAGTTACTCTGTTATCATTCGTGCATATTGTGAGGCCAACGATATTCATGTGTCATTTAGTGTGATCGATGGCATGAGAAGACACAATCTTATTCCAAGTTTGTTCACTTACTTACAATTGCATCATCAGAAAGTTTTGCAAGAATAAGATTGATGAGGCTTATCGGATTTTGACCGAGACAATTACGAGGGGAATCAGTCCAGATACATGGTGTTACAATGCCATCTTGGCTTATCATTGCTAACATTCTGAGGTTAATAGGACTCTTGGATTGATTCTCAGGATGCAGAAAAAAGATTGCTTGCCAGATAGGCACATTTATAATTTGTTACTCAAGTTGCTCGTCCGGAATTGAAGATTTGATAGGGGAACAGATTTATGGGAGAGTATGGTAGATAGAGGAGTTTATCCTTCTGTCTCAACTTATGTTGTCATGGTGCATGGATAATGTAACAAGAGAGGTAAGTTAGAGGCGTGCAAATATTTTTAGAAGATGATCGATGAGGGTGTACCTCCATATGTTTCAACCAATCTGTTGTGGAGGTCCGGATTATCGAAGAACGTTGAGAAGCTTGCAAACAAGATGGAAAGAGGCACTTCTTGTTCAATACAAGAGTTAGCAAATGCAATGAAAGGTAAAACAGCCAATAAAACAGTAAGTGAAGAAACAGAGCTTGAAAGTGAGTAACAAGGACCTCACTTCTCAGTTTGAGGCTTCTCAAATATAAAAATCAATATGAAGTTCATGATTGGTTTTCTAGTCTTATGCCTCGATGGATTCTCTGATACAAGAAACTTTACAGATCACTGAAATTAGCAATTTTAATTGTATCTTGTACTTGTGATTAGTTCTAAACCACCACTCTGGAAAATGCAGATAAAAGATGCAACTCCTTTTATCACTTCTGTAATGCAGCGTATGCGAAGATGAAGTAACTCGGAAGGCTTAATTCACCATTTTCTTTAGAGCTGGCATTTGACTTATCTAGTGGTCCCTTGGTCTTTCATTTATCAAATATGCAGACAGCTGAATATCATTTTCTTGTTTGTTTAGGAGGGAGGTTCGGAGAAGGAAACATATGCTGTTGAAAAGGAAGCTGAACAAGTATTAGCTGATTGTTAGTCAGTGGCATGGTTTTTCCCCCCAAGATCTTTTCCCTCATTTTGTGAGGTTAATCCCCTTTAAGGTAATGGATTCTAGTAGTTGTTGGGGTTTGGACAAGAATCTTTTTCCTTTCTTTGGCAATCATGTTTTATTGTCTTCTTTGACATGTGAAGGCTGAAAGCAAGTTTTCCACTTTAAAGTAAAGCTTCATGAATTAGAAGTATTGATGATAACAAGATTTGATCTTTAGAGAGGTGGTCCTCAATTTTTTTTGTGTTGACACTTCAGAAGACAAAAAGTGTTCTTTCAGAGTATTGATTGTCTCAATCACGGTTATGCAAGCTAGTAAGTAGTAAAAAGATATCTTATTTATCTCTGGTAGAGTTTAAACTTCACACTGAAACAATGTATGTTCCTGTAATAGTTATTAGTTAAATTGTGCTTGAAATTACCAATGGAAAAGGTAAAAAAAATGTAGCTGGTACTGTAAAAACATGAATATTTCTACTTTGGGCAGATTTTAGTCAGCATTTCACTGACTTGTCTCTTGTTTCTTTCCCCTACAAGGTGGCATTGGTTGCCCACATAGGCAGAGATTGTGAGCATAAGCAGAAGCTGGGAAGATGTTGTATGGTCGCCCTTGTGGGATCTCGCCACATAGTCTATTTGCCCTGAAGTTTGCATGTCTCATAACCTTAATACCCAACAAGCTTGTTGGGATTTTTCCAGTCAGCCTGTTGATGGAAAGATCAAGCCATTGAAGCTTCACCAATTGTCCCAAACTTATCGGTATGGTGCCGGTTATCAGGTTCCTTGAAATATACAGCCTTTCGATTTCAACAAGATTCGAGATTGAACTTGGGATCTGGCCTGCAATCTTGTTGCTCCCTATATTCAACACTTTCAAACCCAACCCTTCGGTGAATTGTGGTATTGTACCAGAAATGAGATTATTCGACACATCTATAACCTCCAAGAAGCTGCTTGTTTGGTTATTTAAAATGCTCGAGAGAGAGCCGGATATCTGGTTTGAATGAAGATCAATAGAGGAAATCCCGTCTGGAACTTTGATCTCAGAAAGATCAAACTTCAGCAGGTTATTTGAAAGCTTCAGCTTCTGCAGACCTGTCATGTTTGATAAAAATGTTGAAATGCCTCCAGTGAGGAAATTATTGGACAAGTCTACCGAGCTTAATGAATCTGGTCTTGTAAAAATTGGAAGGCTTCCTCCCAGTTTACAACCAGCTAGGTTTACATCTGAAAGCTTTCTGTCTCTGATCCAGTTAGGAACTGTCCCCAAACTGAGGTTGTTGAAAGACAGGTCTATTGACAAAAGTGAAGGAATGCCCCTGCTAGAGACATCTGGTAAAGGGTCAGAAAACCCATTTCTGGATAAATTAAGGGACCAGAGATTCTGCAATCCTGAAATAGATGCTGGAATGTGACCTATAAACTTGTTGCTACTCAATGAAAGACTAGTGAGAGACTTAAGATTCCCTATCTGGTCTGGGATAGTTCCAGTGAGCCGATTGTGGCTCAATGACAGATATGATAGACTGACCAAATTGAACATGGAAATGGGTAGTTGAGCTGAGAATTGGTTATTAGAGAGGTCGATAAAGGTAACGTTCCGAAACTGTCCTATAAACTCAGGGATGGAACCAGACAATGAGTTGAAGCTGAGATCAAAAGACTGCAAAGACAGAAGAGTTTTGAAACTAGAAGGAATAGGACCTGACAACAAATTTCTTCCTAAATTCATCATCACAAGGTTTCCCAAATTCCCTAAGCTTGGAGGAACTGCCCCTTTTAAATGGTTACCAGCCAATGAGAGTGTTTGGAGATGGGACAACTGACCTAAACTTAAAGGAATGTTCCCTTGAAGTGAATTGTCTTCAAGGACCAACTGTGTAAGCCTGGTTAGCTTGGAAAAGCTATCCGGGATTGGACCTGAAATAAGCTTCATCCCACTTATGACCAACACCTCTAAGAAAGGCAAACTACCCAGAGAAGAAGACAGAGTACCCTTCATGTAGAGGCTACTGTCCCTTACAGGCCTTTGAAGAGCCAATTCAGTGACCCTTCCGGCTGGATTACATTGAACACCTTCCCAATCTCCTCCACAGCAATCCGTTCCAATCCACGAAGATAGACTCTCCGTTGTGTCCTTCACAATTTTGGCTTTGAAACCGAGCAGAGCAGCTCTATCAGCCTCGGAGCAAACAGGTGGAGCTTGTGAGATTGTTTGAGCTAGTGACAATGGTGGAAAGGGAAACACTGAACAAATGAGTAGAAGTTTAAAAACCCAGATCAGAATC
This sequence comes from Hibiscus tridactylites, assembly GCA_958450335.1. NCBI lineage: Eukaryota > Viridiplantae > Streptophyta > Magnoliopsida > Malvales > Malvaceae > Hibiscus > Hibiscus tridactylites. The sequence goes on from OY288279.1 coordinate 8,498,666, forward strand.
TGCATTTTGGAAGGTGGGTGTTGAGTTTTGATCAAATCAGAGAAATCTGTTGGGAGATTTCTTCACGTAGACAGGAAAGGCATACTGATGGGTAAAAAACAGATTGAGAGAGTGAAAGGTGGTGAATGGTAAACAATGGCTTCCCCCTCGTATTTATAGTACCAGAAGAGGACAGGAAATGAAAATCTCTCATGCCTGTTATCAAAGTTTAAAGATTTTCACAAGACGAATTGTGACCGTTCGATTAATCACGTGGATCCTAATTCCATTTTGAACGTTGGAGCGCAACTCATTCAAAATTTCCTGCACCTTTTTGCTAAATCAATTCGCTGTCTTCATACTGTGTATATATATGTATATGGAAAATATTTGGTAAATATATATATGGAAAATATCAAAATATGGCAGTGAATCTTTTCCATAAGCGTTTAATTTTTATGGTTTAAAAGATAGAATTTAGGGTTTATGATTAGAATTTTAGTATTTATAGTTAGATTTTAAGGTTTGAGAATTAGTTTAGAATTTAAGGGTTAGAGTTTAAGGCCTTTAAAATGAATCGTGATAGCTTTAGAAGCCAACTTGTAAAAAAAAACTTTCTACGACCGTGCATCAAATAAATCCTCACACAAATTTATGTACACTAAAACACAAGTTTTATAATTTTAGGATTCAAGAGTTTAGGTTGTAGTGTTTAGAATTAATGGTTTATGGTTATAATTTAGAGTTTAGGATTTAAGATTTAATGTGTTAGGGTTAGAGATTTAAACGTTGAATTTTATAGTTTAAATAGAAAATATTGTGTAATTTTTTACACCATTAACCCCTTATTTGCATAGGCAAATCCTTTAAAGGACCAATGGAGCCACGACCCCTAAAATTTTGAGAATTTCGAATTATTCCCCTAAAATTTTTGAAATTTTTTATTTGGCCTCTTTAATATTTTTAAAAATTCATATTAATCTCTCAAAATTATTAAAATTTTTAATTAAACTCTCAAAATTTCTATTTAAACCTCTAAATTTTTAAATATTTCAAGTTAACCTATTAAACTTTTACTTCAAATTTTACCGCCGATTATTTGGCTATTGTTTTCTTATTAATACTCGTGAGTAAGGATCGGCTCTTGCCCTTCATGTTTTTACAACTAGTATTGAAAGTCATTACATGTGTAAGGACACTGTTCAATGGAGTTAATTCGTGTAGGTATAATTATTGCTTTAGTCCTTCTACCAGGAACATCTCCAATGGAGGAATAACATGAGCGACTATTTGGGATCTCATATTTTACCTATACAACTTTAACAATTTCTCAAGTGCTAAATTTGTAAGTTAATTGTTGCTCTTTATTGTTTTAATTATATTTAAAATGATTTTTTTAAAAATAACAAAAATAATAGTTTGTTAATAAAATATTAAATTAATTATTAAAGTAATAAAATATGCTTTCGTTTTATAAGGGCTTATTTTTAAATTTTCGTTCAGGTTCTAAAAAATATCTAAGACGACTTTGCGGCATCTATTCATCAAGATGATAACAGTAAAAGGTATAATACTATCAGTTGTTGTCATCAGAGTGATAACAGTAAGAAGTAGTCACGGTTACTTGGAATACTACCAATATGAAACTACTATTAAAATCTATGAATTATTCGAGTGAGCAAGGATGTTCATATTACTTCATTTTATATGAGTTCGAATCTTGACATTTATATTGAGAATGTAAATGTTTCTCTACTTAATCAAAACACGGAACTACTACTGGCATTATAGAGGGACAAAAACCAGAATTAAACCATTTAATGTAATCATGGTAAATTTTGAAATTGTGTCTCCCTATTTGAACACTCGCAATCAAAGTATTATTCATTGCCCACTCAAGAAATTATCAACGTCCCAAAAGTTTGATAAATGTAATTATTATTAAAATATGTGTGGATACTAACAAGTGTTAGGTGCATTGATAAGACATATTGCACTCCTAAGGAAAGAACGTGAATTCAGACATTGAAAACGACATTGTTAGGAGGGGTAGCTTCGCACCTTAAGCATGGACCGTAAGACGTATTTAAAAGATATTATTCACCCTAAAAATACGCTAATAGATCATCTGATCCTTTTCCTAATCGGGAAGCTTACTTTTTGCTAATTCCAACTTGTGTAATGAAGGTGGTTTTCAACTTTTTATCTAGTTTCCGACCGGGGAATATATTGTCTTCTAGCTTTGTGTTGCCTGTTGCTTACCCATTTGGTGGCTTCAAGGTTCACTCCCTATCACCTTTCGGTAGAAAAAGAAGCAAATGCAAGCTGGGAAACCCGATCCACGGAATCGAGTCGGTTTGATTTATTTGTTCGCATCATTTCAAAATTTCGACATCTTAAAATTAAATCATTCAGAATCCGAACATTTTGAGTTCAAATTATTTTTATTTTTTTGTATTATTAACTTTTCATCAGCAAATCGGGTACTATTAAATACAAACTTTAATTTTCGAATCAACGGATCATAATTGATAAATCTAGAAGTAATTTTTTTATATAATAGGATTAATAATAAATTATGGTGAGATTGCATGTTTTTGGAGACCAGATCTTTTAGGGTTGTTAATATGTTAGTTGAAAATTGTTGGAAAAGTTTTTGTCAACCAAATCTAATCATTCTTGAAATTTGATTCCTTGTATTTCCCTCAAGTCATGTCTTTTTCACATCATCCATTAATCTCTTCTTATCTTTTCAACATTAAACTACTGTATACCCCTTAATGACTAAAAATCGAGAAATTTGAATTTGAAATCGAATCGTAATATTTTGATCACTGAAGTTATATTTTATTATTACTTTCACACCCGAAAATTTTTATTCTTGATCATTAAACTTTCTTTACTTGAAACATGATATTTCATCTCATTTTTTGTTAAGATAAATCATGTGACACTCTAAGAAAGTACCACATAAATTACTACATTACACATAACACAAGTGAAACTTGATAACTTAAAAAGCATAAAAATATTCAACATGTTAAAAATTGATATTTTTTGGATTTTGGATTTTTAATATTTAAAGACATTTTTATGAAGTTCTGAAGTTGTTTCAAATATTTGTTTTTTTTAATGCGTCGTTTTATATCTATTTATATGTACTAACACTAAAATTTGAATCTAAAAATATATATGGATTTTGGTAAAAATGTATAATACGGTACATACATTTTAATTATGTGTAATAGTATACATACATTTTTGATTTGATTTAATTTTCACATAAACATTAATACTTTTATCAATGTGACATAATTTTTACGTTTATATATTGCATGCACAAATAATTATATCCCTTCAATATAAAAATAAATAAATGTATTTATTTTTAAAATATATACAATTGAATCAAAATAAAAAAAATATGTATAATTGTTTTAAATAAAATTTTATATATCACGATATAGGTTTAACCAAAATTCATGGGATGAAGAGACCTTGTGGGCTTGCTCAACTTTAAAGAGTAAGACGAGTTTTCATTTTAAAGATTACTTGGGATACTTTTACTTATAGCATCCGGAATGAAAGAAATACAATTTATCCAAAAAAAAATCATGTTTAATTTTAATATTTATGACTTATCCAATGACTCGGAGAATTCTAATTAATGTCAAGAAGCTGAAAGACTTAAAGAGGGCAAGTGAGTCCACTCCCTTCACATTCATTCACCATTTTGATAGTTTTTGAAATTAATTATAAAGAATGAAAAATATGAATATTAGTTGTCATCAGTTGCTTTAAGCATAATCAATGGAAGAAAGAAAGCAACAGAAGGCAAAATAAAACTAATTGATAAATTTCACTAAATTACTTGTCATCTTTTTTATGTTATTAATTTGTAACGTTGTCAATAATTAATATTAGAATATAATCACTTATTATATATTTATTACGAGAAAATCAGTTTCCACCATATTGTTTTCATGTATTTATTTGTTTAACTACTGGTTTTTGATTTATTGACTGACAAATTTAGTTCGAGTTTTGTAGAGGCTCATTATGAGCGTGATCCTCCCAATACAATTTTTTTCATTCACAACGTTAAGATTCAAACTTTTCAGAATTTAAACTATAAATATTGTTTAAAAAAATTAACATTCTATCACGCTAAATTAACTCGTAGTTAAAAATATTTATATAAATTTAAATATTATTATTTTTCAGTCGGTCACGTAATATCTGATTATTTTCTATACTAAAAATAACATGCCAAATGAGGTTTATTATGGCTTGATAATAACCAATACAAGAGACGATTAGTATTATATTTACTATGCAATATATATAAAGATGTATCTAGAACAGACATCGCACACCGTTACACATTATTAATGTTATATATTGCTATTTATTATTAGTTTTTAATGAGTTTTGAATAATTATTAAAAATTTAAGTACTTAACATATAATTAATCATATTTTAAAATAAAATTAAAATTTGGATAAATAACCCTTTCACCTTTTGTTTTATATTGTTTTTAATTTTTAAATTAAAATATTTGTATTAAATTCTTCCTCCTCCACAAATCCTAAACCAAAATCGTATCTAGACATGTGCAGGAGGGGCATCTGCCAAGGGCTCGTAATTAAGAAGTCCAAATACTTATTATTAGTGCTCTAATTTATAAATAAATTAATTTTTCTCAATACTTGTTATTTTTTTGTTCAAAGATAGATTCGATTCATAAAAATGTTAAAGGCCGTACATCCATAGTAAGACAAACAAAGTCAAACGTAAAAACATGCAGACGCTGACAAGGAGCACGAAACCTTTGTGCCCACAAATCCAACCGACGAACGTCCCAACAACGTCGACAAGAAACACGCTCATAAGGAGCTTAAGGTTCGAAACATCAAGCAAAAGGACGATGATGACACTAACATAAAGGAACATCACCCGAGCAACGAAAAAAAGCAAACAGAAATGGAAACTGCTTGTTTTCCCCGATGACGGAAAGTAGACATTATCCCGAAATCCTAGTGAGAGCTCCATCCGAAAGCGGGGTCCCTCGTCGTTCGACGCGGGTCTTGTCAACTGGGACGAGAAAAACATCCGGCCAAACCACAGAGAAACACTCGCAAGGCTAAAGACTGCAACAAACGACAATGTCTTGAGCTTGAAACTGAGAAAGCCTAAGAACTTGAGCTTGTTACCGAAATTCCTTGGATCAACAACGACATACCTGCACCATCTGATCTTAGGGGAAGGTTTAGCAAACGTCACCATCTTCCACACCTTCCTTGTGAAAGATGTGCAACATGAAAGACTCATGGAAGCTGCGGATATCCCCCTAAGGAGCTACCCGCTTTGCAAACAAAGGTGTGGCTAAACTATAAGCCCTAACCTTAAATCAATAATTAATATTTGAATATAATTACTTATTATATATTTATTACGAGAAAATTAATTTCCACCATATTGTTTTCATGTATTTATTTGTTTAACCACTTGTTTCTGATTTATTGACCAGATGATTCAGTTCGAGTTTTGTAAAGGCTTATTATGAGCGCGATATTCCCAACACAATTTTCTCAATTCACAACGTTAAGATTTAAACTTTTTAAAGTTTAAACTATAAATGTTGTTTAAAAAATTTAACATTCTATCACGCTAAACTAACTCGTAGTTAAAAATATTTATATGCATATAAATTTAAATATTATTATTTTTCAGTCGGTCTCGTAATATCTGTTATATTAAATTATTTTCTATGCTAAAAATAACATGTCAAATGAGGTTTATTATGGCTTGATAAAAATCAATACAAGAGATGATTTGTATTATATTTACTATGCAATATATATAATGATGTGTCTAGAACAGGCAACACACACTGCTACACATTATTAATGTTATATATTGTTATACACTATTAATTTTTAATCATTTTTAAATAATTATTAAAATTTTAAGTACTCAACATATAAATAATTATATTTTAAAACAAAATTTGAATAGAATTAACTAACCCTTTCACCTTTTTGTTTTATATTATTTTTAATTCTTGAATTAAAATATGTATTAAATTCTTCATCCTTCGCAAATACTTATTATTAAAACTCTAATTTATAAATAAATTAATTTATTTTTATATACTCTTAAAATTCATTTTTTTCTAATACTTATTATTAGGGAGTGTACAAATAAATTAATTTATTTTTGTTTATTCTTAAAATTCATTTTTTCCCAATACGTGTTATTAGGGTCCCCATTTACAAGCCAATTAATTTATTTTTGTCAACTCTTAAAATTTAATTTATTTTTCAATACTTGTTACTAGGGGACAATTTACAAGAAATTTGTTTTATTTTTCTTTACTCTAATAGTTCATTTTTCCCTCAATATTTATTATTAAAGACCCGATTTATAAGCAAAAATTTATTTTTGTATACACTTGTTATTTTCCAGTACTTGTTATTAGGCACTCAGTTTACAAATAAATTCATTTTTTTATCTACTCATAAAATTCATTTTTCTTTGATACTTGTTATCGAGAGTACAATTTACACGCAAATTAACTTATTTTTGTTTACTTTGAAAATTAATTTTTTTAATATTTGTTATTAGAGTCTAATTTACAAAAGAAAATGTTTAATCATAAATTTTTTATTTTTTAATATTTCTTATTAGAGACTAAAATTTTAAATTCGCCGTGATCAAAATCTCGCCCTAAACTCATTCCTAAATTCTTTTTCTTGGATAGAAAAAATTTATAATTACCGCAAAACCATGATTTGGCTTCGTATATAGAGTTAATCAGTTTGATTCACGCAGACTCTAAATACAGGTAACAATATAACATGTATGAGCAACAGGACGGAGACTGCACCTAAAATTTGATGGGTTAATTCTATCTTAGGTCCTAAGAGTTTTAAAACTATTGCAATTAAGCTTTTCTCCATCCTAAAATTTTATGATTTATTGTTATTTAGGACCCTATCAATTAAAATTAATAAAATTAAACATCGTTCCCTCATTTTTTTAGTTTAATTGCTTTTTAAGAACTTTTAATTTTAAAATTTGTAAATGTAAACTTCAACCCTTTAATTTTTATGATCTAATTACTTTTTAAGACATGTTCATTTCAAAATTAATCAGTCTGTCCCCTTGTAGTACTATATCGAGTCCTGACTCCGTCCCTATGAGCAACAACATTAATGCAAACCTGCAAATTTCAAACCATCAAGACTCTTTACTGGATTATGAGCTGTATGGAAATATTTGACAGATAATGTATATGATGTTTCAAGTTTTGGGAATGCAAAGACCTAAATGAAATTAGGGGTGCGTTGATTGCGCAGGAAAGAGCAATGGAGTCCACAATCTCACCCTTTCTATCTTTATGCTGTATGTGCCCTGGATTTGGAATTTGGAGTCCCTAACTTGATGTACAATCCCCCAATCATATATAAAGGAAATAAGTTTTGGATTGGTTGATTCTGGCCCCTACGTCTTTTTTTATGATTGGGGTAAGGGGTGGGGGTCCAACCATGTCAACATGGATTGGAAAACATATCGACCCTATGTTCATGTGAATGTGTCTGTTTAAATATCGTCCCTACTGACCATCCGCTAGTTGATCTAGTAGGATGAGATGTTGGGTCCCTTAAGTAAAATTAGGGGTTTAAATCTTGAGATTGTGAACGGAAAAAAAAATGAAATGGGAGAGTCATCTCATATTGGAATTTTGCAAAATTTGATCCGTATTAGTCCACCAATAAGTCAGGTACAAGTAATTAAAGAAAAAAAATATCTAACGGGAACTTTTTCAAGTTTGTCGTATGCCAACATACGAGTAAAGATTATAGTCTAATGCTAATATATGTCACAGTTCAAAAAAAGAAAATCAAGTTCATAAGAGTTAAATCATTTAACATGATTAGTTGTTAATCAGAGAATAAATTATTTGGAGTTTCACTAATTAATCGAGTGATCAATAATGCTCATATTATTACATCTTGTGTGACTTCGAATCTTAACATTTTTTTTTGAAATTGAATCCACTAATTTTATTAAACGAGGGAATATCCGAAATTACAATGAAAGTTTACCACTAAGTAAACGAACATCTAAATCCAGATACAAACCCAAAAACTAAATTAGCGGCTCTAGATCATAATAGGACCATACAAGAACAGGTAAGAACCTAATCCAAAGACTCGAAACAAAAGACGGATACAAACATCCCCAAATCGACGATGATGGGTAAAACCATCAACAAACAACATTGACAAATGCATATTACAGTGAACATACGTTGACAAACAGGTCATTACCACAACTCAATCGCGAATAAACGGTAGATGTAATCGCGTATCCGAATCTGATTCAAGGGCCCGAGACAGGGAGATCAACAACATAATAAAAGAGCGACATCTTGATCAGTCGTGGCGACGTCAGATCCAACCCTGATAGAAAACATATAAAAAAGCGTGCCAAAAAGCAGAGAAACATACCAAACGGTAGAGAAAAACGTGTCATGAAGACAGATTTATTGAATTGAAAGACTGAAAAATAAAAGAACGAAACAAATAAATAAAAGTGAGCGGCCGACGGTCGACAAAACAACCCTAAAGTTGTTGCCGCCGCCGGCCTTAGTTTAAACCAAAATAGAGAGCGGCGGCGTTTAGAAAGAAAAAAAAAGTTAGGGCTTGTATTACCCGCACCATCTTAACATTTATTTTGAGAATGTAATAATTCTTTTTTTGAATAAAGAAAAAGAATAAATTACTTGACGCAATAAGTAGTTATTAAACATAAATAAAATATATTGTATGATGAGATCCACTAATTAACCTAGCGGCTAAGGATGCGCATTTTACCTCCTTTTGTATGAGTTCGAATCCCATTAGGAGAATGTATTGTCTCCATTTAATCAAAAAATATATTGTATGATAAAAAAATCTTAAACATCTAAATTGTAGAGTTAATAATCTGGTTATTACATTTACATAGACCTGCTCGTTAACCTGGCTAATGAAGTAGCTAGTAAATATGTACCGAATGCAGAGACGGATGCATGATTTTGTGTTAGAGGGCGAACTTATAAAATTTTAAGAGAACGAAAATAGATTTTGAATAAAAAATACATGAAAATTTTCTTTAAAAATAAATTATATACAAATTTTAAATTTTTAGAAGGCGACTGTCCCTTCCAACTTTTCGATATATCCCTGAACTAGAGTAACCTAAAGACTAGGTCAAAAATCTAAATACATTAAATACAGTTCTCTATTTCTCTCCAAGTATATGATTTTAACCCTCTGGTTCCTTCTCCAAGTATATGACTTTATGTGAACTAACTTCTAATTGGGCTTCCTTGTGGTTAGGTTAGACTTGAGTTTATGAAGTGAACCCAAAGCTATTTCATTTTTTTACTTTATTTTGAAAAAAAAAATTGTCTCATCTATTTTTGTAGTAGTTTAATGTTGATATAGTGAAAATCACAATACACGTTCTTGATCAAAAAATATAGGCGATATCATATGGTTAGACCTTCTTTTATGACAATTAATCGATGTTTTTATAATTATTTGTAGAAAAAGATTGATTTTGTTGATTGCATCTCCTACATCACTGTTTATGCGTATAGTTGGATAAAACCAAAAAAAATTTGCTAAGTTTTTAGGATTATGAACATAGTAAATGAAAGATTTGGTTTTTGCTCTTCACGCCTTTGAATTTCCATGTTTTGTTTTTCTTTATGTATAAGAGTGAACATAATAGTCAAAATTCTCTATATGTTTTGAGGTATGTTTTGTTCTACATTTTCTTATTTTAATTAAAATCGTTTGTTATTAAAAAATCTAATTTATATTTAATTTACTACAAATATATACATTTGTTTTATACTATCAAAAAACAATATATCAAATACAATCAACTAAATATTAATTTGATTAACAAAATTTGACTAAATCGTAAAGGATTATATTTTGATGCACAAGTTGTGCAAAAAGAAATTACATAATCCTTCAGATTTAAGCTATAAAATCTAAAACTTAAATCGCTAGCCCCAACACCCTAAAACCTAAACCTTAAACTTTAAACCCTAAACTCTAAATTCTAACCATAAACTTTAAATTCTATACCCTACACACTAAATCACAAAATCATGAACCATGAAATTAAATACGACCGTACAATTATCTCTTATTTAGGAGAATTTGTTATATGATCTCAGATCACCACGTCATTTATGGTCCTCGTCCACTAAAAATCAGCCAACTAGTCTTTATTTTCCATGTCATTTTTTCATTCATAATTAATTTTTATGTAATCACTCACTACCTATTTACATGGCAAAAAATGAAAATTCATCCTTGAAAAATATAAAAATTAATTGATTGATTTTTAGTGGATGAGACCACAGATGACGTGGTGAGCTGGGACCATTTAATAATTGCTTATGGGATTGAGAAACCCATGAACTTAAAAAAATCAATTAAGCCCTTAAAGTTTTTTCGCACTCAATATCACTCTCAAACCCAAAAAAATAACCAATCCGACCCTTTGACTGATGAAATTCGTCATTGACCGTGACGGAACTGACATGGCGGTCCGCGTTAAAAAAAAGTGATACATGGAAGAGGGGCTTAATTCATTTTATTTAAAGTTCAAGGGTTTAATTAATTTTTTATAGAGTTTAAGGGCTTATTTAATTTTTAAGTAAAAATAAAAAAATGTTAAAATATTCTAAAAATAAATATTAAATCATTAAAAAAAATATATATATGACAATTGTAATAACAAAATAAGATTAAAATTATGGTATAACCTAATAAATTGTGTAAAATTTAAAATATATTCTAATATATATGATGCAAACTCATGTCACAATATAGTTACATAACTTTTATTTGATTAAACGAGTTAAAAAATAAAAATAAAAATTAAGAAACACTCATGCGCCATACAAAGACACTATAGTGTTTGACTTTATTAAAGATTTTTTTCCATCCAATCAAACAATGAACTTTGTATTGCTCGATGCATCTAAGCAGTAATATCATAGGAAAATTAAAGCATTTTTTTATAGTGAGATCACTTCCTTGGTCAAAGAATATTTTTTATATTAGAAAATATAATTTTTTATTTCTAAAAATTCATTGATAGTATTTTTTTATTTTAGTATTTTTTTTAAGTTTTTAGTATTATAATATTTTTAATATTTCAATTTATTTCAAATAATATCTTAATTTGACTTTTTTTTAAAGACTAAATAAGCCCTGTCTCTCTAGACACGTCATCATTCACACGTGGACTGCTACATCAGCACCGTGAACTACCACGTCAGCACTGTCACGATCAACAATAGATTCCGTCAGTCAAAAGGTCGGATTGGTTAATTTTTGAGGTTTGAGAGTGACATTGAATGCAAAAAAACTTTAAAGACTGAATTGATTTTTTTCTCCAAAAGTTCAAGGGCTTCTCGAGCCCTTAAACCTATAATAATTTTCCTTATTTAGAGATTTGATCAATACAGAGTATATCTTTCATCATTATTCTTTCTACATTTTCATGAGTGAAAATCGTCTGCCCTTATCTATGTCTTTTTATATGCCCCACTAAAAAATACTTAAAAATTAAAATCTAATTTTTAACCCTAATTTTTTCATCCTAAACCTTAAAAAATACACATATCTTTAATTCTAACCCTAAGCTCCAACATTAAGCTCTAAACTTTAAACCTATTATTTTAAAGTGTAGGCACCAAAAGGACATAATTAAGGATAGACAATTTTTATCCGATATTTATTTTATTTCACTTAATTTTTTTATGGTGGAATTCAGATTATCAAATCAAAATATGTCTGATATGAAGGAAAAAGTTAGATTCAATTATTACAAACTTACAATAGAATGAGACAAAAGAAATGATTGAATCTCAGCTAACAATTATACAATTTCCCTTCCACTTTAATGGCACAAAATTGGGATCACATATACTTTGATAAAATCCCAAATATCCCACATTTCTTAACAGGTTATGAACTACTACACATAGCTCTTCTAAGCACAGACTCCTTACTTTGCTTCCAATGCCATCTTCTCAATCCCAATACCTCGAATCCCTCTTAGACACCGTACGCCCATTCCTTCGAGGTGAGCTCGAATCCGTCGACAAAAACTTACCTTCACTGATCGCCGTCTTACGTTCCGCCGGCGCCGGAGAGTGTTCCCACAAACATGGCAGCTTTCTGGAGCATTTGGTCGACATATACCGTATTCTAAAGATATGGAAAGCACCAAACTCCGTTTGCCTTTGTGGCCTCTTCCATTCCGCTTACTCCAACGCCTATGTAAACCTCGCCATCTTCGATGCTTCGGCCGGTCGAGACGTCGTTCGAGGCCATGTTGGTGATGTTGCAGAGCGTTTGATTTACTTGTTCTGCGTCGTCCCGCGTCAAACCATGATCCATAATAATCTTCTGTTCAAATACTCCGATTCCGAACTCGTCGAACACCTTGAATTATCCAATATATCATTGAAGAATGCGAGGGAAAATGGTATATTCGATCGAAACGAACCGTGGAGGAAGAAACTGCGAGCTCTTTTACCCGAGAATGGGATTGTGGTGAAGAATATAAAGAGTGGTGAAGATGTTTTGGTGACCAGAAAAGTGATGGGTGTTTTTCTCTTGATGAGCATGGCGGATTACAGTGACCAGTTCTTTGGCTACCAAGACCAGTTGTTTGATAACTTTGATGGAAATTAGTTCAAGTTCCTGGGGGATAACTATGCTACATTATGGCCCGGAGATGGGAAGCCAGGCCTGTGGATGAACTCGATATCGAAAATGGGCGCTGTTTATGCTCAAATACTAAGAGACGAAGCCATAATCAAAGAAGAGAAAAAAAGGGTTCATGGTGCCAAGGTGGAGGAAGACATTGATGAGGATCTGGAGCTTGTGGTGCCACCGGTTTTTGAAAACTGTACAAAGGTTTTGGACCCCAGAGAGCAAGTGGAGGCAAGGGACTTGTATTGGGAAGCCGTTTGCGATGGGTCGGAACGAGCCGAGGAGTTGCTGGTGAGGTGCTGTGAGAAGAACCCATTTGTGGGCGAGCCACATGTGGCGTTGGCTCAGGTTTATTTGAACAAAGGGAGGTTCGAGGAGGCTGAAAAGGAGGCTGAGAAAGGGGCGGTGTTGATGTTGGAGTGGGGGAGTCCTTGGGACAAGAGGATGTCATGGGAAGGATGGATTGCTTGGGCAAGGGTTCTGTTGCTTAAGGCTAAGGACAAGTCTTGGCCGCAGAGTGCTTGGGGTGTCCTTAGTCTTGGACTTGTGAGGTGAAGTGACTGCAGATTGCAGGCTGTAGCTTGCTGTAGCTTGTTGTGTTGTGTTTTAGTTTTTACTTGGAAAGTATAGTGCAATTTGGAATAAGGCAATCATGTCAAAAAATAATTTTAATGTTCAATAAATTGGTTTTTATTTATTTTTAAAATAATTTAACTTTTAACGTTTTATTAAATATTAAATGATTATTCTACAGATAAAAATTAGGGTAAATTATATGTTTGACCACCAATCTATTGGGAAATTTTTAAAATAACCACCATAGAAAAAAACGCGTCATTTGACTACCCAAACTATTAAAATGCGATCAATTTGGCCACCTGCCGTTAAGAGGCTAACGGAAGGTGACGTGGCAGTTAAAAAATTAAAGGTATAATTACACATTTCGTCCTTACTATTTACACATTCTTTCAATTTAGTCCTAATTTTAATCTAATAAAATAAATTAATTAGGTGGTGACATGTGTCAACACCTTATTGGAGGAAGGTATTAAATATATTAAAATATCATAAAATCATGTGTTTTTTTGTTCAAAAATACAAATCATATGTTTAAGGTTTAGAATGTTGGGAATAAAATCACGAAATTGCCATTTGCCTCCTTTTCCCAAAAGAAAAATGCCCCAGAAAATTAGAAAAACCAAACAACAAAATTCAATAAAACACGACGAGTCGACGACTCGCTTCTCTACCGAGCCACCACCGCCGTATAACTCGCTCCCCTTTTTTTCTTGGTTTCTCTTAAATATTGATATCTGTTTAATCATAATCCGGATTCTTCTAATCACTTGCCATCCGATCCGAATGTACAATTTCAAATCATCCCTTCTGCTCCTGCTCTTTCTAATCAATTCATTTCTCAAGATCCGGGTCGGAAATGCTCCAACACGAGCACCCTAATCGGCTTCGAATCGAATTTCACGATGGTCCAGCACCAACTACGAGGCCATCTCAGGATCCTCGACGATTGCTCTTTCCAAGTCACCAGATTTGACATGCTAGCCGGTTCGTCCGACGTCGTTTTCTGGGGAGCCGTCTCCGTCAATTTCTCTAACATCACCCGTGGGTTCCCGATCTCCGATCACCGCTTCAACCAAACAACTTACAGAAACGCATCGTTTTTGGTCCAATTACTCCCCAACGTCACCTGGGACCAGATCCAGGCCCTATCCGTCTGGGACGTCACCACCTTCTCGAACTTCGGTCACGTTACCCTCCCCCAAAATGGGTCGGATTCAGATCCAAGTCCGGTGTATACGATGTTCGATAACTGCAAGAACTTGTCGGGTGATTATAGGGTTCGGTGGAGTTTGAATGTGGAGGAAAATTGGATCGAGATCGGGTTAGAAGCGGCGACGAAGACGATGAATTACATGGCATTTGGGTGGGCGAATCCGAATGCAACTAAGGAGCTGATGGGAATAAAAATATTATTTTATTAGATTAAAATTAGGACTAAATTGAAAGAATGTGTAAATAGTAAGGACGAAATGTGTAATTATTCCTTTAATTTTTTAACTGCCACGTCACCTTCCGTTAGCCTCTTAACGGCAGGTGACCAAATTGATCCCATTTTAATAGTTTGGGTAGTCAAATGACGCGTTTTTTTCTATGGTGGTCATTTTAAAACTTTCCCAATAGATTGGTGGTCAAACATATAGTTTACCCTAAAAATTATTATTTAACCGATGGTAAACAGCTTAAAATAACTTGACATAAAATTATTTTTTACACAAATGTTACGTTCTTTTAAGTTAACTCCTTTGTCTATATTACACTATCTTGTCACCGTGCAGTGTCATGTAGGTTTACCATCTCATTTCGAGTCATTTATCATCAGTTGACTAACAGTTTTCATTCGTATATGAGATATTTTGACTCAAAATAAAACATTGATAGTTAAATTGTTTTGAAAATATAGAAAAAATAACTAACCAGTCAAACGCTAGACACAATTTTTTTTACTATATGCCTTGGAATAAATCACTCTGTCTTAATTATTCTGCCCACACATTACTTAGTTTCCTATATTAAGTTGCATGTTTATCAGATCTTGATTCCTCCAAGTCTTAATTGAACTATTTCTTTATCCTGCCGATCACTTCTAATCAAGTGAAGTAGTAGATTTGGTTGAATTACTAAATGATTTTGTCACTTGATTATGCATATAATTTTAAAATTTTAAAGCTTTCGTAAATTTAGTTATAAAAAAATGTTGAAGTGATAAAACTATCCTTAAGGTTTTAAAATGATAAAAAATATAAAGATTAACCTTTGTTAATTTTTCAATTCGATTGTTTAGAAATACAAAAATGACAAAATAATTGGATACAAAATTCATATGAATTAAACGCACCAAATTAGATGCATATTGGTTGATTCAATCTATCATTCATGAAAAATTTTATCATTTTCTATAATCATTGATATCCGACTCTTTAGTGTATTATTGTTAATGAAAAAAAATGTTATTTTGATGCGTTGGTCTCGCGTTTTAGTCATGTACTAATTTACTTAGTAAACGACTTAGGTGCTATTTAATCAATATTTATTGATTTAATTTATAAGTGCATTTGATAATATGTATTTTTGTGGAAGTATAGTATACCCTATATTTTATTATTATCATTTGTAAAACCCTCTAAATTATCCTAGTTCAATCCTTTAAATTAGTTGGATTAGTTTAATTTAGGATCGAATTGATTGAATACGTAAGTAATAAAGATCAAATGTGTTATTATAAATATTTTTTAGACCATCACATCAGTAATTCCGTTAATCGGTCACGGTCGGTCACTCAATTGAAACAAAATAAAAGTTTAATGACCTAATTGATAAACATTTTTATCCAATCCTATAATTTAGTGACTATAAAAGTGGTTTACCCAATACATCTTTGTTCGCCATATAAAATGTGTGTGCAAGTGCAACAAGGCATAAACCCTTTCTGTGTTGTGTTTTGGCACTTTGTCCCTGTCAAGTGTCAAGTGTCACCCTTAAAGCAAAGCTTTTTAAGACTCAAATCCTGGAATTAAACTTCCATTGATGCCCAATGTCCTTTCTTGCTTCTTCCTCTTCTACTTCTCCTTCTTCATCCATCAATGCCCAATTCCCCCCTCGACCCAGAATTTCTCGCCATCCCTATCCTCCTCCTCGTTTGGCCCCAAGGAGAAGACCCCACTTTTCCCATTCTCTCACCGCTGCAGCCGCCAAGGGCGCCGGAAATACGATCTCCTCAAATACCCCAAATGGAAATATGGAACATTTAGTCGAGAAAGACAAGGAAGAAGTGGGAGTGGAAGTCGAGGAGGAATTGCCATGGATTCAAGACAAGGCATTGGACCTTGTTGAGTTCACTGGCTCCGTTTCTCAACCCATTCCCGGCCCCAGAGTTGGCACCAGCTCTTTGCCTTGGCTTCTTGCTGTTCCTTTGGCTTATGTTGGTATCGCTTTTGTTATTGCCTTTGTCAAGACTGTTAAGAAGTTCAATTCCCCAAGGCACAAAAGAAAGAAATTGGTTTGTTAGACTATACATTTTGTTAATCCTTAAATTGTTTGAAATTGATTTTGCACTAATGGGGAATGGATTTTCAGGTTAGTAAAAATGCGATGCTTTGCAAATCAATTGATGGGTTGTTTCAGCAAGGAAGTGTTGCGGTCGATCAATCTGCGGTAAAGGGGTTAGTGCAAAAGGTGAGAGCCATTCTGCAAATTCTCTAGAGACATGTCTATTTATTTTAGATTTTAGATTCTTATTGATTGGAGAAGAAAGATGTTTAGGTCCGCTAGGTAAAGCTTTAGGAAAATGAGTGATATGTTTATGCCTTTATGGAGATGTTAGATTTTGTCTATGTTTTAATAGCAACTGTGAATATATATATCCAGACAGATTTTAGCACGGGAGAGATTTTGCGCAAGTACATTAGGTATTCGTTGAATGAGAAACCATGGAGTGCAGATTTGGTTGCCAGGTTGATTCAGCTCAGGAAAGCTTCAATGCTCGATGATTCCGAGATTGCGGAAATTTTAAATGAAATCTCAAGACGGACTGTGCGTAAAAAAGGTAACCTTCAACACTGCTGCTTCCTTTGCTTGTGTGTATGATCCTGGTATGGACCATTGCATTTTGCCCGATATGATAATGATCTAGTAACTGACAATATGTGTTATGGTTTTCCTTTTCATATCTGGTAACTATGAATGGTTGATGATAATGATTCAGATAATGTTACCTTTTGGAAAATTATTTCTTTTGCCATTGCCTTGAAGTGATCCAACATAACGTGTTTTGAAATCGACCAGTGGAAAGTTTTACATAAACCATATTTTCATGGGAAAGCTTTGTATCGGATGCCGATCAATTTCTTTACTTTTCAGGCCCTGTTATCATGGACATGTCAGGGTTTACAGAAAATGGGTTTAAGAGGAAACTTGCTGTGCAGGGCCTTTTCGGGAAGGTTTTATATCTATCGGAGGTATGTTGTTGAACAGTTTAGTTGCCTCTTTCTTGATGCCATGTTTTCTGTTGGATCTTGTGTGCATTTCATACTCAAATAAATATATGCTATACAGTTTAGTTGCCTCTTTCTTGAAGATTTGCTTTTACTTTGAATGACTTGCAAAGTACTATGTGCTGTGAAATGGGGTCTTTGAATTTGTGTCTGAAATGATAAGAGAATCGATCAGTCTTGGAGTCCGATGACTATTAAAAGTTAATGTATGAGAGAAGAAAATTGGGAATCTGAAATGCACCGAGAATAATGAATGAAGAAACATCTTGCACCAAACATGCATGTGGCATTGTTAAATACTCGTTACAAGCCTGCACTAATCCGCTTACATTCTGAGTGATCGTTTATTTATTTGTTTAGTTCTTTTCTATGTCGTTGTACATATTTGCAATGTTAAAAAACTAGGTTAACATGTGATTTACATATTTAAGCTTGACATTTAATTGACTATGCTATTCTGTCGATTTTTTTTGCCAGTTACCGGAGTTCTGCACGAGAGATAGCTCATTAATTGTAAAGGAAATATTTGGGGTTACAGAGTAAGAGACTCATTCCATTATATATTTAGTTTCTGCAAAAATAATGGAAAGGAATTGAAACCTGAAATATTATCAGATGCTGTTTATCTGTGTCCATCTCCATGGCACAGTTGAGAAATATCACGACTCTACCTGTATGATACACTAAAATTCTCTCTTTCTTTCCCGGTTTTTTTAGCGAGGATGCAGACAAACTACGGGTACACACTTTCTCCGAAGCTGGGGACATGGACTCACTTGAGAAGATGGTTGAAGGTTCAGATTCAGAACATTTCAGTTTGGATTCATCGGATGCTGCTTGATTCCATAAAGACATTGTAACTCCAATGTATTTAGGTGCAAAGAAACCCCGAAACGGAACTACGGAAGGTGTTCATAAGCAACGTTGTTCCGGGATTAAATTTATTCTAAAATTTTGATGAGTTAAACCCTTATATGTTAGGTTGATTTTTATAGAGTTAAAATGAAAACTTCAAACTTGTGGTAGTACTTTGATAGTGTTGCCTTGAAATTGCTAGAGATGCACTTGTATATGAGGCAATTTGATTACAAGAAGCATTCTATGTCATAACCTTCTATCTCAACTTCAAACTTCAGTTGGAAGCGTTAAATTTATATATTGATCGAGTATAATTTGACTGACATTGTTGTTGGTACAATATACAAAAGTAGTATGTGAAAGAGCATGTTTAAATATTCAATAGGGTAAAATACTGAAATCATCACTCAACTCTGGTCATTTGACCTATTTTAGTCACTCAACTTTAAAAACGCTCAATTTACTCATTCAACTTTCAACATTGTGATTTTTTCATCATTCCACCGTTAACTCAGTTATTGTACAATGACATGGCTTATTTTAATAATTTCTTATGTCATGTTAGATTAATAAAATAATTTTTTATGCCATGTTGGATTAATAAAATAAATAAATAAAATATTTGGGGTACTTAAAGTAATGAAAATCCTTTGTAACCCTAAAATTTACAACACTTGTAAAAGAGAAAAACTACTGATGAGCAAGTCTGTGAAGCTCGTTGAAGTTGAAGACATGGAGTCATCTGAAGGGAATGAAAATTTGATATGCTGGTGTGAGAAGCCAGCGACGTTGAAGAGTTTTTGGACAAACAACAACTCAGGAAGAGGATTTTTTGGGTGTAGTAACTAGAGTAAGAAATTTCGAAAATCCTGTGATTTTTTCCAGTGGTATGATCCTCCGACGAATCCACGTGTGAAAGTTTTTATTAATGGTCTCCTAAAGAAGATCAAAACTAATGAAAAGAAAAGAAAAAATGAGAGAATTGCTTGAATTGTTGCTTTGATATGTATTGTTTTACTGACTTATTTATTTCATAACGTTTAGTGATGATTTAGAAGCTGAAAAATGTGCTAGTGATCATTTAGAAGCTGGAGTATGTTTGTTAGTAATGATCAAGTGGTTATGCCCAAGCAAACATCCCAAATGTTTGTTGTTAATGTTTGTTGATTAATGAGTAGTTAGCAATTGTTGTTGATTAATGAGTACTTAGCAATTGAAAAAAAAAAACATCCCAAATAGTAATGATCAAATGGTTATACCCAAGAAAACATCCCAAATGTTTGTTGTTAATTGTTGTTGATTAATGAGTACTTAGTAATTGTTGTTGATTAATGAATAATTTACCTTTATAAAAAAGATGTTTATTGTCGTCAATATTTGTTGTTAATCAATTAAAAAAAAGACCACAAAAAATAATGAACCAATGATAATGCTTAATTTGCAACATTTCAATAATTAAAAGCTAATTCAACAATTAAAAAGTAAAAACTGTTAATTGAATTTCCATTAATATTATCTCAAATGTAAGAGGCTACAAATGTTGAACAATGTTGTTTTGACAAAGTAATGATCATATCACTATTTTTGTTAATGTTGTCACTAAAGGTATATAAAAGATGAACAAAAGACCACAAAAGGGTATACAAAATGATGAACAAAAAATCACAAAAAGCCTAGCCTAGAACGGTTTCCACGAGGCTTTACTAGATATACAATGTTCACAAAATGCTATTTGTGCCTCTTTGACAAAATAATTAAAACAGTCTCAAAATGATATTCATAAGTCTCCTTTCAAGTAGACTTTTGCATGTTAGACACATTTTCTTGTGTTTGAGATCCTTGAACAGTGTTCTGTTGTGATGACATCTATCTGACAGTCATTGTTGGTCCTAATGTTCTTTGACTCCCTTGTTCATGATGTTGGTTGTTAGTAGGGTGATTAGAACTTGCTGAATTGAAACATGTTGGTCTCCTAACCTGCATTGATAAATAAAAGTTAATTAAAATTTGAGTTTAAATTTTAAAAACAAATGATATTAGTTAGTTAACCAATCTTACAGGTAGTTTGGAAGCTCTAGCCCTTCCAGTTAACATTGTTGAAGCCAGCCTTGCATGACCAGTAGGCATTGTTGAAGCCACCCTTGCATGACTAGTAGGTATTGGTTCAGAAGTATTAGACTTACTAGGTCTTGTATTTCTTCTTGGAGCCATCCTTGCAGTCCTTGCATTCTCACCAACTTGTCCCCTACAAGATTTTTTGTTGTGGCCTTTACTTCCACATTTTGAACAAGTCATATGGACTCCAAGCTTACTTATTTTTGGACAAAGTGTCTGAATTATTTTTTCAGCAGCTTCCTTCTTAGATGTAAATATTGTCATGCTTTTGCATCTGATCATCTCCATCATAGTGAGTATTGGCTTGTCCCTTGATTCTAAAGTCATATGTCAATAAACAAGTTAGGTTAGTAAACTTATTTAATGTAAAATTTAATTTAAACAAATTAGATTAGTAAACTTATTTACCTTATTAAAGTTCTCACACAAGTTATTTAAGAGCATGTCAGACTTACAGTTAGTTGTGAAACGAGCCTTTGACCAATTCTTACGGTCATTAGCCACCAACCAGTTGAATGCATGTTCTGACAAGGCCTTCAGTTCATTCATTGCATCAGTCCACTCTTTCATATATGTTGCCCTTGCTGCCTTTCATAAAGCATCTTTTAATGAATTGCCTTGATTTTGACTTTGCAGCTTGAAATTATTGTACAAATGTCTCACACAAGTTCGACTCTTGATATTAAGAAACAACTCTAAAATTGAATCTATTAGACCCTATAAAAAAACAATAAAATATTAGTCAAACACTATACTACAATGAATGAAAATATCTAAAAAAGTAAATTATTTACCTTTTGCTTGTCTGACATGAATGTATAATGGAAAGAGTTTGTGAGCCCCAAGTAAGTCTCTAAAATCTGTAAAAACCAAGTTCAGGACTCTCTTGTTTCACTCTCAACTGCAGCATAAGCCAAAGGATAGATGCAGTCATTTGCATCTATCCCAATTGCTGCCAGAAGCCATCCTTGGTAATGACCTTTTAAAACAACATCCATCTAAGCAAATCAGTGGCCTACATCCAACCCTAAATTCATCTTTACAAGCTTGTAGACATACATACATTCTGACAAACAACCTATTATCTAAATGAAGTATGGTTGTTGTCTCAGGATTTGTTTCTCTCAATTGTCTAAGGTAATCATAGATTCTTGCATATTGTTCATCTTGATTCCCAAGAATTATCTCCAGGGCCAGTTTTTTTGCCCTAATACATTTAGACCTTTCAACTAGAAGCATGTGGTCTTTCATCACATCATGTTTCAGGGACTTGGCATAATAATTTGGGTCAACTCTGAATTTCTCTAAGTACTCTGTAGCCAACCACCTAAAAGTACAGTTCTTATTCTTTGTATCTCTAACACATTTATGCTCTCCAATATATGTCTTAATTTGTCATGTACTGTTAGTCTTATCTTTAGGGTGCATTTTAGATGCCCAAACCACCCATGGCACACATCCTTGCACACAGCTTGCACTCTTGCAGTGTTATTAACCTTTAGCCTTATATTAAACTTATTTTTCACTGCATATTGTTTTAAAGCTGCTTTAAAAAATTTTTGATTTGAAAACAATAAACCTTTTTTAAATTTGAAATTTTTTATGTCTAAAGTACTGTCAAACTTATGGAACCTTTTCTTTTCATCTTCTGTTTCAGAATCATATAGACTGTGCAGTGCTTCACTATCTACACTCTCATCACTATCTTCAATTGAACCTGCCCTAAATCCAGGTATATCTCTCCCAACACCAACATTTACCTCACAAACTAAATCATCATCAACTAAATCATTTTTACTATCTTCAAAGGGGCTGTCAGATTGCTCACTCTCAGAATCAACATAGTCAGTATCTTCATCCTCACTGTCAGAAAAATTAAGTCTCCTAACAATATTTTTAACAGTTTCAGCATCACTAGGTATATTTGTTTCTACATTCCTAATAGTGTCCACATGTTTAGAAATTTCAGCATCATTAACAGTGTCCACATGTTCAAAAATTTTAACATTCGAAGCAGACAAGTGTTTCTCCACTATTTCTTGTAAGTAAACATGTGCATATTTGTTCCTAGGCATACTAGCAAGCATAGATAAAATATCAGAATCAGTTTTCAATGCATTGACACTTAAAAGACCACCTGGTGATTGCCAAAAAATATCCAGTGGCCTATCATATCCTAACTCCTTAACTATGTCATAAACCTCAAGTATAGACATAGAGTCAATGTGACACATATAAAAAAATATCTTTTTACCAGTATATGTCACAGTAGGATGATTTACAATAAATCTCCCATGATGAAAAGATATAGTACAATGCTCTGATGTTTGACCTATATATATATATATATATTAGGACTCACCTGTAAGTTTAGAAATTAATAAAACTATAATAAAAAAATATTTAATTTAATTTCGAACAGTGTAAAAAAATAAGGACTGCACTAATAGCTTTGTACTTTAACAATTTAGGGTTCATTATTGTCATATTCTAATAGTCCCCGCCAACATATAAAAAGACAAAAAAAACACATATTCTCATATCCTCACATGTTTCCTATATCCCGTAGTACACATTCACAGAATATAAATATGATATATATGTATGATATTCCTCTATCCCCACACAATATCCCCACACATTCTAATGTAACCTACATGTGCACAATCCACTAAATTTTAAACCCATGAACCTATTTAATATACATATATCCACTAAATTTCAGAATATATTTAAAATTTCAGAATATATTTCCATGTCCACATAATTTCAGTATACATATATTCACCAAATTTTGAATATATTCCCATGTTACACAACTCACAAACCAAATCAGTATACATATATTCAAGATCCCTATTTACTAGGATACACAAAATATTCAAAAATTTTAACCAAATCAGTATACATATATTCAAGATCCTCATTTACACAAAGTTTGTTCAATAATTTCAGTATATTCAAAGTTTCAAACTCATCAGTATGTGTATATCCACTAAACACAAAATTTGTTCAATAATTTCAGTATACGTATATCCACTAAACACAAAATTTCAATAATTTCAGTATACTCAAAGTTTCAAACTCATCAGTATACACAAAATTTCAGTATACACATAAAAAGTAGGTAACTTTATTCAATAAAATCAAAACAAATTTGTTATTCAATAAACTCATCAGTATCCACTAAACAAATTTACTTTATTCAATAAACCCTAAATTTACAAGCTTTAATCGAAAAGATAGAAGAACTTACTATATGACATGCTTTTCATACCCCTCGCACGCAATACACGACAATCTATTACTCCGATTTGCAGCCACATTGTTGAATCAGTAGTTTCCTCAACCAAATTTCTTTCCACCCAAATAGTCTTTCATCTTCAATTTTCAAATTACCAATCGCACCCAAATGTTCCCCAAATCTCTAACAAAATATCAAACCCTAATTTTTTTAACGTTCAGAAAAAAAAATCGCAAAGAACAAATCTGATTTTCAAAAGTTCAGTCTCTAATGGGAGGATAGGAACGGTTTAATTTTTCTTAATCAGTAAAATTAACCCTACTCACAAAACACTGTTGTTTTGTTTATTTTCTTTTAACTGGCGTCTAATTTTATTATTATTTTAATAATTATATATGACACTTTATAACGGTGTTAACTTAGTTAACGGTGGAATGATGAAAAAATTACAATGTTAAAAGTTGAATGAGTAAATTGAGCGTTTTTAAAGTTGTGTGGTGTTGGGAGTCTCAGACAGTTGTCGTCGACTTTATACCATTTTTTTACGTTTTGGTATTGAAATGAAAAAATTTAATTATAAGAAATGAAAATGAATTTCAAAGAAATGTCCAAGTGAAACGCACCGTTTAGTGCTCAATCATATTACTTTTGAACTATAATTTTTTTTTTGATTGAAAGGGAAAGCACCTACTATACGCCTCGTTAAAAAACCTCCTTAAACCTATCGGAGGAAAAAGAGTGCGTATAGTAGCGCTAGATTACATAAGGAATCGAACAAAATAAAATAGGCCAAGCGTAGAACCAACACTACACAGCAGCAACAAGCCGCAATGCAGGGATTTCTACCGAAACCGCATAACAGCATATTCCAAAAGCAAAAACGCACATACATCACTATCCACAAAATCAATTGTCCCCAACTTCACGATGCAGCTCTGCGCAAATAAATGCAGGGGGTTCGCAAAATCTGTGATACTCATACTGTAATTTTCACGCCAATTTAGCAAGATTATCCGCTAATCCATTTGCATCCCGCCGAATCCACGCAAACTTAACCTCCCAATTACGCGAGAGGATCTCCGCAAGATGACTACTCAAGCTCGAGGCAATCCTCCATGGTTCACGTGCTGTCAAAGTATGGAATACGTCTCGATTATCCGTTTCAAAAATAACTTTAGCATGTAATGTTTATTTACTTATAATTGAGTCTTGTGATTTTACCACTATGACAAGGATAAAAATGAAAATTTTTAGAATGCAATAAAATTACATGTATTGAGTCCTCGTGAAAAAAAAATTATAAAAAAATTAAAATTTTAATCCCGACAAATAAAAAATTCAAACTCAAATATTTACAATTTTTGATAAAAATAAAACATTTCTAAAATATATCATTTTTAGATTTTTAAATATTATTTTTCCTGAATTAAACTTTTTTTAATTAATATTATTTCTATCTTTTTTCTGTACTAGAAAAATTGTTGGATGTAGATATGGTGAGAGAGACAGGCTACACTCTGACCTGCGCTTCCTATGTATTAATATCAACTACCTTATCCGATTAGCAGCCCCAAATTTTGGGGAAATTTGTTCAGTTCAAGATTTTACTTTCTATTATTTTCTAGGGTAATCTTCACTGATGGTCATTTTTATTTTGGGTTTGTTTTATTATGGTCACCCGAATTCAAAAAAGATTATTTTGACCACTTACGTTCGAAACCGTTTCTGTTTTGGTCACTGGACCGTTAACCCTCCGTTAATTAAAAATAAAAATTTTTAATTTGACCCCCAAACTTTCAAAACTTCATTTTTTACCATCTTCCCCAAACGTTTAGCCTTATTCTCGAGCCATATGGTGTTTCCCCGTCTCCTCTTCAGACGCCTCCGTCCCCGGCACCACAAGGACTGAAAAGAAGATTAAGAGTTAAGCACTGAAGTGGTCCAATTTTCTTCCATTCTAGATCAGTTCTGTTGATTCTTTCTAACTTGACCTTGTTTAACAGGTCTGTTGACTGCGGTTCACAAGGACTATTTAAGAGTTATTAATTACAGGGAGTTGCATTTCAATGATTGTGGAGACCGTGTTGCACAGTTGCTACATGTTGAGTTAGCTACCCCTGCTTCACATGGCCGAAACAATGATCCTTGTCAAGAAATTCTCATTGTCAACACCCATTTGCTTTTTCCTCACGATTAGAGTTTGTGTATAGTTCGATTGCACCAGGTACAACAATCATCCTCTCTTTCTCATACCTAAGCTCAATTTTTTTTTCATGAGTTCCTTTTCTTATCATTGTTATATACTATTTCTTTTCCTTTCAAAAAAAAATTATATACTAATTCTTTTGTCAGGTGTACAAAATATTGCAGTATCTTGAATCTTATCAGAAGGAGTATAACCTTAATCCTTCGCCAATTATGCTTTGCAGGTGAATATATGATTCATTTCTTTTAGCTTGAAGCAAACATTAGAGCAAGACTAATTTTCCTTTCTTGCACATTTCGTATAGCGACTGGAATGGGAGCAAAGGCGGACATGTTTACAAGTTCCTTCGGTCCCAAGGCTTTGTATCATCGTATGATACATCACATAGATACACCGATGCAGATGCACACAAGGTGAATATCTCTAAGACCTCATTAACATTTCGCTTCACCTTTTGCTAAAACTTATAGTTAAAATGTCTAGTAATTTTCTACAAATGAAACTAACAGACACAGCTGCAGATATCATATCCACGGTAGAAACGCTGGCAGCTAAGGTTCTAGTCACAGAGATGGTTGACTCACGCTTACCCAGTTTCCATAAGGATAACGCATATATTTGCAAACCTTCAGCATCAAGCATACCTTACAAGAAACATATATATATATATACATATACATATATGGTATCCGATAAATTGTACAATATTTATCAATAGAGTCCGAATATTAATGATATACTGCTTGACAATGAGGCAATGACCATGCCTTTAAATGTTCGAATTTAAAATGTCTGCAAGAAAGATTGCAATAAACCCAACATGTCTCCATATTTTGATGGAAATGTTTAATAGACTTGAGCTCTTTAGCTAAGGTTTTTTCTGTTAGTAGGATTGTTAAGGTAGAATCTGTTAAGAACATATCGAAGATGCAGTAGGATTGTTAAGGTATTTTTCAAACTAGAGTTTAGCTAGACTCCATTTGTAAAGAAACTAACATTTTAAGCTTAATCCAAAGGGGATATCTCCATAGGCTCGGCTGAGTAAGCAACAGAATCTATAGAAGCATGTCTATCCATGCTAAGAAAAATAAAATGATGCAAGGCTGGTAGAGAATATTCTTGGATAATTTCATATAATCACCCTATTAACATTTGAGTTTGGCAAAAAGCCACTTGGAAGCTCCCATGGTTTGTTGGGTGGTAGTAGTTAAAAGGTCAAGGTAATTGTGGCTGCAATAAATAAAAGAAAGATGGAACTCCCTACAGTGCGAAGTTCATTGAGTTTTGGAGAATATGGTAAAAAATGAAGTTTTGAAAGTTTGGGGGTCAAATTAGAAATTTTTACTTTTAATTAACGGAGGGTTAACGGTCCAGTGACCAAAACAGAAACGGTTTCGAATGTAAGTGGCCAAAATAATCTTTTTTGAATTCGGGTGACCATAATAAAACAAACCCAAAACAAAAGTGACTATCAGTGAAGATTACCCTATTTTCTAAAAGGTTTTACAGCCATATTAATTCCTAAACTATAACTTTTTTAAATATGTACTTGAACAATATTTTGGATCAGATAAGTGCTTAATATTTTATTACGTGATCTATTTAAAAAAAATTATATCTACGATTGTTAAAAAAATGTCATCCAATCAAAACATGACACATCCGATGTTTATATATATATATTTTTGAATTTTTAAATTTCTTTAACCCTAAAGTTTTAATTTTTTTCATCAGAACTCCAAATCATATCTCCTCACCGTACGACTCCCCCTACAAGTCGGTAGTTCACCGTTTAAAACATCGTGTATCTCACCGTTCGACATCCGCCATCTTCTACCGTCGGTAAGAACCCAAACGACCTTTTTTTTCATTGTTGGGTGTTCATCGAAAGTGCAAATCAATGATTCATTCGTCGGTTTTTGACGACGAGATATTTAGACTTTCGGTATAGGGGTCCGATGAAGACCCCTAGTGATTGGAGTGGAGAAATTTAAGGATTTAGGGTTAGGGTTGAGTTTTTTTAGAGAAATTATAGGTTAATTAATATATTTTATTTTTTAATTTTCTAATTTTAATTTTAGAAAATGATTAATCATGTCACTTGTTCGAATTTCATTGGATAACAAAAAAATAACATTTATCAAGAAAAAATTTAAATGAATCATAAACCGTTGGACACCTTTTAGGTCTAAAACAGTCACACACCTATCTAAAAAATGATTATTTAACTGTTAAGTCTTTCTAAAAAAAGTGAGACAAAACTGAGCATAAAATCCCAAAAATTGTTAGAGTTTCTACATGCTAAAAAAAGTGAGACAAAACTGAGCATAAAAAATAGTCAGGCACCTATAGCGGCGTAATAATTTTTCAATAGTATAATTTTTCCTTAAATGGGAATTATTTACACCAATTTATTAGGTATTTATTAATTTTTTTCTCTTTGGATTATATTGTTACCGAGTTAATAAATTTTATTTATATGGGTCCTTTGCTAAATTTTTTATTACATAATTAATTATTTGTCGCATGAATTAATTAAATACTTTTATTCAATATCAATTCAATATTTAAATGACGATAGACATATTTAAATGTTGTTTTAATACTTAATATATTTTTATTAATATTATATGATTATAGGTAATATGTTGGGATTGTATATTGATTAAGAATCAATAAGTATTGATGTTTTTAATTTTATTTTTTGATTTATAATATTTTAGTAAGTTAAACATACTATCTAATTTTTTTTGTTTGACCACCAGTATCTGACTCATAAGAATTAATAGTTTGGTTGTACCTTGCGTAGTTTACCTTTTATTTTATTATTTACTTTAATTTATTTGACAATTTGTCATAAATAATAAAAATTAAAAATTGAACATATTAAACATTTAAAAATTTACAAAAAAAATATTAATAGGGAATAACGAGGTATGCAAATAAATTTTAAAAATATATATATATTTAATATAATAATTATATTGATAATATGATAAATATATATTTTTTTATAAAAAAGTAATGTAACAAAAATAGCTTTATGACTTTTTATGCATATATTTTAAATTTAATATTAAAATGTGAACATGTTAAAAAAATGCTTAATATACATTTCCCACCTAAACTTTACCTATTTTTTTCAACTTGCTCCCTAAACTATGTTTTGTCCACTTTTGCTTCTTAAAGTATTCGCCGTTATCTATTTTGCTCCATTCCGTTACCTTTTACCATTAAATTTTTTTTAGCCAATAACATCTTGTCACGTCATCAACTCATTGACTAAGTCAATCCGTCTGATTTTATTTAAAGGGTAAATGACATGTCAAGTCTATTAGGTTTGTTTTTTTTTTCAATTTACTCACTGAAGAGTGTATTTTTCCTTAAATCGACCCCTAATTATTTCTAATTTTTATAATTTAGTCCGATATTTGTTAATATTAATTTATTTAAATGTTAATATTTAATAAAAATAAATAAAATCAAATAGTTTAATATTAAATTAGTAATTTTTTAGATAAATTATCTCAAATTGACCCCAACAATTACTTATTCAAATTATTTTTAAAAAAAATTGAAATAATATTTCAATTATATTCGATTTTTTCTTCAAATTTTTCTAAATTTGAATTATATTCAAATCATATTCCAATTATACTCGAATTTCGCTATATTCGAAATATATTTTTTGAGTAAAATTCAAATTATATTCGAATTATACTCGAATCATATTCAAATTATTAATTCAAATTTTGCTATATTAGAAATATATTTTTTGAGCAAAATTCAAATTATATTAGAATTATATTCATATTTAATGTGAATTATATCCATATTATATTTGATCATATTCAAAAGTGGGCAAAACGTAGTTTAGGGGGCAAGTTGGGAAAACATGTTAAGTTTAGTGGGGAAATGTATATTAAGCCTAAAAAATAACATATGGACAATTTAATAAATCTTACTTTCAGGTAATCTTATATTTCTCCAACCAAATATAATAATTTTACATTCCTACTAAATAAATTAAACAAGATAATATTACTTTCCAGTAATATGTCAGATAATGTTACGTTCCATGAATTATATTCTCAAAAAAAATATTACATTCCTTGAATCAAACAACATTCACAACCTTAATGGTTAATCAAATAGAAAGTCCAAGTCGGCACACATAGTGTTTACCTACATTTTGGGTTGATTATCTATTGTTTTGGTTGTAAGAAATTGTTTTGTTTTAGCTTAAGGGTATTTTTGACACTAAATTTTTACTAAATAATCAATCTAGTTATGCCGCAAAAAGTACATCCAATTAAACTTTTGAACTCTCGTATTTTATCAATTTAACTCTTTAATTAATATTAAATATTAATGTGTTGAAGTAACTGTTAACGGAATTTATAAAATAAAAATTAGTCTATATAATTTATGTTTTATAGTTATGTTAATGTTAGACTTTAAATTATTCCCACCTTTTAAAGACTAATTTTAAGGCATACTCCTCATTATGTTAGTCGGCACTACTTTCTGGGATGGATTGAAGTCTGCCCCTCGTAAATGGGGCAGCTTTCCCACGATTCCATTTTTTTTTTTTTTGCTTAATTTTATTTGAAATTAACTTGAAATTCGATTTAACACTAAAATTTTTTGTGATCAAATTTCAAGTTGACCATTTTAAATAAAGTCAAACAAAAAAAGAGATGGAAATCATGGAAAGCTGACCCATCTACAAGGGGGCAGATTCCAATCCATCCCGAGAAGCCATGGTGAAGTCTCATCCTGCATGTAATGTTTTGGAAAATTATCAAACATGATAAATGACATTTCATCAAGTAAATTGTTGATGTGTCGGCAGAACAAGTTCAACATTTTTAAATATAAAATAATTTATATGTATAAAGTTTCATTAAAATTATGACCAATTTGATAGATTGTTTAAATATTCAGAGTTGAATTATATTTAATTAGGATAAAAATAATTGAATGTATAAATAATGAAAATTAAATTGATAAAATATATAAATAATAAAAGTTAAATTGATTGAATGTGTAAATAATGAAGATAAAATGTGTAGTGAAATAAATTAAAAAAAACAATGGTATATAGCAATGCGCGTCACTTATTCTAGAATTTTTTTATATTCGTGATGTGAATTAATGTTATATTTAATCCACAAAAATTGTATTGGATCAATCGAAATATATCACGAAACCCAACAAGTGGTTCTCGTGGAAAAACAGATGATATTCATCTTAGGAGGTCCGAGTTCAATCACTATGTCTACAAGTAGAGGCGTTCATAACTGGCCCAATGAGTATCCAACGACTCAATAAGTCCAATATCACTACCATAGTATTACTACTATTTTTCATTCTCCCTTCCACTATATTATCTTGCATTATAAGTTTATTGGGCATTTAGATACTCATTGCGCCAGTTATGAATATCCCTATGTGCAAAAGTGTGTACATTGCTAAAAAATTAAAAATAAATATAAATAAATACTATTTTATAAATAAATAAATACTATATATCCCTACTTTACTAGCCACCTTACAAATCGTTTTCAATCTCTAAGATCTAAGCTATCCGATGAGTATTCTTATTTCTATTTTTTTTTCTGTAATAGAAAATTTGTTGGATATAGTGATTAGTGAGGGAGGTGGGCTACCCTACAATAACCCTGACCTACACTACCTACACACTACACCTCGAATATAATGTCGACCGTAACAAATCTAGAAATTTAAAAATATAAATCTAAAATATATTTTCTCAATATATGCATATATTTCATTTTTTCCTTCTATACATTAAACTAATTTTTTTATGAAAAATATAACACAAAAAAAAATACTTTCTGGAAAATGAGAATGCAGTTATTCTCCTTTGGTGCTTCTTGTATCTGCCACAGGATGTTGATGACCTTATCCCATTAGTAACCCAAGATTTTGGGGCGATTTTTTCTGTTCAAGTTTTATTTCATTTTATTATTTCTTAAAAAGAACATGGGACAAAACTGAGGGGGGAAAGCCAAATAAAAGGTTGTTAGCATTTTTTCTTGTTCAAATTTTATTTTATTGTTTTTAAACAAATATGGACAACACTGAGCATAAAAAGTCAAATTAAAAGTTGTTAGGGCCTCTACCTAGAAAAAATGGCTTTCTCACATAACTGTTTTTTTCAAGTCTCGGTGTACTTAGCTGTGGGGAATATCTGAATATCGTAGAGATTTGAATTAACGAGACAAAAAATAATCGAAATTGTTATCTATGGGGATGGGACGGGACGGGACGGGAAGGAGAAATTTTATCACGAAGCTAAAATGGAGAAGGGGACGAGGATTGCTATATCCGAATAGTAAGGATAACCGAACAATAATTGTATAAATAACCGTGAGGATCCCAAAAAATATCTGTAAGGATCCCGATATTTTACAAAATTTTTAAAAAATATATTCTTATTTATCTATATACCCCCTAATCTACATCTTAATAAAAAACTCTAACTATATAATTTTCTCTCAAACTTAGCGACACTCAAGTTTCTTAATAAGTTTCTATCTTAGCTTTTAGATATAAGCTGAAACCTTTGTCTAAATCTTCCCCCAATTCAACACACTTTCAATCTTCATCATCTAGCAACTACTTTATATTTTGAACTGAATTCGCCATCTATTTTGGTAAGCAAAATAGTAATTTTGTTGGGATTGGGATTCCCAAAAAAACGTGGGGATCTGCACGGGGATGAAAAAATCACCGAAGCATTTTATGGAGATTCCCCAAAACCGTAACCGCAAGTGTTGGAGACAGAGTAGAGAATGCAAAACCGTCCCCACCTCGCTCAATTCTCACCCCAGGTGTACTTATTTATGTCCAACACTAAAAAGAAAAAATTTAAGTTCTAACTTAAAATTTTAAATTTTTAACCCTAAAAATTAAGTCATGCACCATACACTCTACACGTTAATCCTAAACTTTAACACTAAATTTTAATCATAAATCTAATTTTTCAGTGTTAGAACATAAATAAAAATATTAAATAAGGACCTCTTCGCAGGCTGCTCTTACTCGACCATGGTTTGGGGGAAAATTTTGGTTGCTTGTGGTTTACAGCAGGTTTAACGAACCTGAGATGAAACTTTGCAATGAGTAGCTGATAATTAGAGGAGTAAATACTTTATTGTCTTGATCCTAAAGTTAGCATGAACATGTTTTCTTTATCACATATGAGAAGAGCGCAATGCTAGAGTTTTTTGAGGAATAAGTCGATCTCCTGACATCCTCTTTGATTATTTACATTACACAATTGGTATACGATTGTATAGGCACAAAATAGACACAAACGATAATACTAATAGCCATCTTTGTACAGTTTGGGACATCAACACTGGTTGACTCCTATATTTCTTTGATTGTTACCTATTTTTTGTAGTAGATTTTCTGCTCTGTAAATAAATAAAACCAACCATTTATCAAAAAATAATAATAATAAGGACCTAACATTTATGTTTTTTTTAACGTTCTATGATATTCTTTTGCGGATACTATTATTTAAAATTATATAATCAAAAGAAAATAAATCATTACTAAATCACTATTTGGATTTCTCTTTTGATTGTTTACCAAATAGAAAGTCAAAGCCGACACACTTACTGTTTACTTATATTTTTTATTAAATAGAAATGTATTATATACTCACGCCAAAATTCAAATTTTTACAAAATGTGATAATATAAACATTCGTATCCACTAAGCCAATTAGTAGGCCACACTGTTTACCTCATTTAGTTCGGTATTATGTTATAACGTTAACCACCGTATTAACTTAATTTATACATATTTCCCTTGAATTTTATAAAATCAGTAAAATGCAATTTCATATTAGTTATGATAATAATTTATAGTTTTTTCATTTTCAAGGAAAAATATGTTTAAATAAAAATTAATAAAAAATTGATAGGTTGATATCGAGTTGTCATTCAGCTCAAGAAGCGAGCTCGCCGTTGTTTTTACATGTTGTTTTGGAGTTGTTGGCAAGAGATTGGAAGGTTCGAATTTACCATTTCCGCCGGACAGGAAATAGAGTTGTTGATGGTCTTGCTAAGGTGTTTCGAGCTACTCATGTATCGTCTTTATGAGATGTAGATTTCTCTTGTAGAGTTTACTTGGCTTCTCCTAACGGGTTTTTAGTTTTGTTGCATGAGGATTTGTCGATTGTGATGGATGGTGGTTAATTGTTCGTTTGTTTGTGAGGATTAATAAGTGTACTCTTTTTTTTCTATCTAAACTTATGAAATTTTTTTAATGATGCACTTAATAATTCTGTTTGGATCTTATCATTTATAAAAAAAATCTCATCTAATTATAGCAATTAATATTATAAATATATATATATATAACGTTTTAGTATAAATTATATCATAATTAATATATTTGATACATGTCTAGGAGGCAAAAAGCAATTAATTTCAATATTTCAAACACATTCTTTTGAAGTCTGGAAAATTAGCAAATGTGCAAAAGTTTTTTTTTGGATGAGATCTAGGAATTTTTGGGTTGAGATAGCTTATTATGGATTGATCAAACTTTCAGTTAGCTTTCTAACGTATTTTGAATCGCTTCAATTGGACATCGAAAATTAAAAATACATTAATTTTAATGAATATTACACATGCAAAAAACTAAATACTACTAAATTTTATAAATTTAACCCAAAAAAATATTATATAAAACTTTAGACGAATTACACTTATCTCAATATGTTTATTATCATTTAAACTTATATTTTTATGGTTTTTATGCATTGGGACCCGAAATCGAGCACCAGTATTGCATGTTGTGTGTGCCTTCCTTAAAAAAAAGGCTAAAAAAAGTTGAACAATTACTACTCTTGCATCACACCAGCATATTCTAAAAAAAATATCGTCTTTACTATCTTTCAATCTCAACCGTTATATTTAGGTTAAATTCAAATTAGTTTAGATTTTAAGCACTCCTTAGCCTATATAAAGAAGTTGCCTCCAGGTTGATTGATTATTCTTCTACCTCCAAAATTTTCTCAACACGAATTTTTTAGTTTTCGTGATGGATATAATCTTCACACTTCGAATTGTCAATATAATTGCGTCTTAAAAAGTCGATTAGAGCAATATTATAAAAGTTGTTTAATCAATTGACGTTGAGAGGGTTTCATAGGACAACACAATTTATTTTGTTGTTTTCTACATTAAAATTATGTTTCTTTTATCCATTTGTTGAACTTGAGGTTTTGAGGTATACAAAAATTAATAATATTTTTAAAATATTATTAAAAATAAAAAATGAGAGACATTTTTAAACAAAAACTAACAATAAAAAATGTAATTAAAAATTAACAGTAAAAATAGGATAACATTACCAATTCAAGAAGAAAGTGTAATTAACAATAGAAAATGAGAGAAACAATCAAAATAAACTAAAATTAAAAATTCTAAGTTGGTAAATATTAATATAAAACAATAAAAAAGAGGGTGTGACCCAAGATATAGCTTCCTTTTTAAAATAAATAAATAAATATTTCAACTAATACTAATAATATTTTGAAAATGATTTGATGTATTGACGGATTTTTACAAGTGAATCATTTTTAGAGTTTAAGATTAAAATTTTAAGGTTTACTATTATTATTTTATAGTTTAGAGTTAGTGTTTAAAATTTAGAATTTAGGATATAATTTTTTAGTGTGTAGGGTTTAGTGTCTAAAAATGACATGTGACATCATTTTAAACTATGATTGAGAAAAGGAAAAGCTCCACTAAAGGTGCATCAAATATTAACCCATAATATTTTTATATTCCCTTTGTCCTTTTAAATTTACACCTATTAACTTTTTAAAAGTCAATTTTAAAAAATGTGACCATTATTTAAAATATTATAATTAATTAAAATTTATAAAATATATATTAAAAAACTACTTGAATATTTTTTTAAATATATTTTTATTAATAATCAATTTTAAATGAAAAAAATTTAAATTTAAAAATCGATAAAAGTCTATATGTGGCAAATTTGATGAAACAAGAGAAATATTTTTTTGGCCGGTGTAGGAAGATCTTGAACTTTTGAGAAAAAATTAATTAAGTTCCTTAAGTTTTTCACTCAATTAATTTATTGAAATAATAAATTAAATCAAATAAGTCCTTTGACCAAAATTGACTACTAAATCTTGACAATTTTTTTAAATATTATTATCACACAATACACCACGGTTCTATCATTTATTTATTTTTAAATACCTTTTTATGATTTTTACAAGTTTTTAAGTAATTTTAGGTCTTTTAAAGAATTTTTTAAATAAAATAATTTTTTTTAAATGTCAATTGATAACACTGTAACATGACGCCACTAACCGAACAAAATAACTGTGAATATTAGAGAAGCCCGAACGGCATAGGTACCTCCGTCGCTGTTCACAATAACACGTTGAAAGAATGTAAAATTAAAGAGTCGGGTAAAATATTAGAGAAGCCTGATTCTTTACCGGGGACGGGGAGAGCTCTATATAAAGCAACCAAACCTAAGCAACGAATCACACTTCCACAAACAACAACAAAATTCATTAGCAAATTAGAGCTCAAAACTGATGGCTCTCAGCTCCATTGCATCTCGTTGGAAGGAACTGAGCGGTGAGAAAAACTGGGAGGGTCTCCTCCTTCCCCCTCTGGATCCCGATTTCCGTCGTTATCTCATTCACTACGGCCAGAGAACCTTGGCCGTTGAAGACCTCGTCAACAAAGACGACACTAGCCACATCTGTAGTCTGTACCCAGAAGATGAGTTTTTCACAGGGGCCGCTCTTCAAAACAACAACACATTCAACTACGTCGTCACCAACTTCTTCAATGTCGCCATCAAAACCGATGAATCGGCGTGGATGGGCTATGTGGCGGTGAGTACGGACGATGCAAAAGTTGCTCTTGGCCGGAGAGATATCTTGGTTGCTTGGAGAGGAACGGCGACGGATGCCGAGTGGGAGTATAATCTCAGCTTCGTTCAAACACCGGCTTCGGAACTGTTTGGTAGTGGCAACGACGCTAAACTTCACTTGGGCTTCTATTCTCTTTACAACGGCACCAACTCCGCCACCCCTATTAGTGCTCGAGAACAGGTAAATAAGTATGGGTAAACTATATCAATGGTCACTAAACTGGATCCTGATTTATATATATGAATTAAATTTTAATTTTTATTACAAACAGTCATCCAGCCGTTAAGTGGGTGATGTGACAATTATGAAAACTTGTATAATATCACATTTAATTCTTTATATTTACACATTCAATTAATTTAGTACTAAACGAAAAAAATTCAATAAACTTAGTCATCATTATTTAGACATTCTTTTAATTTGGTCTTATTTATTAGAAACAATTTAATAGTTTAAGGGAGATGATATCGAATCTGGGTGGGGAGGGGAACTGGATGCATATTTTTGACCACTAGGCTAAATAAATATATGATCAAATTAAAAAAATGTCTAAACAATAAGGGTTAAATTTATTGAATTATTTCAATTAAAGATTAAATTGATTGAATGTGTGGGTTATACAAATTACCGTAACTGTCATGTAAATGCTTAACCTCAAACTAACGGCTCAGTGACCTAGTTGATTTGCAATTCTTTAACTTAACTACGTATATCTATGTTTAGATTTTAAGAGCAGTACGGGAACTGGTCGACAAGTACAAAGGGGAGGAGATGAGCATAACTGTAGTAGGCCATAGTTTAGGGGCAGCAATGGCGACGCTGAACGCGGTGGACATCGCCTTCAATGGTTATAACAAGCCGACAGGCAGCTCAACACTGTCTGCCGGTTGCATGGTCACGGCGTTCTCGTACGCGGGTCCGCGTATCGGGAACAATGGTTTGAAGCAACTTGTCAACACAATCCAAGACCGTCTCCATATCCTACGGATCACAAATGCTCAGGATATTATTCCTATGGTTCCATTCGACAATTTCATATGGCATTACACCCATTTAGGACAGGAGCTGAAAATCGATAGCAGCAAGTCGGAGTACTTGAAGCCTGAGATGAAACAAACAGCGCCGGAATTAGTTTACGAGATGGAACAAGATCGTAAAATACACTTATCGCCGGCTCATAATTTGGATATTTATCTGCATACAATTGCTTTGGACCAAACTGGATATGGTCTGGAAGTTGATCACGATATTGCACTTGTGAACAAAAGTTTGGATGGCCTGAAAGACTGTTATATGATACCTCCAAATTGGTGGGACAATGGGAAACACAGCAATATGGTTCAAAAGGACAACGGCCACTGGAAGGTTATTGTTTGAAAACTGAAACACACATGCATGCATGTCTGCGTGTGTGTTGTTGTGTTGGTTAAGGAACAATGTTATAATATTAGTAATAATTAAAGAATAAGATGTTTCTCAAAGCCAAACCTCAAAATGGCTTGTATTTAGGTGTGAGCTACGTCGGTTGTTTGAGAGTTCTATATGTCTCAACAATTCCTAATATGTAATAGGGTTTGTCTAATTGTCTTGTCTTAAATAATGAATAAATCCTCTAGGGCTTGTGTAATGTGATCATTAATAAACAATGTATATCGTTGTATTTGGTCTAAACCTTTAGGCTTTGTTCGAGATTTTTCGGGCACCTATAATTTTTTGGTTCAAGAGCTTAATTGAGTGTAAAAAAATCAGATGCTTAATTATTTTTTAAAAAATTCAATAGTTTCTTACACCTAGGCCTAAAAAGAATATAAGATGGTAAAACATCATCAATAAGATTTGATTCACTAAATTCAAATAAAACAAACTTAATTTTTTGTACACACTTTGCCACTAAGATAGCACCCATTATATCATATTAAAACAAGTAAAATAAATTATAATTTAAAATTCTACAAAGAACAAATTAAAAAAAAAATAGACCGTAAAGGTGGATCACGGGGCTGCTCTGCCAGCTCCCCACGTGACTTCGCCTATGAATTCCTTTTATCCTCCGCTGATTAAAATGACTTTAGTTCTGTAAATAATAATTGTGATAATATCAAATCTTGAAATAATTCTCCGTAAAAAGAAAGTTTAATACTAAAACAAGTGTTCAAAAAGAGACGTACGTTTGAAGTTTTTTTTAAGCTGTAATAAGTATTTAAATTTTTATTTTTGACGATTTTTAAAACATTTTTAGGCATCTACTTTTATAAAAACAGAAAACGTTATATACCTATTTTAACCAAAATAAACTTTAGCCATCTATTTTAAAAAATATAGTTTGGACACTTATTTCGGCATCAAGCCTAAAAAGAAAGGAGGATAAACTACATTAGAGATCCCTCAATTATTAGTAAGATTACATTTGAGTCACGTAATTATTAGAAGTTATAATTGGATCACTCAATTAAAGTTTTAGTTATGTTCGGATCACTCATCCGTTAAAGTACAAATGAACATCTAAAAAAGTTTGGTACAATGACTTTTTTACTCCTCAAAACTTATATATTCTACCAATTTAGTCTTAATTCAAAATAATTCAAAAAATTTAACCATTCATATTTAAAAATATATAAATTTAGTTATTTTTCTTCTCCCAAATTACTTGTATACCCTCATTAACACCAAAGTACTTCATTTAAAACCATTAATTAATCTAATACATAAATTTATAAATATAAATATATTTATATTTATTTTTTAATGTTAGATATACAATTAGCATCTATATTAAAATTAAATACATTGAAATCTATATTAAAATTTTCTACAAAAAGTTCAGGTTTTCATATTATTATACAATTTTCTTAGTAATTTTATATTTTTTTTCGAATGACTTCATTACTTCCCTTTTATTGTTAAATAAACAAATAGTTAAACCTTTTAAATTACTGAATTTTTATCATTAAACAGATTTAAAACTATCAAGTTCGATATAATTCGTGTTACTGCGAGTACCCAAGTAGGAATGATGATGAACGATGAAGAAAAAACAATTTGAGATAAGAAAACTAACAAAAATTGATGTATTTTTCTTAAATATGAACGATTAAATTTATTAAATTATTTTGAATTAGGACTAAATTGGTAGAATATATAAATTTTGTCTTTTTAGGACCAAAAATATTATTAATCCAAACTTTTTGGATGTCTGTTTGCATTTTACCGGGGAAAAAACTCGATCGTAACTAAAATTGGAATTAAATGACCCAATTGTAACTTCTAATAATTGGGTCACCATACTATATGTAACCTTATTAATAACTTAGTGATCTACGATGTAATTTACCCAAGAAAGAAAACCCTTTTGTTTGCATTGGAAAAGAAATCAGAAATCTATATATATATATAAATCTTAACGAAAAGTCAGTAACCTGCGTATCTTTCATTTCCATTTCTTGTTTTCTTCTTCTCGTTGTTTTTAAAGACTGAAACAGGGAAATCCTTGAGGAAGGAAAACGGAAGAGCAATGGGAGGCGCGGCGGCACAAATTCCGACGAGCTTCGGGCACGAGCTCAGGGCTTGCCTTCGTTGCCGCCTCGTCAAAACATACGATCAGGTTCTTTTCCTTCTCCCGTTTTCAGTCAGGGTTTTCATATCCGACGAGTTGTAGTTACTGCCTTTTGGTTTTTTAAATTTACAGTTCAGAGAATCAGGGTGCGAAAACTGCCCATTCTTTAAGATGGATGGAGATAATGAGCGCGTCGTCGATTGCACCACTCCTAATTTCAATGGGTATCTTTCCTTTTCACAAACATTTGCAATGGAACTTTCTTGTTCATCTCTTTCAGCATTGTTTTAAATGCCATTCGCTGTTTGGTTTTCTTTAAGGATGATCTCTGTGATGGAGCCGACTCGGAGCTGGGCTGCTCGCTGGCTGCGAGTTGGTATGCATTGCTCAACCCTCAACTCTTGATTTTTGTCGCCTATATCTTTTCAAAGTTTTCTGTTTCTTGTTCTTTCCTGTTGCCGTGGGTGATTATTCCAGTAACTATTTCAAAGTTTAAGAGACATTTTGAATGCATAATCGAGACTAGTATGATAATACTCTAGTTCTGCATTGTTGTTGGAAGTGAGTTACAAACTGCATGTGTTGAAAGAAACATGCTCGGTGAGAGAAACAAATGCTTATATTGCCTATTGTTACATCTATCCTTGCTTTGGTGCCTTTCGAAACTATATGATTATGGTAATTTGCTATATCCAATTCTTATATAATCATGGTTATGAAATTTCTTTAAACCCTTTTCAGGAAGATTTGTCCCTGGTTGTTACACTCTTGCAGTTTCAGAGGCACTTCCAGAAGATATGCAGACATGGTTTCTCATCTTGGGCGGAGTTCATTAATTTCTTTTATTTCCTAGTGTATTAGTATGGTAGACATTTTTGGCCTTGGTTATTTTGTGATCTCTTCAAGTCTCTTTTATCAATCATTAGATCTATGATGATAATGTTCACTTTCCTCTCTCCATTATTAGTTTGTCGTCGTCTCTGTTAAGTTCAAAATATTTGTCGTCGCCTCTGAAACTGCAAGAGTGTAACAACCAGGGACAAATCTTCCTGAAAAGGGTTTAAAGAAATTCCATAAGCATGATTATATAAGAATTGAATATAGCAAATTACCATAATCATATAGTTCAAAATATTTGTTACATATATAACTAGTAAGGTCTTATTATCCATTTGCACAAGAAAGTATATTGTTGTAGGAATATCTATTTGCTTGACATATAGTATAAATTTGTTGTAGGAATGGACATATAGTATAAGTTTGTTTGTTTATTAAAGTTTATACTTTAGAGTTGGTTTCTTTTGTGGTTTAAGAAATCATGCATTTCCAGCATTGATTGTTGTTGTTTTCCATTGTGCAGGCTCTATGTGAAGAAGTGCATGTGCAGTATGTGCCGCCCAAACGGGTATGATGGACAGTGTCGATAACATTGTAAGGATCGTAAATTGCATTTTGTGAGTAATGAAGGAGGACTAAAGGTTATCATGTAGGACAGTAACAATGAATTGTACCAGTTTGTGGGTTCGAGTTCGACAACTTTTTCAACATATTAGTTATCAACGAGAAAGCTTTTGCGTGAAATTAGGTTCTGGGTGTTGAAGAAGACTTTATATAATTATGTTTCAGACTTTAGTTGGAACCTGGAAGAACCATGGAATCTGGCTATTTGTGTTCTGCGGCCGTAAATTAAAATATTTGAATTTGACTTCCAATAGGCAATAGCTCGAGCTGCTTGAGCGTGATAGTCGAGTCCAAGTAACTTGAGCCTAAAGAGTAAAGATCTCGTTTACACCCATAAGCTGAGAAGAATGCTCAACTTTTGATGAAAAATCACGTTGGAAAACGAGATTATTCAACCAAACGAAGAACGCCCACAAATCATCTTGAGATAAATGACATATACAAGGAGGCTGTCATCAACTTCGATGAGATATTGCATGAGACCGATGCATTTATGGTGATCTCGGAATGGAGATTCCGGTGGAGAAAATCTTCCTAGCCCAGAAGATGATGATATACAAGTGTAATCTAGCATGCAAGCCAGTTGTTACCGCCACTCAAATGCTTGAATCTATGATCAAGTCTCCAAGGCCATCCCAAGCTGAAGCTATTGATGTTGCTAATGCTGTCCTCGATGGTAGGATTGTGTCATGCTCACTGGTGAGAGTGATGCTGGAGCATATCCGGAGCTTGCTGTAAAGGTCATGGCTCAAACTTGTATCGAGCCATAATCCTCCCTTGACTACGATGCAATCTTTAAAGAAATGATCCGGTCAACTCCGCTTCCGATGAGCCCATTAAAAAGCCTCACGTCTTCCACCGTACGAACAGCTAACAAGGCTAAAGCTTTGTGGTGGAACAACAGCCAAGTACAGACCAGCTGTTCCAATCCTGTCAGTGGTTGTCCCGGTATTGACAACCGATTCATTCGATTGGACCTGCAGCTACGAACGGCTGGGAAGACAGTCTGATAAATAGGGGCTTGGTTCCTATACTGGCAGAAGGCTCAGCAAAGGCAACCGATGCTGAATCCACGAGGTTATCTTGGAAGCTGCACTAAAATCAGCTACAGAGAAGGGGTTATGCAATCCAGGTGATGCCGATGTTGCACTTCACCGCATTGGTGCTGCTTCAATTATTAAGATATTCTAAGTTCAACTTTATTAGTGGAAAAACTTGATTTTATGATTGGAAACATATTGGTCTATATTCATCTTTATAAAATTATATTTTATGATTGCAGATATGGTCGAGAAAATTGAATCGAAAGTCGAATTAGTTAGACTGCCGTCTTCAACGTTTAACTTTACGATCTCAACTAATTCCAATATTGGCATCTCTTTTAATATTTCAGCTTGTTTACTTCAAT
Organism: Hibiscus tridactylites; assembly: GCA_958450335.1. Classification (NCBI taxonomy): domain Eukaryota; kingdom Viridiplantae; phylum Streptophyta; class Magnoliopsida; order Malvales; family Malvaceae; genus Hibiscus; species Hibiscus tridactylites. Next base: position 8,542,329 of record OY288279.1, read on the forward strand.
ATTCCCGATCACTTTCGGAGCTACCTGGGATTTCAGAAGGAATCTTGTTGCATATTTCTGCATGGGTTTTGTGCGTCATACTGGCACGACATGAAAAAAAAAACAGAAACATGGGATTATTCCAAAGAGAAAACAAGTCATTTCACGCTAATATTTTAAAGCATATCCATGGCATATTCGTGAAATGTTCTTTGTTCCAGATGATACAATATATTATTTCCTAACAGCTACAAGTATTATAAATCTATATCGACGAGGCAAAAGTTCAAGAGTATCTTCAAGAATCAACACTTCCCACCTACTGGCCGATGTCTCCGAAAACCCGCGTAGAAGAGAAGCAAAAGGAAGTAGATGAAGAAGAGAAGACGATTGGAGATGTTGCTAATAAAGTTCTGCCGTTTTATATGCTTTTGAGCTATGCAGATACACTCGATTGGATTCTTATGGCATTAGGGACCTTAGGGTCCATAATCCATGGCATGGCTCAACCTGTGGGATATCTTTTGCTAGGAAAGGCTCTCGATGCGTTTGGGGACAACCTCGGCGACAAACATGGCACGGTTAAAGCACTCGAGAAAGTATATATACCCACGAACTGCATGCACCAGCTTAAAATTTGAAGGCCACTTTACATTGGATTATGAACATTCTTGTTTTTTTTTTTTCTGTTTGTGTAGGTTGTTCCCTTTGTATGGTACATGGCTTTTGCTACATTCCCAGCTGGCATACTAGGTATCTTACCCTCAGCTTAATATATATAATATCATAATGGGTCCCTAAATATCCTTTCTATTGCTTCATCCTTATGATTTTGAGCTTTCTGCAGAGATTGGTTGCTGGATGTATACAAGTGAACGACAGATGGCACGATTTCGGTTAGCATATCTTCGAGCAATGCTCGGTCAGGAGATTGGAGCATTTGATACAGATATAACAAGCGGGAAAATCATTAGTGGAATAAGTTATAACATGAGTATCATACAAGATGCAATAGGAGAGAAGGTAGTATGTATGTATGTATGTATGTATGTATGTATGTATGTATGTATGTATGTATGTATGTATGTATGTATGTATGTATGTATGTATGTATTGCTAACTTAACTTTTGACTATCAGCTGGGCCATTTTCTCTCGTGCTTTGCAACATTCTTTTCCGGAATCTTTATTGCTGTCATATGCTGTTGGGAAGTGTCCCTTCTTACCTTGGTGGTTGCCCCTACTATTCTTGTTATCGGAGGAACCTACACTAAGAGAATGAATACTATTTCAGCTACTAAGACGCTTTACGTATCGGAAGCTACATCCATGGTGGAACAGGTAAACCATTCTCATTCCATATGTTTAGGTTTTACCAGTAAGATGATTAATGCATATGACACATAGGTGTATAAGTTATCTCGGTTGATAACAAGCAAGGTTTATTTGCCAGACTATCTCTCAAATAAAAACAGTATTTGCATTTGTTGGAGAAAATTCGGCTATTAAATCGTTCTCCAAGAGCTTGGAGAAGCTGTTCTCATTAAGCGAAGGAGAAGCACTGATAAAAGGAGTTGGAACCGGCATGTTACAATCTGTGACCTTTTGTGCTTGGGCTTTGATCATATGGATTGGAGCTCTTGCAGTGACTTCCAGGAAAGCTAAAGGGGGCGATGTTATCGCTGCAGTGATGAGCATTCTCTTCGGTTCCGTGTAAGAAAAGATCCCGAGTTAAACTGTTTCAATCTGGCCTCCATGTATTTATACATATATGTGATACCAGCTTGTTTAACTTGCAGATCACTTACTTTTGCTGCACCAGATATACAAATATTCAATCAAGCAAAGGCTGCAGGGTACGAGGTTTTCAAGGTGATCCAAAGAAAGCCGTCTATAAGCTATGATTCAAGGGGGAAGGAGGAATTTCAGAAGATCAGTGGGAACATCGAAATACATGATGTATACTTTGCTTACCCTTCTCGGCCAGAAAAACCGATCCTTGAAGGATTTTCATTGTCAATTCCAGCAGGAAAGATGGTTGCTTTAGTAGGCAGAAGTGGTTGTGGAAAGAGTACTGTTATCTCCTTAGTTGAAAGGTTCTATGATCCCTCCGAAGGTTTGCCTTTCCTTTTATGCAAATACCTGCAATTTTCATTCAAGCAAGGTTTCTATCTAACAATCTGTGCTTACACATTGTAGGGGAGATTCTCATTGACAATCGAAACATTAAGGATCTCGATTTGAAGTTCCTCCGAAAGAACATCGGAGCAGTATCCCAAGAACCATCACTCTTTGCTGGGACCATCAAGGATAATATCAAAGTAGGAAACATGGATGCAAGTGATCAACAGGTCCGAGATGCAGCCATAATGGCGAATGCACATAGTTTTATCACTCAACTTCCAAATCAGTATTCAACTGAGGTTATCCATCTAGCCTCCGTTTTCTCTACTTTGCATGGGTTTTAGACTCTATTGTGATGTAAAATCCATGCAGGTAGGCCAAAGAGGAGTCCAGTTATCAGGGGGGCAGAAACAGAGAATTGCAATAGCAAGAGCGATTCTAAAGAATCCTCCTATTCTTTTACTCGATGAGGCAACAAGTGCGCTTGATTCCGAGTCAGAGAAACTGGTTCAAGATGCCTTGGAGAAGGCTATGCGAGGGAGGACTGTTATTCTGATTGCACATAGGATGTCAACCATTGTCAATGCTGATATAATTGCAGTTGTGGAGCACGGACAAGTAACCGAGACCGGTACACACCGCAGCTTGTTAGACTCTAGCAAGTTCTACAACAATTTGTTCAGCATTCAGAACATCGGACAAATTCATGAGTCAAGGTAGTTTCAAGTTTCAAATCTTAAGAATTAAAATCCAATAGGCCTGAAGTTCGAAAATCGACATTTATGATCTTCCCCGTACCCTGAGTTACATCCATTTTCATAAAACTCTAACCTACTTGGAATGTGTGGGACATGACAGGGCTACTAAATTCTCTGAGGAATTTGTTAGTGCAAGTGAGCAGTTTTCATCACTAGACACCGAGGGAAAGGAGGAAACAAGATATTATCTTAGTGATTATTCCGAGTACGAGGGAAAGAAAAGGAGAAAAACCACGATTACGTTCTTCAGAATCTGGTTTGGCCTAGGAAGAAGAGAGCTTGCAAAGATCGCAACCGGTTCCATGGCAGCAGCTTTGGCTGGTGTTTCGAAGCCTTTTTTCGGATTCTTCATCATAACAGTGGGACTAGCATACTACAACAAAGATGCAAAGCTGATAGTTGGAAGGTATTCCATTGCCTTTTCTCTAATAGGATTGCTTGCTTTATTCATGCATACCCTGCAGCATTATTTCTATGGAATTGTTGGAGAAAAGGCCATGGGAAATCTCAGGCAAGCTCTATTTTCAGGTACTAGTTTCCCATCAACAGTATCAAAAAATACTTCATTATCATCCACAAGCTAACATCTGTTGCATTAAATTCTTGCAGGTATACTGCGAAACGAAGTAGCATGGTTTGAGAAACCCGAGAACAATGTTGGTTCACTTACGTCAAGGGTCATCAACGACACCTCCATGGTCAAAACCATAATATCCGATCGGATGTCAGTTATTGTCCAATGTATTTCCTCGATACTAATCGCAACAGTTGTTAGCATAATTGTTAACTGGAGAATGGCTCTAGTAGCATGGGCAGTGATGCCTTGCCACTTCATTGGCGGACTCATCCAGGCCAAATCTGCCAAAGGATTTGCTGCCGACTCTGCTGCTAGCCACTATGAAGTTGTCGCCCTTGCTTCCGAGTCTGCCGCCAATATACGAACCATTGCATCGTTTTGCCATGAAGAGCACATACTAAGGAAAGCCAGGATGTCCCTCGAAGAGCCTATGAAAAGGAGCAGGAAAGAAAGCATCAAATATGGGATCATTCAAGGCTTTTCCCTTTGTTTATGGAACATTGCTCATGCTGTTGCTTTATGGTATACAACGGTTTTGTTTAGTAAAAACCAAGCTCGGTTCGAAGACGGTATACGATCTTACCAGATTTTCTCCCTCACGGTACCTTCAATCACTGAACTGTGGACATTGATCCCTGCAGTCATTTCCGCAATCAATGTCCTATCTCCTGTATTTGAGATCCTCGACCGCAGAACCGAAATCGAACCCGATTCACTAGAGGATACACCTCAAAAGAAGATCAAAGGGAAAATCGAATTCCAAAACGTTGTATTCAACTATCCTTTAAGGCCAGAAGTGATTGTCCTCAATAAATTCAGTTTACAAATTGAACCAGGGACAAAAGTAGCACTTGTTGGACCAAGTGGAGCCGGAAAATCATCTGTGCTAGCCATTTTGCTAAGATTCTACGATCCGAACCAGGGAAAGGTTCTCATGGATGATAAGAATATAAAGGAATATAATCTGAGGACATTAAGGAGACAAATTGGATTGGTGCAACAAGAGCCACTTCTTTTCAGCTCCTCACTAAGAGACAACATCTGCTACGGGACCGAACATGCTTCCGAGGCTGAAATCGTGGAGGCATCTAGGGAAGCAAACATACACGAGTTCATAAGCAACTTGCCTGATGGATATAACACACTTGTTGGGGAAAAAGGGTGCCAACTTTCAGGTGGGCAAAAGCAAAGGATAGCCATTGCTAGAACCTTCCTAAAGAGGCCTGCAGTCTTGCTTCTTGATGAAGCAACGAGTGCACTCGATTCGGAGTCCGAAAGAACCGTAGTAAACGCCCTGGAATCAGTAGATCAAAGAAAGGGTAAGTTTGGGTTCATTTCAAGACCCACACAGATTATAGTTGCACATAGATTATCAACCGTTGTGAACTCGGATGTGATTGTTGTGATGGATAAAGGGCAGATTGTGGAGATTGGTTCACACTCAACATTGATATCAGCAAGTGATGGTGTTTATTCAAGATTGTTCCATATTCAAAATGCGAGTATATGATCCCACTAGTTACAACTCTTTTATTCTCAAACCCGAAGTTTTCTTTGTACTCGTTCATACATGGTGCGAGTAAAAAAATATAAATAATTATTTAATACACAGGTGATGAATTCTTAATTTTTAATTCTGCAAATTGTAGAGTTAAAATTCCAGGGTGTATAATATAATAATTCAAAGAATATTAATCCATCAAATTTGTAGATAAAGGATGAGATTTACAGGAACCCTCATTGTATGAAATGGCACAAATGGGAGGGGTTAAAATATTATTAAATAAAGAATATTATAAAACAAAAAACGTGGCAAAATCTTTCAAACAAGCGACGCTTTGGCCGAGTGGTTAAGGCGTGTGCCTGCTAAGTACATGGGTTCATCCCGCGAGAGTTCGAATCTCTCAGGCGTCGTTCATTATTTTCATTTTCATCTGTTGGGAGATTATCGAAACAGCCGCAAAATGAGAAGGGAAAAAGGATCATTGTAGACTGTAGTAAAAGAAAACCGAAGGAGATATAATATGAGACGGCTGAATGAATCGGAAGCATCTCTAAAGTAGAAAACCAAAGAGGAAAAAAAGTTGAAACTTTATGTTATCAATTTTTTAACTTATAAATATTGTGTATAATATAATTAATGACAATGGATCGAACTTTATAAAGTTTAAGTCCAATTCAATTAATAATCCGATTTAAAAAAAATCAAGTTCAATTATATAAATTCGAGTCTGATACAATAAAATATCTAAAATTTAAATTCAAAAGCCTGAATCTATTTTTTTCTTTTTAAACTAACAACTCAAACAAATATATTTAAATAAAAAATAATAATTTTCATCAAACGAATTGTGGTGATTATTATTAAGGGTGAAAAATTACTTGTTTAAAATCTATCATCCTGAATTTGGAGAAGATAAATACCCAATCACGATTCTACGATGTCGATTCCTAAGCTGTAACGATATTGCTCCGACTTCTATGTAGTTTACTCAGTTGAAACGAGCATATAAAATTCTTTAAACTATTTAGAACGTTTTTCCAAAAAGCATTAATGATCGCTAGATCTCCCACGTAGGGGTGTAAACGAGCCGAGTTGAGCTCGAGGAGTGCTAAGCTCGGCTCGGCTCGTTAAGATTTCGAGTCGAGTTCGAGCTTGAGTAATTTCTAACGAGCCAGAGAAATCTGAGCTCGACTCGGCTCGTTTAGAACTCGAGTCAGTTCGAGCTTGATTCGAACCCAATCGAGTCAAGTATTGACTGCATTGGACTCGAGTAACTTTTCATCTGTCATGTCTCATTTAAAGTCCTATGAAGAAAAAACTTTGATACACAAGTTGTGTAAACTCAAGCTTGTTAATTTTAGGGTTTACGGTGTTAGTTTAGGGTTTAGAGGTTTAGGTTATTGGGGTTAGGATTTAGATTTTAGGGTTTAAGACTTATGTTTAGGGTTTATATTTAAGGTTTTAAGTTTAAGAATTTAGATTTTAAATTATAAAAAAAAAATTAGTATATTATATTTTCGAGTAGCTCGTGAGCTTTTCGAGTCGGGTATCAAGTAGCTCGGCTCGGCTCGTCAAGAACTCGAGCCGAGTTCGAGCTCGAGTCGAGCTTTGACTGAGCTTTGATCGAGTCGAACTCGAGTAACTCGCGATCTGTCTCGTCTCATTTACAGCCCTACTCTCACGTGCCTTTGTAATCCTAATTCAACTTTAATTAGAATTTCAATATATATATATATATCTTAATGGATAAATATTCTATACACAGGTGGTATAAACTACAAGCGCCTTAGTTTTAGGGTATAAGGAGTTAGTTTAGGGTATATGGTTTAGGGGTTTAGGTGTAGGGTGTTAGAATTTAGGGATAGTTGTTTTAATTTAAAGTTTAGGGTTATAATTTAAGGTTTATAGGTTAAAACCTAAATCCTCACCATATTACCCTAAAAACTAAACCCTAACCTATAAACCCTAAATTATAACCCTAAACCTTAAATTAAAACAACTATCCCTAAATTCTAACCCCCTACACCTAAACCCCTAAATCATACACCCTAAACTAACTCCTTATACCCTAAAACTAAGGCGCTTGTGAAAACTTTCAGTTTCCACCGCCAGTGTATAGGATATTAATACTATCTTAATATACATAATCTCAATTAAACTTAATTATGATTTTAATATATATCTATTTTTTAAAATTTAAGAGTTTTAAATGTTTTTGTTCGGATTCATATATGAATCGGACTCGAATCAAACATGAATTTGGGTCGGATTCGGATCGGATCATGACAATGTCCATATCTAATCCACCTCCTATTGAAAAAACATATAATCTTTATTTTAAGAGACACGATTTCAATCACAAATGCTGTAAGGTGTGTACTTTGATAAAAGGGTTAAAAAATCTAAGAACAAATACTCCATTAATAGGCGAGAGATTTATCTGTAACTTCTTATAATCAGGAACCCAACAAAGAATTGGGTCATATATTGGCACCATTTATATAGTTTAAGTGCTTAACATAGAAATAAAAAGGCAGTGTTTAAAGAAAATGAGAGGTGAGAGCAATCCAAAATCCAAATGTAACCAACACCACACAACTCCCGCATGAGAACGGAATGAAATCGAGGGGATGCCAAACCACTTGAGTGGAGAAGAAACATAAGATGACAGCCACGGCTCTTCCCCATGTGCTGGCTTGTCTCCGTTCGCTTCATTCGCCGCCGCGGACGACGGAGAAAAAACCCAGACCCAAAAGAGGACCCGCCTTCCCTCAACTTCACAACAACAAGCTTCCCATTATTGGTCGTTGCGATGGTATCGGTAACCGTTGTTTCATCACTTGCTACCGTGACCCCTCCACTGAGTCCGGTAGCAGCGTGTTAGGGCTGAGTCAGATAAAGGAGAAATGCAGTAAGTGGCAATGGAAAGGCCAGTACTCCATCAATTACTTTGTTTCATCTTCTTCCTCTTTGAATCCTCCTTTGCTTCTCGTTCACGGTTTTGGTGCCTCCATTCCTCATTGGCGAAGGTACCCAAAGTGGAAATATCGTTGCTTTCCAATCATTTTGGTAATTATAGTATTTGAATTAAGCAAACAATTGTTGTACTTGTAGGAATATTGGCACATTGGCTCAGGATTACACTGTTTATGCTATTGACCTTCTGGGTTTTGGTGACTCGGATAAGCCTCAAGGGTTTTCATATTGCATGGAAGCATGGGCTGAGGTAAATTAACCACCCCAAGCTCACAAAAAATGGCATTTTTCCTATTTTTAGTCAAAATTAATCCTTCTAATCTAAATAATTTTGTACACAGTTGATATTAGATTTCTTGAATGAAGTTGTTCAGAAGCCTACTGTCTTGATTGGTAACTCTGTTGGAAGTCTTGCTTGTGTGATAGCTGCCTCAGGTAGTAGAATATAAACATTGAATGTTATTGTCTTGTTTTTGTGAAACAATGTTGGAAAACCCATGTTTTGGTTTTTGATGGTATGCTCTGCTTGGTACAAGAATCTAGTGGAAACATGGTTCGAGGGATTGTTTTGTTGAATTGTGCTGGTGGGATGAACAACAAGGCAATTGTTGATGATTGGAGGATCAAGCTCTTGTTTCCTTTGCTTTTGTTGTTTGATTTCTTACTGAAGCAAAGACCGATTGCCGAAGCTGTCTTCGAGCGTGCCAAGAAAAGGTATTCCATTCGGTTCATCCGTTTTTTTTCCTACTGAAATTCGTTGTCACTCATCCGGCTGTGTTTAATGCAGAGATAATCTAAGGAACATTTTGTTATCTGTATATGGAAATAAAGAGTCTGTTGATGACGAACTGGTTGAGGTATGGCCATTGATCTTGTTCCTTATTAACACGAAGTATTGAACTTGTTATCGATGTTCTTTTACACTGCAGATCATCAATGGACCAGCAAACGATGAAGGCGCTCTTGATGCCTTTGTCTCGATCATAACCGGTCCACCAGGGCCGAATCCCGTGCAATTGATGCCGGGAATTAACATACCCGTCCTAGTTTTATGGGGTGATCAAGATCCTTTCACCCCTATCGACGGGCCTGTAGGTATGTACTTCTCTTCCTTACCGTCGAAATCATCAAATGTAAGCCTTTCTATGTTGGAAGGTGTAGGGCATTGCCCCCATGATGATAAACCTGACCTAGTGCATCATAAGTTGCTTCCTTGGTTGGCTCAAGTTACTGCTTTGTGAGAGCCATTGATGTAAATTGCTAGAAACTGGTTGGCATTTGTATAGTATATTTTTTCTTAAGAGCCTATATAGATATCCCTTGTAAAATGATACAAGGAATATAACAATGATATGTCATTTACCCATGATGTGTATATGCTTATTTTACTACTTTGATTCAACCATTTGAGTATTTTTCATTAGGATGCATAAGTAAATGAATCAAGAATAGACCCGGCATTCGCATATTCGTATTATTTTTACGGATTTTGATACATTCTTTGTTTTCTGTCTCATGTTTTATGTCATGTATTCGATTTTTTTTTCTCTTGAGAAGTCGAAAGATACAGTTTTATGTAAGAACTAAGTGGCGCATTTCCATTTCTTTCTTGCATTTTTGTTGATAGTTATGCCATGAATTGTTGTTAGCTATTAGTTTTGATAATTAAATACAGGTATTTGAAGACAAACTATCTTATGTTTTGTTGTGAGATAGTGAAACCAATGGTCTTGTTCTAATTTAAAATCATTTTAAGTACTTCAACTTCTACAACATTGGTTTAAAAAATCTTGCCCATGAGATCAATGTATTTTCCTATGTTGTCGACGATATGACCACTGATTTCAGAAGTGAATGTAACGTACATAAAGGAAAATGTTGTTTAGGTACTAAAGTGTGAAACATGTTAAAGTTTGGGGGTTAAAAATGAGAGTTTAATCCCATTATAAACTTGGTAACTCAAGTTTTATGATAACTCTAGGTTATTGAGTAAGATTAAAGGTTTGGAATCTTACAATTGTGAATGAAATAAATTGGATTGAAATAACTGTCTTATCATAATTCTTTGCAACATCCGATGTAGATTAATGGATTAATAAATATCTATTGATAATTATATATATAATTTAACCATAAGAAAAAGGCTCAAAAGTTGGGGAGCATTGCCATTGACCCATTTGAAACATGGGGTCGAAAATAGAAATCTAGCCCATTTACATAGGCACGAAGAATCGAGCAGAAGATGGTCTAGCCCATTTCAGGGACGGAGTCAAGATTGAATTATAAATGGACAAAATTGATTAACTTTGAAATAAATAAGATTTTATAAAATAATTAAATTTTAAAAATTAAGAGAGTTAAAATTTAATTTTATTAAATTTTAAATTGAAAGATCTTAAAAAATAATTAAACTAAAAATGTTTAGAAGTCTGTATTTAATTTCATTAATTTTAACTAGTATGGTCTTAAAAAATAATAAACCATAAAATTTTGAGAGAGACAAACTTAATTTTAATAATTTCAAAATTATTAAACCTAAAATCCAATTAATCTATCATGTTTTTTTGGACTCTACATATGCCTTTCGAGTTTCGTCCATGACCCACGGCCACCATACAATAAAATTAGGTTAAATTATACTTTTAAGTTTAATTTATGTATTATACGTAAGTTACAAGTTTAGTTTATATCAGGGGCGGACACATGATTTTATGTTAGGGCAGCGAAATTATAAAATTTTAAAAGGACGAACTTATAAAATTTTAAAAGAATAAAAAATAGTTAATAGAAAATACATAAAAATTTTCTAAAAAACTTTTAAATCATATATAAATTTTAAATTTTTAAGGGATGACTACCCCCTCCAACCCTTATGGCCCATCCCTGATTCATATGCATTAATTTGATCTCTTTTATAGTTCTAATATTTTTCAAAGTTTAACATCGTTAAATTATGAAACTTGAAACGATTAAATTAAAGAAAAAATAATTAAATTCATAACTTATACATAACGCATAAAACTAGCTACAAAATTCAATTTAACTACTATTATGTTTGGATACATGCTTAAAAGTAATGAAATTCGATTACAAGAATTAAATTGATAATTTACACATATCACAAGGATTAATAGCATAATGTGACCATATTATATAACAAATATATTATAAAAATACGTATATATTTTTTTAAAAATGGTAACAGAAGAAATCAAGTTATTAATAATTAAAATTTATAAATAACACCTCCAATAATATAAAAATTGAATATAATTACACTGATTTTCCATTAGTTATTTTTAGTTGATTTATAAATCCCTAAGCCTTTGATCCTTACCTTCCTATCCTCATACTACTGTGCCTTACTTGTCAGAAACAAAAGGAAGAAAGGGTTTTCAATTCTCTCTATTTATCTTTTCCATTTTTTTCATCACGAATATATTATAAAAATTGGAGACCATCATCGTCATCGATGTTTAAATCTGATTTCTGATTAATTTTCTGCTTTTGAATTACTCATTTCTACAATTTATTTGTTGTTTTTCAGCTATTCCACCATGGCTTCCAATTTGAAGAAGGAACCCACTGCTGCCGGTGAGCTTAATCTCAGATTTCCCTTTCTTTTCTTTCTTCATCGGTATTTGGAATTTGTTCTCAGATCTATTGAGCTGTTCATGCTTATATCTTAATCGGCGCTTAATTTACTGTTTTAGGTTTCACTACTAAGTTTAGGTATCGGGTTGATCTGATTTTCAATTCGGAAATGCTGCCTATTCCTTTTCATTTTACTAACTTTGTGTTCTAGCAATTGTGTTAGGGATTGAGTAATTTCAATTTGGTTGTGGTTAATGTGGATGGATCCAGATATGGCTTGGTTTGGAAGTTGGTGAATTGATGGATTGATTATTCTTTATGTTTCTATTGTATTTATTAGATGAGAAATCGACTTTGAAAACTGAGAACAAAAGTTCAACGCCCGAAACATCCACCATTGGCGGGCCAACACAAGCACAGGCAGGTACTGCCCCTGCCACCGCAATGCCTGGTCCTGGGTTTGCCCCACCGAATCCGTTTGATTTCTCAGCCATGAGTGGCCTTCTTAATGTAAGCATCTCTCTTTTTATTTTTTTAATTATTGTTTGGAAAATTGTGAACCTTTTGATTTGATTGTTGTTTGGGATGTGTCCTTGCTAATGCTGCAGTAGTAGAGCATATTAAGGTTTCTGCTTTATCTCATTGATTGACTGTTTCAGCAAGGAACGAAATTGCAGAGAACTGGCAGTCAAATTTATATCTAATGGACGTTAACCATCTTGGTTTGTTAGGATCCAAGCATCAAGGACCTAGCTGAGCAGATAGCCAAAGATCCTTCATTTAATCAAATGGCAGAGCAGCTCACTAAAACATTTCAAGGGGCAGCATCCGAAGACAGCATTCCACAGTTCGATCCACAGCAGTACTATTCAACTATGCAACAGGTTATGCAGAATCCCCAATTTATGACAATGGCTGAGCGCCTTGGTAATGCATTAATGCAGGTATATGTGGACTCAGTTGCCACTTTGAGTGGATTAATGATTCTTCTAGTCTTTTTCCCAAATATTAAATTACATGAATCACTTCTGGAAGATAAAATTTTTGTTTTCCTTCTTCAGGATCCAGCTATGTCTAGCATGCTTGACACTTTGGCTAATCCTCAGCAAAAAGACCAGATTGAGGAAAGAATGGCTCGTATAAAAGAAGATCCATCCTTGAAACCTATTTTGGAAGAAATAGAGACTGGCGGTCCTGCAGCAATGATGAGGTGAGTGATTAAAATGGTAAAATACTAGGAGATTGGAAACCATAATATGATAAGCTTGCGGACATAACATTTTCTTCTTTTAGATATGATTTTGCATCCTACAATTTGTTCAGTAAATTAATCAAGAAAGGTCTTATGCTTTAGGTATTGGAATGATAAAGAAGTCCTGCAGAAGTTGGGTGAAGCAATGGGTCTTGCTGTTTCAGGAGATGCAGCCACTTCTGCTGGTAACTCTGCTGCAGGTGAAGAGGACGAAACAGGAAATAAGGATGAGTCAATTGTACATCATTGTGCTAGTGTTGGTGATTTTGAGGTATGGTAGAATGAATGTTTTCTACCTATGTTTTCTCCTTTGACAGATAATCTAAAATGTCTAGACTGTATTCCTGGTTTAGGGCCTGAAAGCTGCACTATCCTCGGGTGCTGACAAGGATGAAGAAGATTCAGAGGGAAGGACTGCATTGCATTTTTCTTGTGGTTATGGCGAGGTATTAATAATTTTATATCTGAATCCCTCTTCCTCCCCCTCCCCCTCCCCCGCCCCTCTCGCTCCACACTGCTGCATTACCTGACAAATGAAGTAGTTTCATTTTTGCGAGGATGAAGTTGGTGTGGAAGTCAGATGGTTTTAATCCGTAATAGAAGTATCCAATACCAATATCTAATTGCTTACTCCCTCTCTCTACATCATAAATAGATAACCACAATTGTTAATGCACTACGTGCCTCTTAAGAGCCTCATTGGGTGCAAGTTTTAGGACGGACAAATATCGACCGGCCCGATATAGACTGCCGAAAGCAGTTTGGAATGTAGGACTTGGATTAAAGCAACCTTTTGTTTGTAGCATCTCTTGGGATCTTTGTCGCTAATGCCTAATACATTTTCACCCAAACAAATCAATCAGGCTTTTCTTTATACTATTTTATTTGGTATTAGTTTATCATGGAATCTGTTTGCTACAAAGCAATGCTCGCTACTTGTTTTTAGAGTACTTATTGCCATCTAGTGAGCATAGTCATTACATTTTCTTTTAATCAATGATGGATTTATTTCTTTTGAGAGACTTAACTACCAAATTGGGGTGATGCATGACAAAACAAGAAAAAAGATATATATAATCTAGCAGCAGTTTATATGAGCTTGGCGGAGATTAAATTATTGGTTGTTCGGGCTAGTATTAGGTTTATTGTCTGTGGGATAACAACAAATGCAATTTTGGTTTTGTTTCAGGTGAAATGTGCTCAAATCCTTCTTGAAGCTGGGGCAAAAGTGGATGCTTTGGACAAGAATAAGAATACTGCACTTCATTATGCGGCGGGTTATGGAAGGAAAGAGTGTGTGGCCCTTTTACTGGAAAACGGAGCTGCTGTGTAAGTAACGAAGTGTCTTCGTTAAACATTTATAATGACCTGACCTCTTACGAGTGAGTAATGACTATTTTCTTTCATGTCGACTGCAGCACTCTCCAAAACATGGACGGCAAGACTCCCATTGACGTTGCCAAGCTCAACAATCAGAACGAGGTACTAAAATTGCTGGAGAAGGACGCCTTCCTTTGAAGTGTGAAGTGGGGAAGGGACATGAGAGGCAATGCCAATGGTACGTGTATGTTCGGGTCATAGCATGTTTGTTATAGGCATTCGATCTTACTTTTGCTATTAGACAAATTTGGTTGTAATCACGGCTCGATGCCTTCTATGCTGTTTTTGTTTCTGCCTGGTTGCCTACATTCTGCAAATTTTATAAATTTGGTTGGGGGGGGGGGGGGTTCGAATTTTCTGGAGTAGTTTCTACATGAGGAATAACGGGACAAATTGTGGAGCAGAGAAATTTATATAAGAATTCTTTCAGAGTTTTGTAGGTTGAGACTGCAGAGTCGAATATATTTTGGGACGGTCTCAAGCTCTGGCAAGCTTTCTTTGCTTTGCATCTCTCTTGCGTGGGTTCGGATTCTTGTCTTCTGTGTTTCAAATTTTTTCGGGGAATTTTACTTAACGCATTAGCTAGATGCGATTGCGGACATTCTATTTATTTAATGTTATGATAGATGGAATTATTCAAATTTATGGTTAAGATTATATTATTATAGTAAATTATACAAAATGAGCATAAACACGATACGGATGAGGTATTTGATGCAATATGAAAATATATCAGTTAAGTTTTACATAAATTAAGTTTTATATCTAACAAAATTTAAATAAATATAATTGTAATACAAGTAGATAACACACGATTATAAATATATACATTTTTGAAGTTTATTATAAATATAATATGAAAATATTTTTAAAGGTTAGGTGTTCGAATTTTGGCATTGTGAATTGAGTAATTGAATTAGAACTTAAGAAGTGGTCTTAGTAGAAAAGAGGATGATGTTCATCTTTTGAGATCTGAGTTCAAATCGTTTTGTCTGCGAGGTGTATATTGTCAAAAGGTTAATATTAATAATATTTAAGAACAAATATTATCGTACAACCACCTAAAACTATTAAAAAACATTTAATTTCTATAATAATTAATATTATTTTAAAATCTAAATTTATATATTTTCTAATGATGATTCTCTATATATTATAAATCCAACACAAAAAATTCAAAATAAATTGAGTCAATGAGATTTTAACACATCCTAAATTCGAATCTTATCTTTTCTTTTGTTACAATAAAGTATTATTTAAATTCTTAGTGCAAATGTCTATATTTGAGCCCACGTAAGCGGACGAGTGTCTCCGGTAGACATTATACTGATTTTCTTTGAATAAAGAAGGTTTGGGAGGATAAAATTCATCTGCCCTTTTCGTTGCCCCTACATATGTCTAACACTAAAAAAACACTAACTACAACCCCTAACCTAAAACCCTAAATCCTAAACCTTAAAGTTAATTTTGAGCCGTGAGGGCATATGTAGGGGCACCGAAAAGGGTAGAGAAATTTCATCCGGTTTGGGATTCCATTTTCTTAATCTAAATTACCAATTTTAATCTGCAATCACATCTTCAGCTTGCAGAATGATGTTGGTATCGGCATTTCATGTTGCATCAGTTGTGGCGATGGTGATGGGTATAAAATGTGGATTCTAACGAAACCAAACAAATGTTAATGCTGTGGTCCTTTGATCATTTGTCTTCTCCCTTGATGATATTCCTAAAACAAAAATCCATTTTTGCCCGTATCTGCCTCCCAAGGAACATACCAAAATTGCAGACAGTGAAAGTGAGAGTGAAATTTATCTTCATTGAATTTCGACGTATAGGTCCTTTGCATTGCAGCCTCACAAATCCGCTACTGTTTTCTTGCTCCCGTGAAGATAAAAATCTTCAAGCTCATCCAAATGTGACAAATTTCAGGATAGATTTGATGGAAAAATCCACGATCTTGATGTATCTGTACCAACTAGCCACATGTAAAAATCTCAAGGCCATTGGAGCTTGGGAACTAGTATATATGAAACATTATCCTGCTATGGTATTCAGTAGAAACCAGAACCAGAAACATTAAAACTAGAATGGATTTATAGGATGACAGGAGCTTGTCGGACTATTTAGAGCAGTGTCACCGTCTCCATTGCCGTTAAAGTAGGTATAATTCTATGCACAGTTTCTGTTGCTAGCTGCTAAAATCATGTGTGCTAGAGTTCATGTAGGAGATGCTTTTCCAGCGCCGAAGTTTAGTAGATGTTTGATAAAATGTTACTTTGATTGATGAGCATTTCTGACTTGGTTAATGTATGCAGCCTTACCTGCATTCACCGGAGAGAAGTCGGAAATGGAGAAAGGAACGGCCATGGGGCTGCAGGAATCATCTGAATCAAGTTTTAGTCCCTCTTCATTAAATAGTCTATCAAGAAGTAGGGAACAACAGAGATTGATTGAGTTATTTGAATCTTTGGGAACACGGAATATTGAGGACGGAACAGCCACGAAAGTCACTACTGCTACAAGGAAAGGGCCTTTGGACAAGTGGTTGGCTTTGGAAGGAGAGGCTTCCAACAATTCTAAGATCATAAGGTCTGATGAGGACTCCATCGAAAACTTGAATAGGGGTAGCACTGCAGGGAAAGATTCAAATTCGATCGAAACTAGTATAGCTGAAAGGACAGCAGAATGGGGTATTGCAGTGAAGTCGGATGTTGGTGAAGGTAGTTTCAGAGTGATTGGCAGAGGAATGGCAACTGGGGAAGGAAATCGGAACAAAAACTCATTAGACAAAATTTCAGTGGACTCAACAAGGACATCAGAGGAAACAAATTACGGATTGGATCGAGGAGCCTTTCCTAGGGTGTCACAAGAGCTGAAGGATGCTTTAGAAACTCTGCAACAAACTTTTGTTGTATCTGATGCCACCAAACCGGATTGCCCTATAATGTACGCCAGCAGCGGATTTTTTGCCATGACCGGTTATTCGTCGAAGGAGACCATAGGAAGAAACTGGTAAGTTAAAGCTTTTAGATATGTAGAAGGGCAATTAAGAGCTGTTCCAAAGGAACTGCAATCATTCTGCAGCTCAGAATGACTGCAATTTTCCACTGCTCATCCCACACGACAGTATAGAGTGGCCATACACTTGTCTGCATTCAGTGAAATTAGCACATCTATAATACTATATTTCTTTTTGAACCAATGACATAATTTATTGTAGATATTTTTCTTACACATTTTAGAATACTAATCATTTCAAGTAGTGTTGAACACCCATAACTGATAGAGATTGTAGTTTTCAAAATTCAATTACTATAAATTCTTAACATCCTACTATATCGTTTTGTGATTGATAATATCCCCATACCTCCTATTTTACTGTTTAATAAAGCTGTTTCTTTTCGAATACTACGAATTTGAGAGTTCGAGGGTGTTATGCAGCCGGTTTCTACAAGGACCAGAAACCGACACGAAAGAGGTTGCCAAGATTAAAGATGCAGTTAAAAATGGAAAAAGCTATTCTGGCAGGCTACTCAACTACAAAAAAGATGGAAGTCCTTTCTGGAATCTCCTCACTCTCAATCCCATCAAAGATGATCAAGGAAAAACGATCAAATTCATTGGGTTAGTTTCGCTTTACTTCTTTTTCTTTCATAATGTTTCATGTCAATATTCAAAAAATGGAGGCAAAGCTATTGAATATTGCTGTGTTGTGCAGGATGCAGGTGGAGGTCAGCAAATACACAGAAGGTGTCAATGAAAAGGCACTGAGGCCTAATGGATTGTCCCAATCGTTAATACGTTACGACGGTAAAAATTTTGGAGTATTTTATAGCTTGAATTCAATTTTCTTATGTAACAAGTAATCCTACTTTGTTGAACAGCTCGTCAGAAGGCTAAGGCTTTAGATGCCATCACAGAGGTTGTCCATACTCTAAAACATCCTCAATCTCACATTCGAACAATAAGTAATGATGTCATAGACAAGCTTGAAGATCAGGAGAAATTCAACCTCGATTACCCTCTGACTAAATCTGCCGGCAGCAGAAACATTAGTACCCCTGGAAGATCTTCTCCCCAATCAGACAACAGTACTGGTACTCCAACGCATGAAAATGGCAAGAAAAGTAGAAAATCAGCACGCATTTCGTTCAAGGGGTGAATCTTTTTGGTTTAAGCTTTCAGCATTTTGCTACTCAAATGAGATTGTTCCTTATCTGATACATGATCTCCCCCCCCCCAAAGGTTTAAAGGCAGGTCTTTCAGCTTTGCAGCCAAGCATGGAAAACAACCAGTTCTTGAACCAGAGGAGTTAATGACCAAAGACATAGAACACAGCTTGGAACACGGTGAGAGACAAACGGACATACGCCAAGGGATGGATCTAGCAACCACATTGGAACGTATTGAAAAGAATTTTGTGATCACAGATCCTAGACTCCCTGATAATCCCATTGTAAGGAAGAGTTTTAAGTTTTTCATTATTGTTCATCTCTCAGAAATCACAAGTTTTTACACTAATCAAAATTCAAAAGTCTGAGATTACTGCATTTGTTTCTGGAAAAGTGTATCCTTCTACACTATATTTGATACTTTTTCACGTTCTGCAAAATCATTGAGAGAGTCTTGCTTGTATGAGCCTGTTTTGGAACTGTACTAGTATTTTTAGCCTGGTTATATATGTATTCTGAAAAGCCACTGTAATGTTCAAATGTATGCAGATATTTGCATCTGATAGCTTTCTGGAATTGACAGAATATACACGTGAGGAAATCTTGGGAAGGAACTGTAGGTATGGAATTCACACTACTGCTTCAAATGTCAAAATTATGGTAACTATTCTGCGGTTTGGGTTATTTTCGGTATTAATATTTGCCATCATATTCATCGAAATTAATCACATTTGTATTTGTTACATTGTGACATTATTAAAAATGCATCACTGCAACAATTTAAGTTCATGATATCAGTATCTAACTACTTCAATCAACTTTCTAGGTGGTGTTTTCCAGAATCATATAAAATCAGCATAACATTTTCTTTTTTCACAGGTTTCTTCAAGGACCAGAAACTGATCATGAAACCGTGTCAAAGATAAGAGATGCAATTAAAGAACAGAGGGAAATAACTGTTCAGTTGATCAACTACACAAAAAATGGTTGGTAAAAGAAAAAGAAAAAAAAGAAGAATATGTATGCTGATGGAAACATTATTTCACTGAATTGTTACAAATTTATGAACTGCAGGAAAGAAATTCTGGAATTTGTTTCACTTGCAACCTATGCGTGATCAAAGGGTAGTTCACGGTTAACACTTTCATGTGATGTGATTATCCTGCTGATCATACTCATTTTTACGACCACTTTTCACAAATTCCTGGTTATTTTATAGGGCGAGCTTCAATATTTCATTGGTGTTCAACTTGATGGAAGTGATCATGTTGAACCTCTAAGAAGTCGCCTCTCCGAGACAACAGAGCAACAAAGTGCTAAGTTGGTTTGTAATCTCTCTCTTCTAATTATATACATGAAAAGTTGTGGCCATAAACGCATTTTCAGTTTTGTTGTATTCATTGCACTTAAAGACATAATGTATGTTATCATGATCTCGGCGAATATCAATTCATTTTATGTGTTGACATCCTTTTATATATCAGGTCAAAGCTACAGCAGAAAATGTGGATGAAGCTGTTAGAGAACTTCCCGATGCCAATTTGGTAAGGTATTCTTTCTTTCTCTTAGAATCAAGGATGAACTGAGGGGGGCTGGGGGATCGGTCGCCCCTGGAAATTTGAAATCCGTATATAATTTAGAATTTTATAGGTTCGCCCCCTAAGTTAGTTGATGTGTACTTTATATTGTTCAGAGACCAGAAGATTTGTGGGCAGCCCATTCTCAGCCTGTCTTCCCACGGCCTCACAAAAGAGATACTTCTTCTTGGCTTGCAATTCAGCAGGTATCGTTTTCCAAGCTGAGATATAAGTCGCTTATTCGGATCAGACACATATTCATGGTGATATCTATTGTAGACAAACAGTCCCTAGTAATGCATGCACGTGCATGCCTCTCAATTGATTTCCCTCTCCTTTTCTAACTTGTCTTTTTGGCTTCTCTTTAGATCACTTCTCGTGGTGAACAAATTGGTTTGCATCATTTTAGGCCTATAAGACCCTTGGGTTGCGGTGATACCGGCAGGTATTATTATCTGAATTTGTTCATTTTCTTATAAAAGTATATTGGAGGCGTTGGTGGACACAAAATACCTTGATTTCTTTTTGCACAAACTAAATTTTAAATTCTAAACTCTAAACCTAAACT
The DNA here is from genome assembly GCA_958450335.1 of Hibiscus tridactylites. NCBI lineage: Eukaryota > Viridiplantae > Streptophyta > Magnoliopsida > Malvales > Malvaceae > Hibiscus > Hibiscus tridactylites. The sequence goes on from OY288279.1 coordinate 8,562,789, forward strand.
TTAGAGGTTAACCCTAAACTCTAAAAAAACACTACTGGTAGAATATATATATATATATATATATAAATTTTAAGATGTTTCAAGATACTTGAATTTATTACTTGTCTCTAAACCCGGAGTAATATAGTACGTCAACAAAACCAACTCATGCTTCCATGCCACTTTTTATTTTACATCTCTCACTTTTCTTCGATGATTTTCAAGTATTATGTTATTGTTTCTCTGATACTTTTAACCCCTTAAAATTATTATGATATTTATGAATTCTTGATTCCTTTTAATACCTAGATTATTTGACGTTTCATGCAGTGTTCATTTGGTGGAACTGAAAGGTACAGGAGAATTATTTGCTATGAAGGCAATGGAGAAGTCGATAATGTTGAATCGTAACAAGGTCTATTAATAGTTTAAATTATTTTAATCAAAATACAAAATTTTACTTTTGATGTGATTTCATTTGACCTACAAATTGGTATATGTCTATTAGTGTTGGACATAAATATGTCCAACACATGCATATTCCAATTTTTTAGCTTTTTTGTATCGAATAAGAACACTTTAGAAAAATAAATTGTTAAGCAAATAAATCATAAACATTTAAATCGAGTAGACATGTTTGAGACCTGATTTCCTTTACAGGTACATCGAGCATGTGTTGAAAGAGAAATCATTTCACTTCTTGATCATCCCTTCCTTCCCTCGTTATACTCTTCCTTTCAGGTTCTTCTCATTTTTCACCCTTTATTCCTCCGATAACTTTATACTACAATTTTTTTGGGCTGCGTATGTGGGGTACATTGGAGTCATGGATAGATCTAGAGGGGGGCTGGAGGGGGCGGTTGCCCCTCTAAAAATTTGAAATTCTTATATAATTTAGAATTTTTTTAATAATTTTCTATTAAAATTTATTTTTGTCCTCTAAAATTTTATAAGTTCGCCCCACTTAAAATTTTATAAGTTCGCATCCCCTAACATAAAGTTTTATAAATTTTATAAGTTTTTGCGTCCGTCCATGATTGGAGTACTCGGCTGATGTGGAATTGATTGATCTTTGGATGCTAATATATTAAATCTCATCTTCTTATCTCCACAGATTCCAACACATGTTTGTTTGATAACAGACTTTTGTGCTGGTGGAGAGTTATTTGCGCTGCTTGATAAGCAACCTCTGAAAATGTTCAAAGAAGAATCTGCAAGGTAATAATCACAACATAAGCATTAAAATCCCATTTTTCTTACTTAAAAAACATGAATCTCATCTCCTCATAAAAAGTGAGCACTAGGATCATTTGATTGATTCCTAGTGTATGTTTCTTTTCAAGTTTTATGTTTGAATTAATGAAACCTCTATTCTAGTGTCTGATGTTCTTACTACTTTGTTATTGGTTTTCAAGGTTCTATGCAGCTGAGGTTGTCATTGTTTTGGAATATCTTCATTGTCTAGGTATCATTAATAAACTCAAAACGGATATATTTGAGAATGTTAACACTTTTTTTTCCTTTGTATCTTGATTAACTCGGAAGTTGCAATAACATGATATCACTTTTTCCTGGTTTATAACAGGAATCATATATCGAGACCTGAAACCAGAGAATATTCTACTTCAAAAGGATGGCCACATTGTATTAACTGACTTTGATTTATCTTTTCTGACTTCTTGTAATTCCAAAGTATGTCGATTTTTATTTTATTTTTATGTTTTTACTTGATATTTGATAAGATTGTTTGATAAATAATGATAGTTTTTGCATGAGATTGAAGTTTATGATGATTTACAGGTTTTAAAGCATCCCAAGCATAACAAGAGAAGAAGATCCGGGAGTCAACCACCTCCAACATTTGTTGCAGAACCATCTACAGAGTCTAATTCATTTGTTGGAACAGAAGAATACATTGCTCCAGTAAAATAGCTCTATTCAGTTCATGCTTAATGTTCATAAGTTCACCTCCATCTAATAATGATGCAACATATAATACGTTCCCTTTCCTGTTTCTTGGTTTCAGGAAATTATTACCGGTGTGGGACACAGTAGCACCATTGATTGGTGGTCTCTTGGTAAGTAAATGGTGATTTTTTGTAATTCCTTCTAAACTGGTTCTAGAGCATTGCTAATATTCTGTTAAACATGACATGCATGAATTTATATTCGGAATTTAGGTATTTTGCTGTATGAGATGCTCTACGGCCGGACACCTTTTCGGGGTAAAAACAGACAGAAGACTTTCTACAACATCTTGAATAAAGAACTCACCTTCCCAAGTAGCATTCCGGTACGATTCTAATCTGTGGAGGACGGATGATTTATAGCAGTAGATGATATAATTTTCACCATCTTTTCGAATATTACATAACAGAATTGCTCGGCATTATGTTAGTCAAACATAATCTTTATGGATTTTGAACTACAATCAGTATGGTCTACTCCATGCAATCTTAACTATTTAGATTCTCCAATTGTTCTTATTTTTTTCTAGATGCATCAGATGAAGTACAAGAACCAGATTCTGTGATATGACTGCTTACCTGTGCTGCTAAACTGAAATGCAGGTTAGTCTTGCAGCTAGGCAGTTTATTAACGCATTGTTAAACCGAGACCCCTCCAGCCGTTTAGGGTCGAGAACTGGCGCCAGTGAAATTAAACAACACCCTTTCTTCCACGGCATTAATTGGCCTCTTATTCGCTACATGGTAATAACACTTCATGCTACATCAGAAAACTGAAACCGATTCAAATGATAAGAAGATAACTTGTTTTTGAAATCTACCTTGTCGCTGCTGCTTCTGATACATTGTTTTGTACTTACAGAGCCCTCCGCCATTGGAAGTACCTCTTCATTTATTCAAGAAAGATACAAACACAAAAGATGTAAACTGGGAAGAAGTGCTTGTTAATTCTATTGACATGGATATTTTCTTCTAAAGGTTCGTTAAAGAATCTTTAGTTTTAAAAACCATCAACATTTTCATTAGCAATGCAGATTTACCATGCTTACAATAATTTCAGAAAGAATGATCCATAGATTCTACTTACTCATGTTCGTTGACTAAACAGGTATAAACTCTGAAAATGGGACATTGCAGTATGACAACAAACAAGATGATTCCCAGTGCTATTCAAGATGAAGCTGGCTAGGGGGCAGTACACTTGCTGATAACTAAAGATCGATGAATCAGTACTTATCAACATATAGACTATTTTCGCTGGTTAGGCCGGGAGACAGAAGTGATAGGTAGAACGACGTCATATCTTGAAGTCAGTTAACTAGGAGGAGCCTCGTGGTGAAAAAACTTCATAGTGAAGCTGTACCATGAATTTGACTTGATACTGGGAGTTATATACTAAATAAAGTGCTATGAGATTTGCTTAATGAAAAGAGAGGTTGTTAATGTGAATAAACTACCCTTGATGTTGAACCCCGAGATTAGCAAATCCGAAACCCTAACAAGTCATATGAAGATAGTTTGGCCTAATTCCGCTGGGATCAAAGACATAAGCACTTGATACGGAAATCCGAATTTTGCCTCTGAAAATGGTTCTTGTACTCACATCAACCCCCTTTTCACCTTATTTTTACCTCAATCTTATCATCACTCCTTCTAGATTTAGCAAGCATTACCAATGACATGATTGCTTCAACAATCCACCAATTGCCTCTTTCAGCTCTCCTCAACAAAAAAAGAAGAAACAAATACAAAGAAAGCAGGATTCAATGATTCATTGCTCAAAAATGATGCAGTTGCTCTCTATCTGATAATAGTCAAGACTCGTATGGTTAAGCATGTGAATCAATTAAAGGAAAAAACATTAAGCTAATAATAGCTAATCAACTACAAATCCCCAGAACGTTATCGTCATTTTCTTTATATCTGGCTAGTAGCTAAGGCATTGTCCATAGCTCCTGCTGCCTCTAACATTTGCTGTCATTCTTGACATTTTATTCACTAAACCTCAACATATAACATTGCAGAATAATATAGCTATATGTTATGCAACAAAAAAGGGAATAACATGAGAAATACGTTTATCTGAAATTATCAAGAAAGATATTGAGGAATGCCCATTTGAAGATTATAGAGCGCCTGACCAGAAAATTTAGGACTTTTTGATAACCATGTGATTCTATTAGTAGAGTGCTGGGCCATTAGTTTCTGTAGTGAGGGATCAAACCTTGGCAACCTCAAAATATATAAAGAACAGAAACCGCAACCTGCTTCGAAAAGCAACTTTCGTTTATGTAGATCAACAGCACTTGCAAGACAGTACTAGATGCTTATGCAGGTATAAGGTACAAGTGCTATTTATGAAGGTAAGGGATAACAAATAGGATCTCTATTTGCAACGGTTTACATAGGTTAAACAATAAACAAAATCCAAACGTGAATTACATTAGGCATTCTTATCACTGGAACAACTGATATGAAATGAAAAATCTGAATGTGGAGTTTTTTATTCAAAGAATCTGACAAACTGCATGATACCGCCCTTTTTCCCTTGAACCGGAGAGTGGTAATATCTTTGTCAACAATTTTTTGGGGCGATAAATTTGGTATTATTAATTTATTCTCCAAGAAAGCAGAAAAACTGCTACAGTGGTGCTGTTTTACATTATGTACAAATACAAATCAAACAGTATGCTTATAAGCCGATATTCCAATCTATACATAATTGATGATTCACCCTATCAGAACTATCATTCTTGGTTCATGTGAGTCTAATACTAATCAAATCTTTAATATTTTAAAAACTTCCTCTACATTCGATTGCTGAGCTTTAAAGGATCTGTTGTTCCTCTCTCTCCATAGCAGATATACATATGCTGTCTAGGCAAGCCACAGAATAAGGATGATTTTCATGTTCCCTTTCCTTTTGTTTCTCTTCATACAGTTTAAGGCTAACTCATTTATCAAATCATTCTGCCACATATATTCTAGTATGATTTTAGCTTTTTTCCTGCAATGTCTACAGTTTACACCACAACATACCAGCAATTATCTGCAATAGCTACTCAAATAAGAAAGAAAAAAACACCAATACTTTTGCTTTGATCTTATCATGCAGATAAGAGTTGAAAAACATGCCAACCAACACATTCAAGCAGCAAAATACAAAAAAGAAGAAGAAAAAGTTGTATAAAGAAAATAAGAGGTAACATCCATTCATTAATTCTAAAAACCTTCCATATTGTAGATGTGAATAAATAACAGGAAACCAAGAAAAAGGGGCAGGACAAAGGGACTTACAAATTTCAGGAACCTAACAAAAGAAGATACACATAAAAAAGAGAGTTAGAATGTTTTCTGAGATGTTTTCTTCCCAAATATTGCTTCCCAAACCAAAGGAGAAAAGGGGGCTTTCTTGTCCAGAAACTGTCTTACAGCTTTATCATTAACCAAAAATCCCTTTTGTTTTAAAGTTCCAACAACCTTCTCTGCTTCTTCCACGCCCTTCTCCTTACACAATCCCTCAACCAAGCCCACAAAAGTGGTGACATTTGGAGAATGTCCGGCATCAAGCATTTCCAAACAAAACTCAATGGCATCATCCAAGTGATTACATTTATACAATCCTTGAATCAAAACAGTATAACTAAAGGCATTGGGAACCACACCTTTCGATTGCATCTTCCTGAAAATTCTCTTTGCATCATCAAGCTTGTGTGCTTTGCTGAAGCCATCAACAACAGCTGTGTATACAACAACTTCCGGGATTGTACCCTTTTCCCTCATTAATCCGAAAAGCTTCATTGCTTCTTGGATAAGCCCATCTTTACATAGACCATCAAGCATGGCTACAGCATTGGGGATAAGACCATTTTCTTTCATTTTCTTGAAAATCTCATCAGCATCCTGTGGTGGGGAAGCCTTTTCTTCATGCTCTTTCCTATGTATTGCTTCTGAATCTGAGGGCAGTTTTTCTCTCTTGTTGTCAAGCCCAAGCTTGAACTTTTCCAGGAAGTTCACATCAGATTGAGAATCTTCTCTCTTCTTTATAGGATCCGAAGCAAATTTCGCATTGGGGAGCTGAAACGAGGAACCATTACGATCAAAGTCGGCTCCTTTGGTTCCTCGAGAAGAGGGATTGAAAGGCCTTTGACCCCTTAAGGGCCTATTGGGAATACGTTGAGGAGGCTCATCGCCGTTCGCATTGCCATTAAAACCGATGGGTTCGTTTTCTCTGATGGGTCGTCTTACATCGCTGAAAAGGCGCGTTTGCAAGAGACATGACGAAGGAGAAGCTCTTGAAATGGGGTAATGGGGCTTCAAGGTAAAAATCTTCATCAGCTTCGTGAAAACCCCCCGAGCTTGTGATGATTCCATATCGTGGCACTGGTTTCGAGAATCAAAGGATGTTCTTTTCTTCTTCAATTCAACGAAACAGCTATGGGTTTGACAGAGAATGAGGTTTCAAGCTGAGAGAAGTTAGGTTTTTGAGCCCAGAAGTATCAAAGGCTGATCTTTTCTTTTTTCAATTCAAAGGAACTGCTATGGGTTTGACAGAGAGTGAGGGTTTAAGGTCAGATAAAGTTGGGTTTTTTGAGCCCAGAAGGAAACAGAAGGGGAAAGTTTAGAACTTTAGGGGTAAAATAGAACTTTTAAGTACAAGAATGGAGGGCAATAGAGGCAATATAGGGAGCAAAAGTGAGCAAATCCTAGTTTTTATTTCAGCGGTAAACTCAGACCTCAGAAGCAAAGAGACACTGGACATTACTAGATAAGGCTTCCCAATACCCAGAGCCGGAGCTCGAAGCCCCTTTTCATCGCAGTAGCTTATGCAGCTTTAATGCCCCTGCAGAGAGCACTTGGGTTTTCCCTTTGGTTTTCGCTATTTCAGTTTCAGTAGGTAAGAAATAGTCCTATTTCAGCTGTTAATCAACATCAATTGAATTGGAAATCCAGAGTGTAAAATTGTCTGTGTTTCTTTCATTAAAAAAAAGAAAAATTTTGTTTGAAAGTCTCTTGGGAAGCCTCTGCTTTGTTCCTTGGTGTCATTCACTGAATTATTCTGCTTGGTCTTCCATTGGTTTAGTTCTATTATCAATTGTTTGTTTGTTCCAGCCCCTGAATCCATCTTCTGTTATTCTTTATTCGGCAGCGATTGCAACATAATATGCTTTGGAGTCTTCAAGCTGTCAATGTGAATCTATGACTGTTTCATGAAATTAATGTTCTGTCTCTGCTTATGCCTTTGTTGCAGACATGGAAGTTGCTAGCGGTCAAAATGGTGGTAGCATCATGTGGTTCTTCAGAGACAAAGGTTTCGATGATAAAAGTATCAACGAAATGTTCAAGAAGTGTAAGCGCCTTCAGGGTGTGCAAAAGGAAAGAGCCTCCGAAAACTGGTCTTACCTGGAACTCCTTGGCATTCAAGAGAGAAAGCTGCCTTCTATTGTTTCCAGGTGCCCCAAAATTCTTGCTCTTGGTCTAAATGAGAAGCTTGTCCCCATGGTAGAGTGCCTTGCTACGCTGGGAACTAAACGCTGCGAAGTTGCTTCCGTTATCGCTAGATTCCCCCAGATAGTCTCTCACAGTGTGGAAGAGAAGCTTTGCCCACTCCTGGCTTTCTTTCAAGCATTGGGGGTCCCTGAAAAGCAACTAGGCAAAATGATATTGCTGAATCCGAGGCTCGTCAGCTATAGCATTGAATCTAAACTCACAGAAATAGTTAACTTCCTTGCCACCCTTGGCCTTACTAGAGAAGGGATGATCGGTAAAGTTCTGGCTAAATACCCGTTTATAATGGGTTATAGTGTCAACAAAAGGCTTCGTCCTACATCCGAGTTTTTGAAATCGATTGGTCTGTCTGAGACAGATCTTCAAACAGTGGCCATGAACTTTCCTGAAGTCTTGTGTAGAGATGTTAGCAAGATTCTAAGACCCAATTTTGCATATCTGGGAAGAAGTGGATTCGGTGATAGACAGATAGTAGCTATAGTAACCGGCTATCCCCCAATTCTTATCAAGAGCATCAAGAATTCCTTAGAACCTAGGATTAGGTTCTTGGTTGACGTGATGGGGAGGCAAATCGATGAAGCAGCTAATTACCCTGACTTTTTCCGGCACGGTTTGAAGAAGAGAATAGAGTTGCGGCACCGGCTTTTGAAAGAGAAAGATGTCAGCTGCAGCTTAAGTGAGATGCTAGAATGCAATCAGAAGAAGTTTCTATTGAAATTTGGTTTGTTTAAAGGCCTTGCCTGAGGTAGTATAAGTCATTAGCCACATTCTCATTCTCTTTGATTATCATTTTTCATATTGTAGCTCGACTGTCACCATGGTAAATGAAGTGAAATTTGCATGTGTTTTTATCATTGAGAAATTAAGATCAGCTAAATTTTTGCCATATTTTTTTTACCTCCAGTGTTACTGTGAGTATATATAAACTATCATTGCAATGCAGGAGGCGGTTATCCGGAAATCTTCGGACTATATTATTGACACAGTGTCAACTAATCTCTGCAGTCTGCTAAAAGAAACTAATCACTCAAACTGACAAACCGTGCACCTAAATGGCAAAAACATTCTATCAATTATACTGTACATGGCTTACAAGCCAGAAGCCGTTCCTAATCGCTGACAGCATTCAAAGGTGGAGAAAAGCCTATGGTCGAATCGCTGACAGCATTCAAAGGTGGAGAAAAGCCTATGGTCGAATTGAAGACAAAGACTTGAAAATACGAAATCAGACTGGATTAGATCTAAACTACATAGGAGAAATGTGTTGCAGCGTCACATGCCATCCTTCATGCTGATCTTTATATTTTGCACTTTTATTGACAGCTGTAGCTTATGGTCTTCAATGTCTTTTAAAACAGAAAGCAAATTCGACCGGTAAACTTCACATTTTCGACTTGCATACTCCAGCTCATTGGTGAGTTCTCGGATTTTCTTGTCCATATCATCCTGAAAAACAATGAATCGCCCATCATTTTTTACCCTTTTCTCCTTATATATGCATATTCGATGGTGTTCTTTTATAAGTCTAACATAAAGAAAATGATGCCAAGTAGAGACATATTGTGAAAACCAGATCGTTTGCATTCTAAGAATCATTGAACAAAGTCCTGAAGATAGTATACAGAAAATATCTAAAAGAATGCATGATTTAAAGGTAAAATAGGAGGGAGAATAGTCAAATTCACCATTCAGCATGAACTTGTTATGCCTTGCATAATCACGGAGCAGAAAACCTTAGGCAAACAAAAGATACCATGCTTTGACCAAAACTTGGAACCCAATTGTCAAACAAAAATATGGAATTAGCAGGATATGTGATGGAAAAATGGTCTCTAAGAACTGTTAAAGCAAAAGAACAAGGAAACGCAAAACAAGTCTTATCATAGCTAAAACACTAAGAATGGTGATGAATATAGCTTACAAATTCATCTAGCAGATAATTCATTTCACTTCAAAGAAACATGACGAAGAGAGAAAAGAAACAATAACAGATGGAATAAACCTTGAGAAATTTGCTAAAAAAATGAACGCCGGAATATGTGCTGTAGTCTCAGATGCTGAACCTTCTGAGGTAATTATACACCTTATCTATTCCCACTGAAACTAGTATTTGGGTGGTCCCCATTAAGTTGATCATGCAATAAAATATTCTACAAGTTTACAAAACATTTTCTAGACCTAACCATATCATGGAGCAAGTTTGAACAGAAAAAATTTCTCAGAAGTAAGGCTTACTACAATAAAAACAATTCCAAACGCAAGCAGCAAGCTACATACGGGAGAAAATGAGAATGCAAAATTCACAGAAAAGTTCAATTAGAAGGACTAGTGTACATAGAATTTTCATTCAATATGTCATGTGTAGAACAAGCAGCAGGAGTTACTGAATAATAGTTCTGACCTCAGATAAAGGTTGACAGGGCATTTTGTGATTAAGAGTATTTGACCGACTAGCATCACGTGCAGAATCCCCCCTGATACACCCATTAACCAGTGTCGTCCTGCCATCATTCTTTGTCGCAAGTGCAACTCTTTTTGCAGCCTGTTGGAGAGCATCAATTGCAACATTACAATCGTCTAAAGACTTTGATCCTTTTTCAACAAGCTTGAAAGCCTCATGACGTAGAGTACTATACCGGACTGTATGAGATTCCAGATAATTAGTATATACATCGCTAGAACGCTCTTCTAGTATGACACTACTCCTTGCATTTTTTGTCCATCGTTTCAAAATATAATGAGATGGGAGAGTAAGGACATTGGTTACTCTGAAAACTGCCAATACATGTCTACAGAGAAGACCAGAGAACTCAAACATCTGGCAACTACATGTGGCTTTCATTTCTAAAACATTGAACTTAACATAGTAGAACTTATGATCCTCTCCGAACTTTGCCACCTGATATGTTATAATATCATCATCATCATCATCTGATTTTGATGCCATGAATGTCAGAGTCCCAACTAGCTCCTCTTGAAATCTCATAAACAGTTTTCTGGTATAAAGCCCAGACGCCTGTTTCTCCATTGGAGATGGGGTCTTCAGAGCAGGGGAAGTGTTCATTGTATCATAATCTGCTTTGACTTCTTTCTCATTTCGACTCTCCAGAGCTTTCTCATAGAGCTTAAAGAATTGATTCAGATTGGTTGAAGCATTCACAAAGCCATCAAAGTACGAGTTCATGCTATCACTTCGTTGGGTTATAGACATTTCGGCAAAAAAGGTGTCACGCAGATATACAGGGATCCAGTGCCTGCGGTCATTGTACATCATCTGAAGCCATTCATGATCCCTGAGTTCATATCTATCCACAAGAGACAACCAACATGACTCAAACTCCTCAATAGATTCAGGCAAGTTAACACACTTATGGAAATCTGCTTCAAAAGTTGGATGTGTAAGGAACACATGGGATAACTTCTCTTGGCATTTCTTGAAGATGTGCCATTTGCAGAAACGGTGCCGGGTCTCAGGGAAAACCTGTGTAATGGCTGACCGAATAACAGCGTCGTGATCAGTGGTGATAGACACCGGAGGGCGACCAGACATTGCCATAAGCCAAGTCTTGAACAGCCAAACAAACGATGCTTCAGATTCATTTATTAAGAAAGCACAACCAAACAAAACTGGTTGTCCATGGTGGTTTACTCCAGTGAAAGGTGCAAAAGGTAACCGATACCTGTTCGACCTATAGGTAGTATCAAAGGTAACAGTATCCCCAAAGTAACTATAATTCATCCTAGACTTGGGGTCAGCCCAAAACACATTACTTGTCAAAGCTTGATCCTCATCACCCTGAACAGCGAAAAAGAAATTCGGGTTCTCAGCTTGCATTTGCCTCAAATAATCCAAAAGTAGCTGAATATCTCCTTCTAAGCTCCTCTGCTTATTATTCCTCATATAATTCCTACAATCCACTTCTGTAAATCCAACCTTACTGATTCCACCATATTCTTTTATCAAAGCAGACATAATCCTACGAGGCCCCATCCCAGCAGCCTGCAATGTATCAATCAAAGTCTTAGCAGGCCCAGATATTTGCCTATGAGACCGAAGACAATGAACCTGGTCAGGAGGAACAAGCTCATGATTATGTTCTCTAACAAATCCAGACACAACCCATTTCCCAGAATCCTGCACTTTCACAGACAAAGAAGCCTTACATCCCACTCTAGTAATGGTACGAGGACGCTTAATCTCCCTATCTTTTGTTCTTTTCTCATTCAAATTCCTAAACCCTTCTTTAGCACAAACAAACTGTCTCTGAATAATTGCTCCATCGCGCCTAGAACGACGAGAAGAACTTACACGCGTGCTAAAACCGACGCGGCGAGCATAAGAATTGTAAAAGGCCTTTGCGGCTTCTTCAGACTCAAACTCCATACCTTCATATGGCTCAAGATCCAGTAGGTCCCCTTCCGGAAGGTAAATTTCACCGCCGCCGTTTCCAAAGCCACCTCCATTGCTAGTGAGAGCAAGAAGTGAAGACGGGGCAGGACTATCAGCCATGTCCTCGTCAACGTCTAACCCTATATTGACATCGTCATCCCCGTCCCGACCGCTGCTACATCCCCCGCCTATGCCAATATCGAATTCGAGAACCTCCTGGTCCATTTAATTGATCTTTTTTTATTATTTATTTTACGGAAAAATATTTAATTTCGTGAAAGTGGAATTGAAGTGGCCAAAAAAGAAGTAAGCTTGGACATGAAAGACATTAAGAAGAGCAAGGGAAGAGCTGTGTTTTATGGAGAAAATGAGAGGAACCCTAGAATCGAGAATTAAAAATGGGGATTTTATGAAGAAAGGGGGGTTGAAATTAGAGGTGGCAAACGGGTCAATCGGTTCGGGTTCGGTTCGGGTCATTTCGGTTTCGGTTATTTCGGGTTTGATATTTTCGGTTCAGATTTGGTTTCGGTTTCGGTTCGGTTTTAGTTCGGGTCTATTGTGTTTCGGGTCATTTCGGGTCGGTTGATTTCGGTTCGGTTATTTTCGGTTCGGTTAATTTCGGTTCGGTTGATTTCGGTTCGGCTATTTTCGGTTCAATGAGAAATCAGTCGTTTTTAATCAAATTTTTAGGTTTTTCAGATTTTTACACCATATATATGACTTTATAAAGTCAATATATTTGACATTTTAGTGATTTGTGCGGTTGTTCCTATTTTATCTTTCTTTATTTCTATTAATCGGGTCCATTCGGTTCGGGTCTATTCGGTTCGGGTCCATTCGGTTCAACTAAATTCGGTTCAGTTTCGGTTCGGTTTATTTCGAGTTTCGGATCAAATTTCGGGTCAATTTCGGATTGATTTTCGGTTTCGGTTCGGGTCTGGGTTCGGGTAATTTGGTTCGGTTTTCGGTTCTCAGGTCAAGTTTGCCGGGTCTAGTTGAAATATAGAATAGAAGAAACAAGGGAGAAAAAAGTCTGCAAATAGCGAATGGGTGAAAACTAGAAGTGTGGGATTGGGAATTGGGAGTACGGAATCTGGGTTTGGAAGCCCGGAGGTGGTTCTACTTAGGCTTAACGTTGGATATGTGCTCAAAATATATATATTTTTAGTTTAGTGTTTAAATTTTGTTTCGGTTAAATTGATGTTTAATGTATATTTTTATAATTTAAATCAGATTTTTTTATTAAGATCGTTGGAAAAAAATTAATTATAATATGACATGCGGTACTATTTTTAATTCATTTACTTTCTATAATTCTTTAAAAATATATATTTTTTAAAAAAAAATTAAAATTTTAATTTCTTTCAATTAAATTTTCAAATTGTATTTCTTTCGCTATCCGACATACCTTAAACATCAATGGTTCTGTAACACCCTTAAAAGCATATATATATAGATATAGATATATGTGTGTGTAAAAAAAATAAAAAAAAAAAAGTTTGGCTGCTAAGGGGATTTGATCCCACAACATCAAGGTTTAACCAAGTATCCAACCATTGGAGCTATAACAGCTCTTGGTGTCAAGCCCATTCACCTTTAATTTATTCCACACATTTTGAATAAAAATAATAAAATAAATAAAATATCCCAACCACCCACATGTATCAAATTAAATGCCTATATTGGAATCATCCAGATCCAATTTCGACCCTCACCCCTTTCGACTACCACCACCGGCCACCCCATTCGATCGGCCTCACCGCCACGCCGTAGCCGCCACCGCCACCGTGGTTATGTTCCCCGTCAAGCCCCGACCAAAACCCATCAACTTTCCCCCGCTTTCACCGTTTCGATCACCAGAAATCGAAGGAAATATGTTCGGTGAACCTAGGGTTCGGTTCATCGAATTTTTTCGGCCGATGTGGGCGTCCGTTCGTCGCGTCGTCGCCTCAAGCAAGCTCCCTGTCGCGAGGTGAACAAAACCGTACCGTTAAACAGCCGTCCGCCGTCGTTGAAGGCCTTACCAGAGCTACGACAGCCACTCGTGTTTCCCTTCATTTTGGTAAGAAACGGTGAGGTTTCAGCCTAAATATGAGTTTGGTTAAGGATATATTTGAATTGTGAGGTTGTTCTTGGTGTTTTGGGGTGTTTCCAGCCGATTTTGGCCGCGCGTGGAGACCCGCGCCGTCGCGGGCGATTTCTGGCCGCCTTAGACGGTGGCTGCCGAGAGCCAGCCGGCTCAGACCTGGTCTAGTCATGAACCGAGCCACCCGAACTGGTCCGTACAAACCGGCTCAAGCCCAATGGTGAACCAAGCCCAATAACCGACCCGACCCGTTGACACGATCCGTTGGCCGAGTCAACTCAGTGAGTCAACTTGTCCGAGTCAACCCAGTGAGTCAACTCGCTGAGTCAGCCTTGGACCAGTGACGTCAGCGTTGACTTTGACCGCTGACGTCAGCGTTGACTTTGACCAAAAAGTCAATTTTTTCGAAAAGTCATATTTTATGTTATTCGACGTCCTGAGTCCGATTTTGAAGACCGTTTCGAGAAATTCTAACCCGAAAGCCTCCGAATTGGTCTTTGAACTCGAGTTTGCTTATGTATTTTTTTAATAATTAATTATGAGCAAGGTGAATGAGGACTGAATTTGGAATTTGTACGATTGAAGGTATTCATAGTTCCTTGTATTCGGGATGTTGAGGACGTCGCATTCGGGTTCGAGAGTGATCGAACGGAGTATCATGGTCGATCGATAAAGCAAGTATTAAAGGTAATACACTACTACCTCTTGTATGCTTTATGAGCATGTTGGTATTTGTTAATGCATGCATAAATATGATGATAAGTACTGTTAATTCTGCTCAAGTCAAACCGAATATGGAAACAAGTATGATATTTTAGATAAGATTACATTGCTCGAATAAGAAGATCAATAAATCAGAAGAATTTTGAGTTCAATAAGTAATTAATAAGACAATTAATCTCCAAATCCGACTATTAGTGTCAAATGATAAAATGTGAAAAATATTTGGATATGAAATTACGAAAATGCCCTCAAAGTATGAGAATGACTAAAATATCTTTGAAATTGGAAGCGATCTAGAAATCTACAGTGGATATGGTAAATCAACTCGATTCATCTGGAAACCTCGATCTACTTGTAAGTTATGGTAACAAGAATTATACCTTCGAGATTGTAAGGTGTTAGGTTTCCTTGAATTTAGAATGAATCCATGATTATATATATATATATATATATATATTTACGGGAAACTATTCGTACCTCTAAATTGATCAAGCGACTCAAAATACTGAATTAACGAAAATGAATAAAAGTACAGGAAATACTATTATGGTTAAATTAATCGGAATGATCGTATTGACAAAAAAGGGATAAGGTATTCTTGGACATCGAGGTTTGCAATTAATTGGAAGGATGGATAAACCCTTGAGTTTTGAAATGAATGAAGTGGTTGGAGGTACCGAAATTTCTTGAATGGCCGAAACACCCACGAGTACATAAATGATTGAAATACTATAAAGGGTTCAATTGATAGTAATGATGGCTATCTCGAGTTTCAGAATGACTGCAATACCCCTTTGAATGAGATAAGTAAATTGCATTCGATAAAATTCTAGAAATGCCAATAAAGCTGAAAATGACTGAAATGCCCTTACGGGTTGAAGCATGACTCATGTATATCAATCACTTATGATATTAATGTGAGGTTGAAAGTTTTTCCGCACAGAACATAAGCTCGACTACTTAGTGACAAGCCCTGTGGTGAAATATGAAAAGTGACTGTTCGGAGATACAATACAATTAGTATTTGAAAATGATACTCGGGAAGTGCATGCATGAGAAGGTTTGGTTTGTATTGCAAGGTTGGGGTATGTTAGTTCGAAAGGTTTTGGAGGATCGATAAACTCCTAGAAATTCTTAAATATTGTGAAACGTCATTTCATCATTTGGTCTAAATTACAAATCACTTCTAATAGTTAAATGACCAAGATGCCCTTGTTGGCCAAAGTAATTAAAATAGCCCTGAATGTATCTAATACCGTGAAAGATCTTGACATAGAAATATTTGAATGCTTGGTTGGAAATCTGATGAGCAAACAGAATTACCGAGCCATTGTTTACGCCCTGTTGGTATAAATTACCAAAATGCCCGTGTATGATAAAATGACCATAATGCCCCTGGTAGGCTTAAATGGCTAAATCACACATGATATGCCTAAACTCTCAAAGATCTTGATGTATCATCTCCTGAGTATCTGGTTCAAACCGCTAGTACGAAGCCCCTTTTTATAGGGACTTCGTTTCTAAAACCCGTTCAAATTGTCACAAGGTTAATGTGTTCTTTTCCGTAAATGACAAGTGTCTCCAAGGAATAATCTGTTCCACCTAGTGTGTTTCATGTGTGCTACCCAACTGTTTTTGCATACTGATTTGCATGTTATAATACTGAGCACGTGCACATGACAGGCATACTTGAATCTACAGGAACATGACATGTTTTATAAACTAAATATGACTGTATTGTATTTCTGATATATGCATATGCATCCGATATGACAAACATGTTATATAGATAATGTGTTACTAAAAATATAGTTATTGATTAATGAACCATTGATGATCTGATTCACCGGGGTACTTGAGAAATGATATGAATTTGCTAACGGCTCAGCCCTGATCCAGCTGGTAAGTCCGCCCGTTTTTGGATCCTAGGCTTCGGTCAGGTCCGCCCGTTTTCGGATCCCAGGCTTCGGCTAGGTCCGCCCGTTTTCGATTCCTATGCTTCGGCAAGGACCGCCCGTATTCTAAGGTATATCCTTAGGATAGTACTCACGCCCAATGGGCTCGGGTTAATGCTTGTACATGATACCGCACTGGGGAAACTATATACTGGAGTATGGTTGGAGGGTAAATAAAGAATTAAAATAAACTTTACGGCTACTTGAAACAAATGTTTTTAAAATAAAAAAGTTTACTGCATTGTTACATTTCATGCATTAGTGTTGCACCGTTGGAACACACTAGACACTAGAAACCGAACTCTCTAATTCCACCTTCGTAAATTATTAGCCTTTAATTCCCGTCTAATTCTCGATGATTGAATAAGGAACAAGTATCGTTATTCTCAAGTATAACGTTACCCTGAAATATCGAAAAAGAAATGAAGACTTTTACTGCGCGGAATATCATGAAAATGTTATGCTTACCATATATCTGCATGAGCTTATAGCATCTTTTGGTAGTTTTGTATTACTGAGCTTTTTCAAGATCACGTTGTTTTTATCATCGCAGGTTAAAAGAATATATCATGGTATAAAGTTTGACATCAGTGTTCGGAGTTCTTTCGGTGTTGCCTTGGATTACGGTGTTGTATAGTTAGTGGGCATGTATGTCATGTATGGTTTTCTGATAGTATTTGTAAAGCACTTTCTGCAATTTCTGTTATATGTTTAAATGATTTTCCGAAATGGTATTTTAAACAAAAGATTATTTTTATTGTTTAATAAGTGTTTTGAAGAAATAAAATGTTTTTATGTGTATTTTACTGTGGGTCGCTCTTGTGACCCTAATGTGACTTTCTAGGATCCGCTATAACGCATAGGCGGGTCTAGGGGGTTACAGGTTCTTTGTTCCCGCCTAATCATCATGTGCTTCATCGTTCGGCATCCTCACTCTCTAGCCGCCGGTCAAAAATTCAATCGATTTTTTTATTGTTGAATGTTCGTTGATGGAGTAATCGGCGGTTCATTCGGCGGCGATATAATGAGATTTTTAGTAGTGATGGTCCAACAAAAAGAATGGTGACTGGTGGTGGTTGAATTGGTGGCGGGACAGGATGATTCTAAGGATTTAGGGTTTAAGGGTTTTTAGAAAAATTAAAGGTTATTGTTTTTTTATAAATTTTTATTTTTAAAAATAAAAATTAAAGAAAATAGCATAAATAGGCTATATGTTGTGTTTTATTAGAGAACAAAAAAAATTAACGTCTGCCACAAAAAATGATTTAGATTACAAAATGAAACGTTTTACCGAATGGTGTTGTTCATATACATTATAAAAATTTAAGAGTCGGAATTCATTGAGTGGTCATAGTGACAAAGGATGTTGTTGTTTATTATAGGCAAAATGACAAAAGATACACCCAACGTTTGCATGTTTTGTCATTTGACCCCCTATTCTTTTTTTTGGTCCAAATATGCCTCCAACGTTTGATTGTTTTTTCATTTGGCCCCTTATTCTTTCTTTTGGTCCAAATATGCCCCCAACGTTTTATTCGTAGTCCAAATATACCCCCAACGTTTCAATTTGGTCCAAATATGCCCCATGTTAGATGGAAACTGTCAGTCAACTGACGTTCAACAACTGATGCTGACTGGACTTGCCACGTATTAAGATCTGCTGATGCCACGTTAAAAAAAATTTATAAGCTGTTGAGCGTCGGTTGATTGACAGTTTACATCCAACATGGGCATATTTGGACTATGAATGAAATGTTAGGGGCATATTTGGACCAAAAGAAAGAATAGGGGGCCAAATGACAAAACAAGCAAACGTTGGGGGCATATTTGAACAAAAAAAAAGAATAGGGGGTCAAATGACAAAATATGCAAACGTTGGAGGCATCTTTTGTCATTTTGCCTTTATTATAAGTGACTCGGATTCAAGTAGTGTAGTCTGCTGCAAGTATGTGTTAGTTTATTCAAAGATGAACCAAGATTTTCAACATAAAAATCGTACAAAAACTTAATATTGCAAAATTAAAATATGAATACTAAATGTTAAAAGTGAAAATAATATAGAAACCTTGTCATATTTAAATCATTAAAAACAAATAAAAGTCGTTAAGATTAATTACATGCATAATTCACTCCATTCTCAATTTCAACATAAATTTCCAATTTCACCAGATCCACCAATCATATTGTTTACCAAAAATGTTACAAATGTGTAATTACTTGTAATACACTCAAATTTAATTATGGATGACTTTATAGACACACCTAAAGTTTTATATCATTAGTGTACCATGTAGTACTTTTTGGTAAATTACATGTTTAGTTATTAAGTTTCAGTGTTTTTTTGTTTGTCATTCAACTTATGAAATTTTTAATATTTTCATTACTTTTAAATTTCACTCTTTTAGGTTGCTCGACCGTTATTCTTTAAAAAATATTTTTTTGGTAAATTTATGCAACAAAAAAAACCCTAAGACTTTCCTCTTAACTCCATAATTTTGGAATCCCTTTTATTTCCTTCTAAATCTAAAAGGTAGAGAGGTCAAGAAGGAAAAGAAAAGCAATATATTTCAATTCCATGTTGATATGATGATTGAGATTGTAGATCGAACGAAGATAATGTGAAAGTTTTGATTGAGTATTGTCAATTTTGAGGGAAATCAAACTGAGAATGAGAAAGAGGAGATAAAGACTGACATCTTTGTACTAGTTACATCTCAAGTGATGGTTAGCGATGATCGATGTCAATTGCAAGAATAAAAGCCGTAGCGTTTAGGTGCGACGTTAAACACTTACGGAATAAAGAATAAAAGATTAGTGATAAAATTAAAAATTGAATGACCAAAACAGAACACGTTGAAAGAAATAGTTTATACATGCCAGATTGGTGTTCCTTTTCTTTTGGCCAAAATCAGAACATTTTCCACTGTTTTCTCCGCCAGAGTTTAGACCATATAGACGATGTGTTTTGGTCAAAAATCAAAACAATTCCATTGAAAGAGTTTACACCATGTGTGACTCTAGGATATTATAACATGTAGAATCAATGAAGTGAAAAAAACAAAAGGTTAATTAACAATTTACACAATTCTAAGAGTACATGGCTGGCTTCTCATCTTCTTTTTTCTTAGATATAAAACAATAAGAAAGAAAAGAACAAAGTGCAAAACAAATGAAGGAAATTACAAAGAGATGGTCAGATTCAATACATTTATAGCATGGGAATTGCAACAAACAACTACATGATGACAATGTTCATCTAGGAAGAAAGCTTGGAAATATCCTTACTTGATCTATTATACTTCATATGGCTCTTAACCAGTTGGCCCGCTGCAAGGGCCGACATGAGTGACAGCTCGCCGGCAAGGACGGCACCCGCTACAATGGTTGCAAGCATCCTAGAGTTTGCTCCAGGTACCTCTTTGCTTGCACCTTTGACCCCAAGCAGGTTCAAACAGGCTGACTGAGATGCAAGCTGAGTTCCACCACCAACGGTGCCAACCTAGACAACAAATCAGACATCAACAAACATAATCAAACTCGTAGTGCTTAGAAGAAATCTGTTAAGGGATAGTTTAGCATTGTTTTTTTAAGTACTCAAAAAATTGCTTTTCATAAGATAAATGACCATTTTCAACCCAAAATAACTCAACTCCAAAGTAATACAAACCCAAAACTGACCCAAACCAAAATTAAACGAATATTTCAATATCAACCGACCCAGCCTTGATAGGACTAGTTTTTGACAGGTCTAGTTTTGAGACACTTCTTAATCAGCCAGAAGATTTTTGACATTGAAATTGCTTGTGTTTGATGATCAGACAAAATATAATCAATTACCTCAATGGAAGGCATTGTGACAGAGACATGAAGGTCCTTTCCGTCATTAACAGCTTCCATCATAGTGATGCAATGAGAGCTTTCGACATTTTGAGCCGGATCTTGGCCAGTAGCTATATAGATTGCAGTCACAATGTTACTCGCATGGGCATTAAATCCACCCAGAGCTCCAGCCATAGCAGAACCAGTAAGGTTCTTAAGCATGTTGAGCTCCACCAGAGATTCCACACTAGTCTTCAAGACCTTCCTCACCACACCACCATTAATGATGGCTTCGCAGACAACAGATTTGCCTCGTCCATCAATCCAGTTTACGGCAGCTGGCTTTTTATCAGAACAGAAATTTCCTGCATCCATCATAAATCCATAAAATTCTCAAACAAAAGACAAATAACATAATTGTAAGTATAGCAAATGAAGCTTACCAGAAATGCCGATGACATCCATGTCAGCAAAATCAGTTTGAAGGAAATCCAAAACGTTTTGAACTCCCTTGGAAACCATGTTCATCCCCATAGCATCACCGGTACTGCAAGTGAATCTCAAATATAGATTCTTCCCAGCAATTGCACATTTTATGCCTTGAAGCCTACCAAATCTACTTGATCTGCAACCACCCGGAAACTCAAAGTTCTCAATAAACCAGAGCACAATATTAGCTAGAATTCGAACCGCTCAATCTGTAATCCAAAAATATTCAAACAAACCTGTTAAAAACAACAGCCAAAGTATCGAAATTGTCAGGATCTTCCAAATACAACTTCAGCTCAGCTGCCCTTTTCGCGGTGCTGAACCTTACAACAGGAGCTCTAGTCATGCCATCTTTCAATAGAATACTTGTAGCTCCACCAGACAAATGAATAGCCTTACAACCCCTGTTCGTACTAGCCACCAAGCACCCCTCCGTGGTTGCCATAGGAACTGAGAACTCTCTTCCGTTAAGCAACAATGGCCCAGCAATTCCCACGGGGATCTGCACGTACCCAACAGGCATCTCACAACACTGCCCCAAAATCGAATCGTAATCAAATCCATCCAATGGCAAACCCGACAATGACTTCCCCGTTAATCTCTGCAGCGCCTCACGCCTGATCGCAGCCGCTCTCCTACAATCACCTAACTTAGACTCTAAAGAATATGACGGGAGTGTTCCAGACAGAACGGAATTAATTATTTCTTCATCTTCATCTGTTGCAAGAATAACAGGCTTCTCATCCAACAGTTTCTGGGTAGTTACACTTACAACCGGTATCTGAGGTGGCAGTGGAGGAAGCGAGCAATTAACAGCTTGGCTGCAAGCGACTTTACGGGCATCTTCCTCGGTTGTAACTCTAACAGGCTTTTCATCGAACAGTTTCTGGGAAGTTACAGTCGGCGCACGAGGAGGCAGTGAAGGAACCGAGCCATCAAGAGCTTGGCCGCAAGGGACAGTACGGGCATCTTCTTTACGAAGCAATACTTCATTGTCCTCTTCCTCGTCCTCGGCACTCCAAGCGTCACCAGATGGTCGAAGAATCAAAGACTGCACAAAGTCGATCCCGAAGAATCCCAAAAGATAAATCAAAGAGGCGACTAAAGCGAAAATCGCAACGATCTCCGGAAAGGTGACGACGTGGAGAGGAATTGAAGCTCGGATCTTTTCGCGCCAACGGGAAAGAAGGAAGTAAACCACGGAGAAGAAGAGCGTGAAGAACACCGCATTCGTTAGATACAAAGGAAGAGGTAATGCGTCGGAAGCTTTGGCGGTATCTTCCACTACAGAGATCCTCTTCGCTGGTTTAACATCATGAACCGGTTTAGTCTCTGTTCGCCGGCGGGCTTCCATTTTAGGCGGCAGTGGAAACGGAAGCCGGCGGTGACGGAGGATGAGGAACGAGAGCGTGTAAGACGATTCCGATCCGTGCTGATAACGGTTTCCGAGGAGGTGGAGTGGGTGAGCGAGAGTTTAGGGGAAGGAAATATTTATAGGATTGTTTGTTGGGGAGTACACGTGTGGAACAATTTAATCGAAGGTGAGTGGCAGCGCGTGGAGGAAAAGAGAGATGAGAAAAGGCGCGTGGAGGAAGAGAGAGTAGTTGGCACGTGTTACACTAACAGGCGATTGATGAGTCAAAAAGGACAAAAGAGTGTAGGTTTGTTTGATTTTAGAGTATAAGGCATTGCAATTTGTTTGGCTGATAATAACAATGGCACCTGACACTCCATGTTCCACACATGGTCTACCTCATAATATGCCATGTCTGATTTTCAAAATGTTATTACCAAGTTTAAATCAATAACAATATTTAAAAATTCGATCTGAATTTAACAATCTCTAAATCAAGTGGTTAAAACCTTCAATCGACATTTTCTCCTCTTCGTTAAGTTGTGTGTTCGAAACTCATTAAGAGCAAAATTTTCAATCCCCTCCCCTGAGTAGAAATTGTTCAAAAAAATTTGATCTGAATTAATCCGTTAGTGGTCAAAAAAATAATAAGGATTATTGTTCTCTATATTTTTAGAGAGAAAATTACAAGTGTTTTTAAAATGATGATAATAATATTCTTATATAATTAATTTTTTTTGAAAAGTGTGGATGAGAAAAGGGAAATATTATTATTAAGTATTGAATCTAAGACCTAAGAAACGAAAGAGATGTCAACAGAAGGCTTAACTATTTGCTCTAACATTTGTTGATTTATATAATTAAAATTTTAAATGTAACAAAAATTAACTAGCAGGTGCTGTAGGGTGATTGAGCGTGTATTGTCAAATAGTTGAAAGTATATTTAGAACAGATACTAATTGTAATCACCTTAGCTTTTAAAATAAAATATTCGTTATTGTTTTAAATATGTTTGTAAAACTTTTTAAAAATTACAATGTATTAAAGTGCTTGTAAGATAAAAATAAAATATTTCATCGTCAGTAAATCAAATGAAATCATACATATTGTCACTTTTCGGGCAATATGTGTTCATGGAATCTCATGGTGATATTGCTGGTCTGGTTCTACTGGAAGAAGCTGACAATGCACCAGTTAGCTTGAATCTCTAGATTAAGTCTCCTTTTCTTATTATTAAAAGCATGACATTTTGATACATATTTTCTTTTTATAAAATAAGGGTCTAACATTTGATTCACATATATTACCTTTGTTTCTTTATATATACTTAAAAAATAGATAAATTATAAATTTATCATTCACTTTTTAAAATTTATGTTTTGTCTTCAATTCAAATTCTGATTTCGTTTCTGAATATAATGTATAATAAAATAAATACACATGCATATAAATTTGGGGAAACAAAAGGAATGTTCCTAAATTCAAATGGAATAACCTTCTTGAAAAAAGAAATCAATTTTGGTTTTTATGTAAAATCATAATTGAAAATTCATCCAACATTCTAAAAAAATGCAACCAAATATGGGAATAATGTGGGATTGATTCTAAGGGAAGAATATGTGGAAAAATCCAAGAAAATGGCCTGCAAAATGCAAATGCTAAAGCCTTGAAATTGAGACAACAATGGAAACTATGGGAGAGATGCCTCTGAAACCGCACTCTTGGATTTGAAGACCAATTCAAAGAAAAATGTTAAAACAAATGACTAGTTGATATAATAAGATAAAATGCTAAGTTCTTTAAATTATGTCAGATTTTTTAAATTTTAACGTTGTGAAGAAAAAACTGAATTAGGAAGGTCGCTCCCATATTAAGTCAATGCAAAACTTGATTCGAATTAGTTGACAAATGAATCGAATACATGTAATTAAAAAAATTATTAAAAACCACTTGAAAAGTAGTTGAGCCTTTTCTGCTCCTTTTGCTACTCACCTTTTATTCATTTCTTGATTAGTTTTAAAATTTCATCCAATCAGCATTGATTTTTTACGAATTAAATCTTAATAGATATTTTAAAAGATTTTAAATATTTAAGTTTATGTTTTAAACTTACCATTAATATAGGATTTATAATCAATACACAAGCGGTGGAAATAAATTTTTTTTACAAAGCACCTTGGTTTTAGAGTTTAGAGTTAGATTTTAAGATTTATATGTTAATAGTTTAGGTTTAGGGGTTTAGAATTTAGGTATCGTGGTTATAAAATATCCATTTATCTTCTTACCAGTGATAAAAACATACAAATTCTAGGGTGTTTTTTTGTTGTATGTTCGGTTTTCTAGGACGTTGTTCTGACTAATCTTGACCGATATGTATCGTACACCTAATTTTAGTGGCTGAGTCTCTTAGTAAAGCGAAAATTCTACAACGTGCGACGAACATTGCTGAACACCACTAACGATGAACACCGATGAACACTATTAAATTAATTAATAAAGATTTAAAATTTCAAGGACCCATCATACAATTAATAATTATTTTTAAAAATTCAATTAAATTATTTTTATATATATTAAAATTTTATTTTTTAATAATGGTAAACTATATATTTAGTACCTCACTTATTTTCGTATTTTTATTGAACCTTTATTATTTAAATATTATTTCAATTTGACCCTATTCTTTATAAAATAAATAATTTAACCCTTAACACTCAACCTAAAACCCTAAATTATTATAACTTTTTTTGAAAGGCGAATAGACCTCATTAAAAACCCGCACTAGCCTAAGATTGGGGGAAAATAGTGCCTAAATAATTTATTAATATCAAACAACAGTTCAGAACACTTACAACTCAGAAAAAATCAAACAAAACAATAAGAAAAAAATCCTAACCTATACCAGCCTTTGCTAGCCCATCTGCACTCATATTACAGCCCCTTAGAATTAAACGACATGTAGCACCTAATTCCTCTACCGACGCTTTGATAGACCGTACCAACGTTGAGGCAATACACGGTGAATCAGCCGTTCCCCTCACCCAATCAAATGCCCCTTTGCAATCAATTTCCAGAATAAGCCGGGACTGTAGCTGCCACCCTGATCTGCTAAAATACTCCAACCCAGTTTTAATGGCAAGCAGTTCAGCCAAAAAGGGGGCAGATCGCCCGCAAGGTTCAGAAAAGTTAAACAACACATTCTCCTGATGATCCCTACACACACCCCAATGCCCCCATTCGAGTTCAAGCGGGACACGGCACCGTCTACATTTAACTTTACCCATCCGAGGGGTGGAGGAGACAACTTCAAGGACTACAACACCTTTGGTTTCGATAAGCAATTATTCGTAGCTAAAAACGGGTCCATCACCAAGGAGTCCAAAGAAATGCAACACTAAGGGTACTTACCTTTAATCCAATGTGCCACCCTGAGATTTATCAAAAGTAAAACCTGTAACCTGTCGAGTCTTTTATTATTGAAAACTAAATCATTGCGACTCAGCCATATTGACCAAGTAATCGCAAACGGAAGAATCCTCCACAACAAACTCAACTTCAGAGGGCACAACTCGCACCATGCTTCCAAAAACGCTTTAGGATTTGAGTGGAGAACGCAACAAATGTTTAGCTTTGCACAAAAATGGCTCCAAATACTCCAACTGAAAGCACATGAGAACAAGAGATGCATCGCCGATTCAAGATTTTCGTTGCACATCGAACATGCGGTGTCCTGAAAACAATTCACTCCCCGTTTCAACAATTCGGTTCTCACAGGAATCCGATCTTGCACAGCTAACGAAAGGAATAATTCCACCTTTGTAACACCCGTGTTTTGGGGCTAGGAGTTAGCCGGGTTATAGTTCGAGTCAAATAAAATTTAATTAAAATAAACCAACTATAAATAATGACCAAATTGAGCTTTAATAAGGAGAGAGGGACCAATGTTGTAATTTGCCCAAATTTTTAAATAAAGCAAGACAACTTTTAGCAAAAAGTTGTCATCTTCCTCCCAACACCCATTTCCCATGTCAAACCCCTCTTCCATGTTTTCAAACTCTCCTAAAACCTTAGCTACTATTCCATTATATTGCCATTCGATTTCAACACCAAATTAAGAGGTAAATATATTTTCTTAACCTCCTCTCTATCCTCTATTTATCTATAGTCTTAGATTTCAAAAATATTGAGTTTTGGGAATTAGGGTTCATATGGAAATTTGGGTTTTTAATGGGGTTTTTCAATTTGTTTTGATAAATTGTATTGGGGTTTTGTTTAATCATGTCAAAATACACATTATATGTTGATTTGGTTGGATTTTGATGAATTTCCGAAGTGGGTTCTTAAACCCATTTTTGAGGTGTCAAAAAGTTGATTTTTGGTGGGTTTTAGGGTGTAATTAGAGGGCTGATGGTATATGTATGCTAAGGGGATGATTTGGGACCATTTAGATGTCATTTGGGTGTTTAAAAACATGATTTTCTGCTGGGTAAAATATTAGTACGAAAATGGTGTTTTGGAGGGTTTTGGGTGAGTTTTGGGGGTTGTTCTAGGTGGGGTTTGATAGCCCAATGGTAGTACTATGGTTAGGAATTGATTTGGGATCACTTGTGGGTGCAATGAATGTTGGAAACAAGGTTTTTGGAAGAGGTATTGGGGCTGTCCGAAATTGCTAAGTATGGGGTTTGGTCATGACCTGAAATGTTGGGTTTGATATTTGAATTTGTATTCCGGGTTGATATTTTGATGTTGGGCTGATTTGAGGATTATTTGAATTGTATTGAGGTTGTTTAGAAGCGAGAGTTTGCGTTGGAGAAGCTTCGGGAAGAAATCCAGAAACTTGAAGGTGATGCTTGCTTGGTAGTTGAGCTTGGAGTAGAGGTGAGTGGTTAATGTTTTTAAATCGATTTTTAAGTGGTTGGTTCAAGCATGTGGACTAGGTTGGGCTTGGTAGACCCACATAGAGTTAGGATTAGGGTGGTAGCCTAATCCTAAGCTTTAGTTAGAGACCTTGGATGTACTCTTTAATCATTGTTATGCCTCATGATGAGTATGTATAATGTGATACACCTGTATGTGAAAGTATGGCTTAATGTATTGATTTTATATGCATGTTGATGACAAATAAAATATGGATATATGATGAGATGATTGTTCGGTTGATATACATGTGGTGTTGATTTGTGAAATGAGGTTATGTTGCGGATTGCATGATTTTTGAGAATCATGGTGAGTACGTGCTAGGCACGGAATTTATATTGAAATTGATATTGTAAAAAGTTGTGTAGTTTGATTTATATTGGCACTAGTATGCTTGGGTACAATGATCGATCATTAGGATGAGTGTGCACACAAATTGAGTCAAAACGTACGTGGCCTTGGTGGCGTTAAGGCATCAAGGAGGAGTACGGTGATGTAATATTCCACCGGAAGCTTTTATATATTTTTACGTGATGATGAGTGGAATCCCATCCGTAGGGCATGTGGCGATGAGTGGAATCCCGCACATGCAAGGACCGGTGATGAGTGGAATCCTACCGAGGTAATGTTGTTGTTGGAAATGCGTTCCAACGGGTAATCCGCGTATTCGGGTCATAGCTAGGTGCCAATATGAGGTTGTATGTATATACCAATGTGGGATTATGCTTATGTGCTTATATGACATGAAATGTGATGTCCTTATGAATTGATATATGATGCAGCTACTGCTTTGGATTATGTATCATGTTAAGTTGAGCTTATGGTTGTTGAGCATGGCATAATGTTGACTATATGTTCATGCATCATGTTCATTTTGGCTTATGCGGATCGGAGGTAAGAACATGCATTTCATTATGGAAATTGCTCGTGCTTGGACCCTGCATTGTCGAAGGTTTGTTTTATGAGCTTACCCTCACTAAGCTTTTATGCTTACGCTCTCTTTTGTTCGACAATGCAGATTGATAGCTTGTGGGTGGCAAAGGCAAGGAAAGGTCCCAAGTGTTGCTTTCGGTGAGCTCAATGTATGAGTTTTAAGTAATAGATTGTAATAGTTAAGCAATGGGATAGGTGTTATTGATTTGAGCTTTGATGTATGTCGTTGTTGGCTTGGTTAGTGGATGCCTTGTCTGATTGTAAATATTGCTTATGTTACATGCCATGAATGTCTACGTGTTTTGGTTGCTAAGGCATGAAATCTTAAATGCTTGTATGTCCATATATGCATAAATTGCTCTTTAATTGGAATGCTATGTATGAATGCTTTAATCCATGTTCGAATGACTCCCTTGGCTTAAATATGTGTGCTTGCATGATGGTATACGCTTAGGTGAGTCGAGAAATGCATTTAGGGTCGTGTTGGGGTCGTTTTAGTTGAGATTGAGGAGTTCCAGTGCATGGGGTATCGATACTTCCTTGCCCAAAAGGCATCAGATTTTGACTGGGGTATCGATACCCTAAGGGTATCGATACCCTCCAAAGTTACTGGAATCGGGTGTTGTGGATGAGAGTTGAGCGTATCGATACCCCTGGTTAGGGTATTGATACCCGAGTATTGATACCCCTGGTTAGGGTATCGATACCCGGGTATTGATACCCATGGTTAGGGTATTGATACCCTGGTATTGATACCCCTGGTTAGGGTATTGATACCCGGGTATTGATACCCCTGGTTAGGGTATCGATACTGGCTGTCCTATAAGCTTAAAAATAGACTATTAAGTATGGCCGTGGTTCGAATGTGTTTTTCCCTTGAATGTTTTCCGCTGATGTGAATCACATAGGACTTAATGTTCATCTAGGCAATATTAAAATAAAAAAAATAAAAAAAAATAAATAGGGTTGCTAACCGAAGGGAACCTTAACGGGTTTCACTCGGTTTTCCCCGTGTGGCCCACTCGGATCGGTCATCCGGCCAGGCCGGGACGAGGGGATTACATTTGTTGGTATCAGAGCCTAAGGTTTCCGAGACCTTGGGCAGGTAAGTGAGGTAAGTTTAAGTTTTAAATTGATATGCACGGTGTTTGCTTGCTTTGTAAGTATGACTGCTTGTATGACAAATATGTTGATTGCTTATTTAAAAGCATGTTGTTTGTTATCCGTGTATGTTGTGATGAATGATTGATTGATTGAGAATGCATGTTGTTTGATAGTACGCTTATGTTTGCTTGTTTAGCAAGTAAGCCCTGTTATATGCTTGGTTGAGCATGTATGTGTGTTGATTTGCTTGAAACATGTTTAGTAGAGTCTCATTGCTACTATTACATTGAAAAAGTGATTTTTAAGTGAGGGAATCATACTTGAGCCACTTAGAAGCCTTGCCTTGCTAACCCAATCTTGTATGTTTTACTGTTGATGTTGTTGTTTATTTAATTGCTTTTCGGTAAGTAGAAGTCGTAGTTTCTGAAAGGGTGAACGATGTTGAGGGAGTCCATCACCTCAGTTAGAGAGGTATGGTTGTACCGGAATTGAGGTACAATTTGTCCATTTGAGACAGTGTGTATGTGGGTTGATTCATGTGAATGAGGGATGGTGTGATCAACTCTGGCATTGGTTGGTAAGAAGAAGTGAAGGCATATGAGTGGGAGTTAGAGTGGTGTCGATGTTTTAACAGATGAGCCCTTGGTACAGTATTAAGTTGTTTCCTCCAGTTGATTCCGAATCCGTATTTCTGTACATTGTTAGCAAGCCTGCAAGTTTGAATATGCCCGGTGAAGTGTTAGAGGTAGGTGCGAGTACCTTGGTTCTTTTAGCGAGACCAAGGTAGGGGTCTCGTGTGAGTAATCTGAAATTCAGAAGTGTTAGTTGGTGACCGTTGGGGTTCGGCCTATGATTTGAATGCAAGACAGCCGGTCAGTGTCCGTGAGTGGGAGCTAGTTTGTGTGATTGGGTCAGTGTACGTTGAGTTGTTTTCCAGCAAGCGAAAGAGATGAAGTCACTTCCGATATAGTTGAGCCGAGAAGGAAGCCTTGAGCTTTGACTTCAGGATTGTTTGGTAGGGGTAGAACAAGTCCAGCAAGACTGTTTGTATGCGATCAGAATTGAGTCTTGAAGTTACGAGATGCTCTAAGAACAGCTTAGAAGAGTCAGATTTTGTTGAAGAACCAGTCTGAAAACAAGAGGACCGAAGACTATCAGTTGTGTACATGTTCAGAGTTACTAGTTTCTAGTAGATGTGAAGTGATTGTCTTTCTACGGTTTTGATGTACCTTTTGACAAGGTTCAGCTTGAAGAGCACAGAGTTAGTGTATACCTTGAGACAGAGAGAGAATTGCCTTGAAGTCGCAGATTTTTGTGAGACTGTAGTAGTAGGTAAGGATGTGAACTCCTTATTGAGTGTTGATCCAGCTTTAGAGGTCAAAGATTGGTTGAGTTTAGTCAACATGCATGCTTAGCAATTGTGATGGATTTGATTTTGAATGAAGATTAAACCACAAAATGTTAGAATAGTTTGTGTTTTCTTTTCCTAGAAGTGTTTGGAAGAATTGCCGGTTTACCTCTTGTTAGAGGAGAAGAGTTTATTATTGAGACCGTCTCCGAGTTTGCTCATGTTTGATTGCTTTATATCTTTTGGGTTCCGACCGAATTGAGAATGTTGAAGAATTAACTTCGAGACTTGTTAGACCTTAGATTCATTAGGCCTAGTGCACCATCTCATAGTTCTACAGTGTAATACGTGAAGAAGAAAGAGTGACAATACAAGAATATGTTTAGATTACAGACGGTTGAAACAAGTGATAGTGAATGATTAGCATCAGTTTT
Source organism: Hibiscus tridactylites (assembly GCA_958450335.1). Taxonomy (NCBI): domain Eukaryota; kingdom Viridiplantae; phylum Streptophyta; class Magnoliopsida; order Malvales; family Malvaceae; genus Hibiscus; species Hibiscus tridactylites. Next base: position 8,593,795 of record OY288279.1, read on the forward strand.
TGAGTGTCAGTGATTTGTTGGTCAGTTAGTGTGTGCTTCAGTCTATTTGAAGATTAGTTTGAGATCCGTTTACTGCTAGTTGAAAGCGAGAAAAGTTGAAGTACCGAAGACAACTTTAGGGGCAAGATGTGATCGCCTTGAGCTCTGAGTTATGTCGTTTTGTTTGACTAGTGTATTAGTTACCTTCATAGAGATGTTGAGCAGAATATTTTCATGAGTTTCTTGATCAGTTGTAGTAGCTCTTCTAGATGTCACATGAGTATATTCAAGTACCGAGGAAGATCATGACAAGTTTTGAAGTTAGTGTGGTAGATTATATTAGAGAATTAATTGTACACCAAGTTGCGCAACGTGAACTTTGAGTACTATCTGAAGAGAGTCTACGTAGTAACCGATGTTCCGAGTTGTATTTTTTGTTAGATTAGTAGTTGAGTTACGAGTTGCAATTGCCGAATCCCGTTTATCAAATGATAGTAGTTTTGTGGCCGAGTTTCATGTTGAACCTACATTGAGTCAAAATGTTTGAAGAGAAACAGTTGCAAGACAGGTCCTTGGCACCTCACGTGCAAGACATAGCGGAAAGAAGACCTTCAGAATACAGTCTAGAGATGATAAAGTTTGTATTGTTAGAGATAGAATTGTTGTACTGTTTGGCATGGTATTTTGAGACGTATTGTTTTGGTCGAAGCACACGATAGTTCATTTGTATTGCATCTGAGTTGTATGAAGACGTATTGCGAGTTGAAGATGAGTGCTTCTGAATTCAGTGGATGAATGATGTGGTTCCGTATGAGAGTAAGTGCGTGAATTGCCAGTATGTTGAGACCGAGCGTCAGTTTTCTTCTAGTTTGCTACATTCGCGGAAGATTTTTAATGGAAGTGAGTAATAGAGATTTGAGATTTCAACTAGATTATTTTTGAAGACGTTTGTATAGTGTTTGGTTACCTGTTGAAGTCAGATGGTCAGTTAGAGGAAGTTATGAGTCAAGTGTTCAAACAATGTTGTATGAGATTGTGAATCAGGCTAGTATGGTTGTTTATTTGTTGCGGTTACCACCAGAGCTAGAAAGAGGTTTGTGATGTGTTTGTGAACCTATAATTCGGGAGTGTGAGTCAGACATGTTCCGTGCTATGTTTGTTGAAGAGATTGAGTTGAGTTTGAAATTGGCATGCCTTGAAGAATCAGATGAGATCTTATTGTAAGATAGCAAGTGTTGTGTGGTAAGTCTTTCGAGTTGGTTAGTACGTTGTGGTGAGAGAGGAAAGCGTGGAGGTGCATGTTCTAGTGGCCCTCCGTGATCGATAAATTTCGGGGACAAAATTTCCTTAAGTGGGGGAGAGTTGTAACACCCGTGTTTTGGGGCTAGGAGTTAGCCGGGTTATAGTTCGAGTCAAATAAAATCTAATTAAAATAAACCAACTATAAATAATGACCAAATTGAGCTTTAATAAGGAGGGAGGGACCAATGTTGTAATTTGCCCAAATTTTTAAATAAAGCAAGACAACTTTTAGCAAAAAGTTGTCATCTTCCTCCCAACACCCATTTCCCATGTCAAACCCCTCTTCCATGTTTTCAAACTCTCCTAAAACCTTAGCTACTATTCCATTATATTGCCATTCGATTTCAACACCAAATTAAGAGGTAAATATATTTTCTTAACCTCCTCTCTATCCTCTATTTATCTATAGTCTTAGATTTCGAAAATATTGAGTTTTGGGAATTAGGGTTCATATGGAAATTTGAGTTTTTAATGGGGTTTTTCAATTTGTTTTGATAAATTGTATTGGGGTTTTGTTTAATCATGTCAAAATACACATTATATGTTGATTTGGTTGGATTTTGATGAATTTCCGAAGTGGGTTCTTAAACCCATTTTTGAGGGGTCAAAAAGTTGATTTTTTGTGGGTTTTAGGGTGTAATTAGAGGGCTGATGGTATATGTATGCTAAGGGGATGATTTGGGACCATTTAGATGTCATTTGGGTGTTTAAAAACATGATTTTCTGCTGTGTAAAATATTAGTACGAAAATGGTGTTTTGGAGGGTTTTGGGTAAGTTTTGGGGGTTGTTCTAGGTGGGGTTTGATAGCCCAATGGTAGTACTATGGTTAGGGATTGATTTGGGATCATTTGTGGGTGCAATGGATGTTGGAAACAAGGTTTTTGGAAGAGGTATTGGGGCTGTCCGAAATTGCTAAGTATGGGGTTTGGTCATGACTTGAAATGTTGGGTTTGATATTTGAATTTGTATTCCGGGTTGATATTTTGATGTTGGGCTGATTTGAGGATTATTTGAATTGTATTGAGGTTGTTTAGAAGCGAGAGTTTGCGTTGGAGAAGCTTCGGGAAGAAATCCGGAAACTTGAAGGTGATGCTTGCTTGGTAGTTGAGCTTGGAGTAGAGGTGAGTGGTTAATGTTTTTAAATCGATTTTTAAGTGGTTGGTTCAAGCATGTGGACTAGGTTGGGCTTGGTAGACCCACATAGAGTTAGGATTAGGGTGGTAGCCAAATCCTAAGCTTTAGTTAGAGACCTTGGATGTACTCTTTAATCATTGTTATGCCTCATGATGAGTATGTATAATGTGATACACCTGTATGTGAAAGTATGGCTTAATGTATTGATTTTATATGCATGTTGATGACAAATAAAATGTGGATATATGATGAGATGATTGTTCGGTTGATATACATGTGGTGTTGATTTGTGAAATGAGGTTATGTTGCGGATTGCATGATTTTTGAGAATCATGGTGAGTACGTGCTAGGCACGGAATTTATATTGAAATTGATATTGTAAAAAGTTGTGTAGTTTGATTTATATTGGCACTAGTATGCTTGGGTACAATGATCGATCATTAGGATGAGTGTGCACACAAATTGAGTCAAAACGTACGTGGCCTTGGTGGCGTTAAGGCACCAAAGAGGAGTACGGTGATGTAATATTCTACCGGAAGCTTTTATATATTTCTACGTGATGATGAGTGGAATCCCATCCGTAGGGCATGTGGCGATGAGTGGAATCCCGCACATGCAAGGACCGGTGATGAGTGGAATCCCACCGAGGTAATATTGTTGTTGGAAATGCATTCCAACGGGTAATCCGCGTATTCGGATCATAGCTAGGTGCCAATATGATGTTGTGTGTATATACCAATGTGGGATTATGCTTATGTGCTTATATGACATGAAATGTGATGTCCTTATGAATTGATATATGATGCGGCTAATGCTTTGGATTATGTATCATGTTAAGTTGAGCTTATGGTTGTTGAGCATGGCATAATGTTGACTATATGTTCATGCATCATGTTCATTTTGGCTTATGCGGATCGGAGGTAAGAACATGCATTTCATTATGAAAATTGCTCGTGCTTGGACCCTGCATTGTCGAAGGTTTGTCTTATGGGCTTACCCTCACTAAGCTTTTATGCGTACGCTCTCTTTTGTTCGACAATGTAGATTGATAGCTTGTGGGTGGCAAAGGCAAGAAAAGGTCCCCAAGTGTTGCTTTCGGTGAGCTCAATGTATGAGTTTTAAGTAATAGATTGTAATAGTTAAGCAATGGGATATGTGTTATTGATTTGAGCTTTGATGCATGTCGTTGTTGGCTTGGTTAGTGGATGCCTTGTCTGATTGTAAATATTGCTTATGTTACATGCCATGAATGTCTACGTGTTTTGGTTGCTAAGGCATGAAATCTTTAATTGGAATGCTATGTATGGATGCTTTAATCCATGTTCGAATGACTCCCTTGGCTTAAATATGTGTGCTTGCATGATGGTATACGCTTAGGTGAGTCGAGAAATGCATTTAGGGTCGTGTTGGGGTCGTTTTAGTTGAGATTGAGGAGTTCCAGTGCAGGGGGTATCGATACCCCTAGCTAGGGTATCGATACTCTCTTGCCCAAAAGGCATCAGATTTTGCCTGGGGTATCGATACCCTAAGGGTATCGATACCCTCTAAAGTTACTGGAATCGGGTGTTGTGGATGAGAGTTGAGCGTATCGATACCTCTGGTTAGGGTATTGATACCCGAGTATTGATACCCCTGGTTAGGGTATCGATACCCAGGTATTGATACCCATGGTTAGGGTATTGATACCCTGGTATTGATACCCCTGGTTAGGGTATTGATACCCGGGTATTGATACCCCTAGTTAGGGTATCGATACCCGGGTATTGATACCCCTAGTTAGGGTATCGATACTGGCTGTCCTATAAGCTTAAAAATAGACTGTTAAGTATGGCCGTGGTTCGAATGTGTTTTTCCCTTGAATGTTTTCCGCTGATGTGAATCACATAGGACTTAATGTTCATCTAGGCAAGATTAAAATTAAAAAAAAATAAAAAAAAAAATAGGGTTGCTAACCGAAGGGAACCTTAACGGGTTTCACTCGGTTTTCCCCGTGTGGCCCACTCGGACCGGTCATCCGGCCAGGCCGGGACGAGGGGGTTACAACCTTTGGTGGAGCGAAACCAACCCAAATAAATTTATTTCAGAAATTACTGGAAGGTATTGCGCCGACAAGGATCAATCTAAGGGCTTTGACTGAAAACGCCCCGTCACCTGAACCACCCCAACGGATCCAATCATGCTCGAAATTCCCAGCTTGAAATCCGGCCAACCTATCCATCAACTCCTCCCATTGAGCTCGTTCCCAATCCATTAACTCCCTTCTCAAAATGATTTCCCAATGCCATATGTTGTTAACTTTATGCCCAAAATCAGCGACTCGACCCCCCTTATTAACACAAAGAGAATGAATACGTGGGTATTTTTCCTTAAGAGGAACATCATCCAACCAGACATCATACCAAAACGATATATTCTTGCCGTCTCCAACTTGAATTTTTAAATTAGTTCTCAAACAACATCCCACCTCATCCTCCTTAAAAAAAGATTTTAATATCCTATTCCAAATCCAAGAGGACAATCGGGTATTGGAATTAAGGGGAATAAGACATCCTTCGCTCCCCGGAATTTTACAATCGAAGACCTTACGCCAAAGCCCCCTGATCATTCCCAAACTTCCAGCACCACTTGCCTAGCAAGGCTCGGTTTAAAACTTAAACCCTTAAACTCTTAAACCTATACCCTAAACCATATACCATTAAAAATGATTTCACCATCATCGATTCAATTCAATTCAATGAATTGTTGAATTTTTCTAAAAAAATTCAATTAAATTATTTTGTATATATATATATATCAAAATTAATTAAACTCGAATCTCCTAGAATTAACACTATCATCTCATTTGAGATGAAGAGACTATCAAAGTAAAATGGGGCCCTGAGCGGTCGACCAGTTCGACCTACCCTAAGGCCGACTCTGATTCCAAGGAGTATCGAGTTCACGGATCAAAGCATGGAAAATAATATTAGATAAGATCCACTTAGAGATATCCCGCACAAAAAATATTGTGACCAAGCTTGACAGAACAATCGTTTGCCAAATACTTTGGGCGGTAGGGCAGTCCCTAAGGACATGTAAACCAGATTCAGCAATCGCACCGCAAGCAGAATAAGAGGAATCCGCAGCAAAACCCGCGCTGCCTTTCCAAATTGGTCATTAACCGACCCTTGAAAGCTAATCAAATGAAGAGGCGTATACGTTGTGGCACACGCAGGTACCACTGTACCAGATAGAGTGCCAAGAAGGATCTATTGTTCTCCATCGAGACTCCATAAGGGATTAATAGGTTGAACTAACCTCAAATTTATGTTGAGGTCCCCAACGCCAGCATAGAATATCCTTAGCATCATCGGGAACGGGACATTTGACACTTAGAATGTGTTGGATAACAGGGGGTGGAAGATCTCCGAGAGAAGAGAATATCCCATTGGCCATCATCAACAACAAGGCCCCATTCATCTCATCTCAAATGAGACAATGTTAATTCTAGGAGATTCGAGTTCAATTAATTTTGATATATATAAAAAATAATTTAATTGAATTTTTAGGAGAATTTAACAATTCATTGAATTGAATTGAATCGATGATGATGAAATTATTTTTAACGGTATATAGTTTAGGGTATATGTTTAAGAGTTTAAGGGTTTAAGTTTTAATAGTTTAAGGTTTTAGGTTGAGGGTTAAATTATTTTTTATAAAGAATATGGTCAAATTAAAATAATATTTAAATGATAAAGGTTCAATAGAAATACGAAAATAGGTGAGGTACTAAATATATAGTTTACCATTATTAAAAAAAATAAAATTTTAATATATATAAAAAATAATTTAATTGAATTTTAAAAAATAATTATTAATTATATGATGGGTCTTTGAAATTTTAAATCTTTATTAATTAATTTAATGGTGTTCATCGTTAGTGGTGCTCAGCAATGTTCGTCGCACGTGGTAGACTCATCCCTTAATAGAGATTCTTTATATACACAAAATCTTAAACTCGAACATACTTAAACAATATCAAACTATTTATCATTTGGACCAATCTCTTAATAAATTCCAGGACGTTTTTGGTTCCAACAATGTTGCATTATTTCTAGTAGTTTAAGTTTTTGGTATGTTATTATTGGCTTTAATTTCACAACATTATCTTATTATAGTAATGTAAGATTATCATTTATCAATAATAAATACTATTTGATTGATAAAAAATATACTATTTGATAATATATTCTCGGAGATAAATGTCAGTTTAAAGAATTTTATACAAAGATATATATTGATTGTTCAATTAACTAAGGATACTCATATTATTCTATTTTATATGGGTTCGAATTTTGATATGAGAATATAATTTTTTTTAATTAAAAAATATATATAAAACGAATTTAAATAAAATGACAATTGAATCATATATTAACTTTGATATGAATAAGCATAAAAATATTAAAAAACATACAAAAATGCATCTATATAAATGAGATTATAAGTGAACTTTTATCTAATAATTCGGAAAGCATATTTTATATCGTTGGATCTATTTAAGAAATATAATTTATGTTAAAATTTTATTACCAACTACGCTCGTGATGGATAGTAAATAAATTTTGATTGAAATTAAACCATAGGTTTGGCCCCAAATAATGCTCCCCTTATTCTTTTATAGAAAAGAAATGCTAGCATTTTGTTAATTAAAATAATTTTTGTTTAATTTTTGCTTTAGAAAATAAAATATTGGATTTTTATTAATTAAGTTTTTTTCAATAAATTATCATTCAAGTCTTTAGTAAATAATTTTTTTTATTAAGTAAAGATAATTACATAAAAAATATTTTAATATTTAAATTTATTTTTAATTTTAGGGTATATGTGTTTAGTTTAGGTTTTAAGTTGTAGTGTTTAGAATTTAGGGATAGAATTTAAAGTTTAGGATTTAAACTTTGGAGTTTAGAATTTAGGGCATTAAATTTAAGTTTTAGATTTTATAAATTAAATATGAAGGGGCGTAATTTTTCACATAGCTTATGTATCAAAATATAACTCTATCTACCAGTATTCGAACTCATATGAGGCACCATAAACATCATTAACTAGTCGACCAATTAGTAAATTTTTTACTAAATAAACCTTAATGCTTAGTGCAAGTGAGTGTTTATTTTTTAGTTTGGCAATAGAGACCAATGACTCGTTCAACAATACTTCTTCAACAAGCCTAAGAGTGCCAAATGGAAAAGCAATGCTGATCGTACCCTAAGAAAAAGATGAGAAATACAATGGTAGGGGCAAAGCCAACCTACCATTACCAAAGGTGTTTTCTTTTTTGGTCACTGCTAGTGCTGGACTGCCCCCATCAAAGATGAAAATAATTCAAAAAGCCAGGCTAATGATGGGGGCAGCACCCAGCCCTGAGCCAACCCAGTGCCTTCACTACCTTCCTCATCTTCCAGACATATTTCTTAATTAATTAATTAATAATAATAATAAAATTAAGGGTAAGAAGACAACCAAAAAGATGGATTATGAAGGTAGTGAGTCACATAAATTCCAGATACATGTGATTCCAAAGAGAAATCAACATATGACAATAATGACATTTTATAAACTAGATGATAGTAACCTTACTCACAAAGCTACAAAACTAGATGATAGAAACCCAATCAACAAAACTACATATTAGATTATTGCATTATTATTGGACCTATACCTGACTGGAATATGTTGCTTAGAGCACGTTCGACTTCGCCCGACCTATGCTCGACCCGGACAAGATCTACCAACAGCTGATACAAATTTGCCATGTGTTTTCTTAAAGAATCCCTTCCCAAATCGCTCAATGCTTTCAGTGCTAACACGAGTAAACGACTTCTAGCTGCCAATTCTCCCTTTCTACCTAAAGCCAATGGAAGAGTCCAATGCCTAACCGGAGGTTTCGTCTCTGTTTTTGGCTGCATGTAGTGGTGATGGGCATGGTTAAGATATATGTGGAATATTTTTTCACATACCTCCACGAGTAGTGATTCTAGGTTCATCTCTGCGGATACTGTCCGGTTGTTTTTTACTGAATCTTGGAGGAAGTGGAGATAATTTCTGTATGCCTTGTTCTCGAAGCGAACCGTTGGAGGATCAGTGAGCTCCAAGATCGAGCATGCTACATGTATTTTCTTTTGAAGGGTAGTATCAGAGTTCAGTTGCTGAGCATGTGATGCGATGGACGAAAATATCTCAACGACGATGTTGATGTTAGCAGCTGACAAGAACTGTATGTGTTTTTTGGATGTATCTTTCACAACCTGAAATGGTGAAAGCCAAAACAAATATGATTGTCACATGTTTCTATGGCATTGTAAAGTCATATATAGCGTGTATGCGGAGAACCTGCGAAATGAGCAGCTGGAGTGCGATATGACTCTTCATTCTTGAAACCACGGAAGACACGGTTTGCAGATTATCATTCTCGAGATCCTTAACAACATCATTGATCAATCCATCATCGGAGCTTGTTTCGGTATTAGCATAGGATTGAGAATTTTCAGGCAATTTGATGTCATCCATGGTTCCCAAAAGCGTCATAAGCTCTGGCACTGTTGATGTGGCTGCTTCTTTTAAAGCTAGAAAAAATTTTCTCCATTCATCTTCTGAAAATCTGTTTCCTAACTCTCTTGTCAAACGAAATATCGCTGTAACTGCAATGTTTGCAGAACTCTTCGTTGAACTTGTCAAGTACTCTATCAAAATAGATACCACATTTGATATCTGAGGCCTTAGAACACTGTGGTGACAAATAAAAAGATCTACTAAACAGCGTGCGGCTACTTCAGAAATTTCAGTGTCCCATGTACTTCCATCAGGATGCGGCGATTTCGAAGTTGGTGAATCCTGCTTGTCTTTTACTGCCATGTCTATCTTTTCGCATGTGCCACTAAATATGGGGAGAATGATGGAACTAAAAACACTAACCCAGAATGTTTGTGAGAAAAGATGACCATGATCTTTCAGGATGTCAAAAAGCATTTTCAATGAACTCCTCTGGATAGCTGGTCTTGAGTCTGATGTTAGTTTTGATAAACCTGAAACAACATATCAAAATTATATAAATTGGAAACGGGAACGGCACTTCAACTTTCTAAAATTGACAAACCAAAGGTGATAACGATAAATTTGCCATTCATAAAGATGCAAACGAGATATCTTGGCATTCAAGAAATAAGAGTCTAACGTAAACTGGGTGTAATTTGATGGAATAATAAATATGATCCAATCAGGAGTGGCATACAAAGACCTCAGTGCAGAATAAATAGTTGGAAGGTACCCACAACAGTGGGATGTAAGCAAAGGCAATCACTGAAGAAAGATCCTGGACAATGATTTTTTTTTTTTGGGGGGGGGTAACCACTAATATCCGACTCATTGACCAACTAATCCGGATCGGGTTTTGCAGAGGCCCAATAAAGATCGTGGGCAATGATTTAATCAACTATATTTATCACCTGGGACTTTAAGAGAGATTGTGATGGGGCAAAAGGAAAAATGCAACAAGGGAAAGGTCGCATACATACGTCGAACTCTATTTCTAATATTAAAGTATCCGCCAATCATATAATCTGCTTGGTTTGAGTGCTGACGTGTCAGTCACACAAATAGCCTATTATCCATTGGTTCATGACTGCCAGCTAGGTTTTAGGATTTGCAAGCAACTAAACTAGCAGGTTACCTGTTAGCAAAGGAACCCAACAGGATGCATGATCATCAATATCAGTCAAGTTTTGTACATCTGAATCATCCTTATCCACAATTGAAACATCTGAACCATCATCCGAGTTCTTGCCAGCGCAACCAAGTTCTCCCTCAGCAAGTTTGAGGGCACAGAACCGGAGAAATGCAACAGCATTGAGGCTAATATCCCTGTTAAACCTGTTATTTGTGAACGCGATGAGGCACCTTACACATTCCGTAAAAGTGGTTGCCTCTGTCTCAGTTACATGAGGAAAGTGTACTCGAACTATTTTTTCCATTGTCTCAAAAGCCAGCAAGGCAATATTCTTCTGCTCATCAGCAGCAGCAGCTGTATACACCTGAGAAAAAAGACACAATTGAGAGAACAGAAAGGATATCAGAGCTGCACAACAATAGATATCTTATATGAGCCCTTAGCATACCATAAAAACACTTCTCCATCCAGATTTCACATTTCTAGCGCGGTTGATGACCATCTGAGAAATGCAGCGAACAATTAATTCCCTTATTTCTATAGAATCGCTTTTCTGCATAACAATCACAAATGGTCTCAAGAATTCATTCTGGAAGTTGTAATTTGCTAGTTCCTCGCGTTCTAAGAATTTCATGGCAAGCTGCCACAATGAATCCATCACAAAACTTGCTACAGACAAATTCTTGGACAATCCAACTGAAACAAAAAAATCAGAGAGAACATTCCACATGCGAGACCAAACTAATCTGATGCGGTTCATATTGTAATGCCTGCAGTAGAACATTTCAGAATAAGGGATCTCCATAGGCACACAAAGGAGGAGGGTGATAGAGAGAGATGGAGAGAGAGAGAGAGAGATGCATCAGAGATAGACAGCAAATTTATCAGTGAGGCTAAAAACTCGAGATCTGTTGGAGCTAGCATTAAAGGAAATTTATATTGAAAGAAAAGGTAAGACTCTTACGCAATTTCAACGAGTTTTGTGAAGCTAAAAACTCGAGGATCCGTCGGAGACAGCAACTCTGACATAGAAACTTTGCAAAGGGCTTTCACAAATGCAACTATTCCTTCACTATTTAACCTTTGGCTATGTGCAAAAACATGGTTCAACTCAGAATTTCCTATCTGGTCTAATAAATTCAAGTTTGCAATGAGTTGATTAATCTGCTCCGGAGGTACAAGTCCAGAACTATTGACTCCAACAGTGGTGCTATCATATGAACCCCCTCGAACAACTGCCATTACAGCTGGATTCCGGATGCTTCCTTTTTTCTTCAGAGATTGAAGACCAACAGGTTTTGCTGTCTTTTCATCTGTTTCAGTGCCGGACACAGATAAAAGGCCTGCGTCAGCTGGTGCACCTTCTCCCAACAGATGTAAGCGCTCAATTCTGGACAGGCATGTCAATATATGCTCCCAGGCTTCCTGAAGATGGTTACCATCTTCAATGGCCATAGATATTATTGCCTGTATAAAATGAAATATTTCAACAAGTGAGATAAGAAAAGAACATTTCACGGAAAGAAACTTTTACCATACACATACACATGCAACATGCAGTACTAACAAAATTTGATGCCTTCATTTTCCACACCTACTTCTCTAACAAACAATTGGAGAACTTTTATTATTCGAACATCGCAGCTTATGTTAATTGGTTGTACTTCAACCTACTTGACTATCAATGTTGCACAACCAAGTAACACCAAGAAAAAGGAACAAAAAACATATAAGTATTATGCAGGTAACAAATGATTTTTTTGGTATCTGTAGTGGAGGGCTGGAGGCTGTATGTGCAGACATTCAGATGCAGCAATTCTAATGTGTCCACTGGTGTAGCATATCAGAAAAGCAGGGGGAGATTCCATTATTTGTTATTATTATGTGCAAATAAATACTACTAACCTTCACAGCATCAACATTCTTTTGTTTCATATCTGCAGCACAGTGGAGAAAAGTGAACTTCGCCGCAGATGTGACAAAAGCATCTCTCTGCGTCTGCATGCCCATTACTGCAGTTACATGCACAGCATATCGAAAGCCCTGTAAGCATTGAGTGGTAGCAAGTCTATCATCACTTTGGTCAAGAGTGACACTAAATGCAGCCAGCATAGGTCCCCAGCAGACCTCCACCATAAACCTCAAGATTCCTACATCTGAAACAACATGATAAACAGACCTGCAATAGCAAATAAAATAATGCTATAATTAATAAACATTATGTAATATATGTGGTAGGTCTTCGAGGTTTTTTGGGATGATAAAAGAACAAAGATCAATTTGAAAACAGAAGATGGAGAGGATATCTAGAGGGCCATACAAGAACTAAATCCTTTTGGGTTTTTTTTCTTTAAAGGCATGTTGTTTATTTATCTGACTTGTATGCCTGGGATCAATTAAAAACAAATGAAATCCAACCATCATATCACAATCAATGGCATGCAGAAGAATTTAATATAAATAGCGACCCCAAGGCAATGAAACAATTGTTATTTTTTGGTTTCAGGCTTTCAGCTCCCTCTACTACTAATATTCACCGCAATTTGGGTATGAATGATTAGCATTCCACAACAATTAAACTCACGAGAGTGAATCATATGTATTATTGTATTTAGATTCAATTTACAACCTGTGAATATTTTTCTTCTTTTATAAGTATGTGATTATAGAGTGTCCTAAAAATTACCATGTTTTATAGTAAGTCGAGCAAAATGAAAAGAAAAAAAAAATCATGACTGCCATAGCTTCTGTTGCATCACAACTATGAAAGACGCAACTTGATTGAAAACGCATCTGCAGTAGCTATTTAAATCTATTACAATAACATATCTCTCTAATCAAATGTGAAAATTCATCTGAAGTGCACAGATAAATGGTACAAATGAAGAATACACTATCAAAACTCAAAACTATCACATTGAAACAATGATCCAAGACAGACTGATATGACCCATACAAGTGGCAAACTTCTACTATTCCTTGCACACCAATCAATTTCAAAAGATTAAAGTTTGAAAGTTAGATTAAACTTACTCGGATTTTCCTGTCTTTGCTTTAAACTGCTCTTGGATGTGTCTTATAAGAAGCCCATTTGCACCCAAAGGCTTTTCTTCTGTTTGCTTCCAACTGACCAGATTGAGTATACCATCCAAACCCAATAACTTATTTAAGCTGTTTGCCTGCTTGCTTTGAGGAGCAGAAGAATCAGCATTCATCTTAATTTCATTTTTCACAATCTGATCATAGAGAGCCCCCAGATATTCCTCAGGTAAATCCTTGCCATCATCTATTCCTCGATTGTTTCGGATGAAATCGGACTTCGTCATCTGACAGAAGCAACATATAATAGAAATGAGAACATAATCAAGTCTACTATAACTTCATCCATGTAAAACTAAAAACACAATTTGTAAGAGTACAAGGAAAATCAATACTATTGACAGGAATATTTTTGAGGCAAGGAATGGCTTATGAGCCCAAGAATAGATAAAAGAGGTTCTTCGTAGGACTAATATATATGTAAGCAGTAAGCAAGCATGTCAAGCAAAAGTTCATAATTTGCTGATAAGCTGAAGAAACAAAAACAGCTTTGACAAGCAAACCTTATCTTTGACCATGTTATTATGGGCGTCAGTGTTGAGCATTATGACAGAGTATGCCAATACATAGGCAGTATCTGCACTTGTAAATGAGTTTGGATTGCATTTACAATAGCGCTCAGCAAACTTCTCCATAATGCGGTCAATTTTCTGTGCCTCTCCAGGTAACCTGAAGCCACGTAGGAAGAACCTTATCGCTTCACCAAAACCCATAGATTTGAAATTAAATGAATCCACATAAGCATGCATGACTCTCAAAGCAAATTCCTCCCTTTCACCCAAATAATCACCAATTACGGTTTCACTAAGCCCAGCAGTGTTATTCTTCAGAAAAGAAGCCACTTCCTCTGGAGAGTTGCCAACTTTTTTGGTTTTTATAAGAAACTCGATGCCTTTGGATGGTTTCCTGTTAAATAATGAGACACCTTTCTGCATGTAACCCAGTAAAGTTGCCAGTAAAACAAAGCTTGTAGAGAAAAGGAGAAAATACACATAAAAATAAGCTACATAAAAATACATGACTGAATAGAAGTCGATAGTAATATGGAAAATTATCATAATATATGAAGGCAGCCCTCTGTGACAATTTCGGTACCAGATAGATATGTGCTGCTGGAAGAAACAATCATGCTCTGTCCCAACGTAAAGAAATAACAAACCTGGAGTTCAATCTTGTAAGCCCGGCGTTGCTCAAACGTAGCAGCATCTGACAATTCATAATTCATTTCTGGGTGGAACTCACAATCAGGGAGAACTCCATCTTCTACAAACAAGGATGACTGTCTCTCTGCCGAAGAATCTCTCTCAAAGTTCTTGGGCGAGTCAGAATCACCTATCTTTAGCTGTTGGTCCATCCAAGCTCCCATTGACTTAATGATGCAAACCAAGCACGTCACTGATTCATGCCGGAGAGAAAAATCCTGGACAGCAGACAAAGTTGTGGTTGAACCAGGCGGCGGCCCCAAAGAAGTTTTCAGGAGGCCATTGACAACCCTGCAAATATCTGATGGAATTATAAGAGTTTTAATACATTGTATAAAATATTGACACGTAAAGAAATAAAATGAGGATATATATATATATATATATATTTTACTTTAGAAAGAAGCTAAAGCAAGCTCTGAGAAATCACCAGACTGGTGCTCAAGTTAATTCCTATGTTGACCTTCATTCTTTATACAAAATTTGGGAGAAGACTTCAATTCGTATGAGATTTCACATATGACAGAATTATAATATTTCTAATATATTTTGCTTAATTGAAAGTGTCGGAACAAAAAATTAAAAAAAGGGTATGAGATTTTTTTTTAAAAGAAGAAGAAGAAGAAAAAGTATGCTCGGAGAACATTAATCAATAACTGATACTTGAGTTAATGACCACCTTCCTTTTTCAAATATAGAGAAAGGTGCCAAATTCATAAAGGATTTTACATGTAATTTTGGATGCTTCTATAGAAAATTTGACATGACAAACACATTAGATGAGACAGAAGCAGCATTCATGTGAAACACTTGTCTTAACAATTATTAGGGGGGAAAAAAAGAATACCTTTCAAATATGTTTGGTGATTCCACGTCACAATCATAGTTCACAAATATATCAATGATAATCTGTGAATCCCCAGCAATCTTTTCCAACAAATTGAGGACGGTCATTTTCTGTAGAAAACTTGGCTGGAGTACATTCTCTAGAACTCGGAGGAAAAGCATAGGAAAGAATATTCCAATTTCAGCTTTCAAACCCGATCTAAATTTTGTTAACAAGCTCATAAAAATAGAACACTGGAGCTGGAAAACTGACATTACTGACAATGCACTGTTTTTTAACAATGATATGCAGAGATACTGCTTAATAGCATTAAGAAACCTGCATAATGTAACACAGAATATAAGAGCACCAGAATAAATTTAACTGAAGACTAAAGAAAAACAAGTGAGTTATTTATCACAAATACTACATGACGTGTAAAACTTGCAAGAAAAACAAATAAATTGTTAAAAGTGAAATAATTAACAATGTTATTGGAGCATTTATCTTATTATTTTGTAAAATTATCTAAGCAATGATTCTTCAGATAATTCCTCCCACTACCCTGTGTATATATGCACTCGAAAAGAAAGGTTTATTTGGGAGTTATATTGCGTAGAATTGGGAGTACTATAATCTTCTATTAACTGTGTCTAACACAGGTTCATTCAGGATTTCTTAGGTTCCCTCTTTCTTGGTGGATCAAGACCCCGTAGCAATGTCCAGTTTGAGGGGTTCAAGGTTGGATGTGAATCCTACCATGTTTGGGAATATGAAACCTAAATACCTTTTCATCTACTCAATCATGTAATACCAAAACTTGATAAGATCAACAAACATCCAAAGTCTACATGTTTAATACCATTTTAAAGCTCCTAATACAATAGTCATAGTAAAAGTAGACCAAGAACTATATGAAGAAAAAAAGAAATAGTTACTATCAAAGATAAGTCCCAAAGTACTATGGCACCAAGCAAACAACCATAACAGCTAATCATGTCAAATAATAAATCCATCTCAGAAAGAAAATAGAAGATCAGAATCCTACTTGAACTTAGTATAGAATGACTTGCCTCTCATTTGTGTGCCATATTGGACCCCCATTGTCCATTATAACCTTGAGGAGTTCCAAAGACAATGTCTTCCCTCTCAAAAGGATCTGATTGTCTGGATTCTCCTGTGAAGAAAACTTCATGGACAACTTACTCAAATTCCTAAAAACATGAAACCCATCCTCCCTAATTTTACTACTAACAACACCAGAACCTGTTTCCGTCCCTTCCTTCATCTCTTCCTCCTCAACCTCAACATTCGGCTCCCCTTTCGACCACTTAGACTCACCATTTTGTAATTCCTGAACCACAATCGGCTGAGAAAGCTTCAAATCTGGAACCCCTTCACTAGCATTCATAACCTCGCTAATAAAACTCTGACAATTATAAATTGAACTTCCTTCATTCAAATTCTTATCGGTAAACTCTAAAAGTTCATTAACCGACACTGTTTTTATTGAAACGTCCATGGAATCTTCTTCCGCTCGGGTGAATACAATAAGCATAATCTGAGCTAAAACTGACTTAGCACATACCTGATTGGTTTCAGTTAAACTACCTAAATATACGTTATAACAAGTTCTAACGACGTGAATCAAGCAATCTCCACGTATCAAAACGCAAGGGCATCGAACGGCAGAGAGTAAAACACGTAGCACAGCAAGCTCGATCGGTTCCTCACCAGTGCCACCCACTTTGCAAACACTTTCGACAATTTTGTACAGGATCGGATTGGAGGCCTTGCGATCGATCTCGCCGCGAACGATTCCGAGAGAGAACAATTTGAATGTACATTCGAGTGCCGGCTCCGTGATTTTGGCATAACTCGAGTCCAGTGCGAGGAGGATAGGGGTGAGGACAAAATCAGCGTCGGACGAGGAAATTCCGAGTACATGAGACTTCGGATCGGGTAATCCGGTGTCGGAGAGAGTCTCGAGCTTCTCGAGAGTGGATTTGCACGAAGAAACGATGTGAGAGTGTTTTCGCCAGGCGGCGTTTTTTATGATCTTGTCGAGAGATGGTCCCAAAATGCGGCCGCACCTGGACGGACCGCCGAGCGTTTGGGAGACTGACATCGCGGCCCTGAACTATTGTTGTTCAGAACGGTGAAACGTTGCATCGGCGTTGGTTCAAAGGGAAATCCATTACGAACTAAAATGCCTGAGAAAAATCAAATCCAATAAAAAGAAGAAGCACGGAGAGGGAAAGAGGCAGCGGCGGAGGGGCGAGCCTTCGTTCTTCACTTTTATTTTGGAAATGACTAAATCTTCGCGCCACCATACACGCTTTACCGTTTTATTTTGAACTTACATTTTCAATCACATTCAACACATTCCTGTAACTAAAATTAAAATCGCTAAATACGTTTATATACTTAAAAATAAGAATAATTGGACAAACCGATAATTGAAATACTTAAGACCTATATTAGATTAACTTTAGATAAAACTCATTTATTATTGTTAAAATTTAGATTAAATTTATTAAATTAAACTAAAATTAGGATTAAATTGATAAGCTATATAAATAATAGGGACTAAATATATAATTAAATAATTTTTTTGTTAACTCCTACGTCACCCTCGGTTAGCTGGTCATAATGACAATTAAAAGTATGGTGATCATATTACAACCACTCCATAATAAATTAATAAGGTGATCGTTTAAGTAGTTTACCATTAAAAATTTATGTATAATATATAAGAGCAATAGAATTCGGATTTAAGATTTTAAAGTTCGAATTTTGATTAAGGTTGGTTATACGTATAATACTTTTAAGGGAAAAATACACCGGTGGTCCTCAAACTATTACTATTTTCCTATTTTGATCCCCAAACTATGTTTTTCGGCAAAACCGTCCATTCTGTTACATAGTTCTCCTATTTTGGTCCCCCGACGTTAAATAGCTAACAGTTTTGCTGACGTGGTATTTTTTAAATATTTTTTTAATCATTTCTCTCTCCTCTTAAAAAATGTCACGTCAGCAAAATCGTTAGCTATTTAACATCAGGGGACCAAAACAGGAGAACTATGTAACAGAAAAGGTTATTTTGCAAAAAAACATAATTTGGGGACCAAAATAGAAAAACAGTAATAGTTTGAGGACTACTGGTATAATTTTCCCTACTTTTAATTATAAAGTATTATCTATTGATATTTTTTCTTAATATTTTGATAACGTACATGTACGTGAGTACGTGACGAACAAAGAGAGAAAAAAGTGTTAATCTAGTGGCTTTAGGTGATACACAGATATCTTCGGGGCTACTAAAATGATAAAATGGATAAATTAAGGGGTATAATATGCATTTAACCCAAGGAAAACTTGTTTAGTGTTGAGTGCTTTGACCTCAAAGAGTTCACCTGTAACTAAAGGCTGAGAATTGGCGAACTCGAAGCAGTGAACTGAAGAAGCGGCTGAATCAAATCGATGGGGAAACCATTCAGCTTCAGTCATCAATTCCCGCTTAATCATCTTCTTCTTCTATTTGCTCTGCTTCTATTTCCAGTCCTCATAAATTCAACAACGCCGGCAACCCAAGATGAACAATCCGAAATCATATCAAGATTCCAAGAATACCTTCGAATCAACACAGCCCAACCATCCCCAGACTACGAGAAATCAACCCAATTCCTCCTAACCCAAGCCGAATCCCTTTCTTTAGAATCCCAAGTCATAGAGTTCGTCAAAGGGAAACCACTCGTCATTCTCAAATGGCCAGGCTCCGACCCTTCCCTTCCTTCTATCCTACTCAACTCCCACACCGATGTCGTCCCGTCTGAGTATTCGAAGTGGGTTCATCCTCCTCTTGGAGCCAACATCGATGAACAAGGCAATATCTTCGCCCGAGGTTCCCAGGATATGAAGTGCGTTGGGATGCAGTATCTGGAGGCTATTCGTATGTTGAAGTCTTCTGGGTTTCACCCAAAACGGTCTCTTTACTTGTCGTTTGTCCCCGACGAGGAAATCGGCGGCCATGATGGTGTCGAGAAGTTTGCTCACTCCGATGTCTTCAAGAGTATGAATGTTGATATAGTGCTTGATGAAGGTAAACCCTAATGAAAAGATATAATCTTGTTTGTAATGGCTAATAGTTAATAATTATATGCAATGGGGAAATGTGAGGCCTAGAACTTATGTTGTTTGAGAAACAGGGTTGGCTTCGCCCAATGAGAATTACAGGTTGTTCTATGCGGAGAGGACGCCGTGGTGGCTGGTGATAAAGTCTACAGGAGCACCCGGACACGGGGCGAAGCTTTACGATAATAGTGCAATGGAGAACCTTTTCAAGAGCATTGAGATTATCAGGAGGTTCAGGGCTTCACAGTTTGATTTGATCAAAGCTGGTTTGAAGGGCGAAGGGGATGTCGTTTCGGTTAACATGGCCTCGTTGAAGGCTGGCACGCCTTCTCCCACTGTAAGTCTCTAGAAATTGAATTTACTTGTATTACTTACTAGTAATAATTATGATTTCTGTAGATTTTACTGTACTGTACCTAAGCTCGACTGCTCAAGTTGTTTTTCTTAATAGTTTAGCTTCAGATGTTTATCATAAAAGCACTGAATATATAACCAAAACTTTGCACGTCTTAGGTGCAATCTGTAACCGTACCCGTGGCTATACTTTGATGGATTAATAGTTTATGAGGCCTAATGAGTTTATCCCAATTCCATTCTTCAAACACTTGGGAAAACTGAAAGAAATGGATAATCTAATCTATTAAGAAAATATTAGTGCATGAATCTTTATACAACTCATAAGGTGCACACTATTTGACAATTAATATGAAGCATCCTGTGAGACTTTTACTGGATATAAGTTGTTTTTCTTAATAGTTAATGGTAAGAGAATGGTGATATATGTAATATCTACCTCTAACATAGGTTCTTTTATATTTTTCTGCCAGGGTTTTGTTATGAATTTGCAGCCATCTGAAGCAGAAGCTGGTTTCGATATTCGAGTACCACCAACAGCTAATGTAGAATCCTTGGAGAAACGGCTAGCTGAGGAATGGGCACCTGCTTCACGAAACATGTCATTTGAGGTAGAGCAAATGAAGTGCATTCAGTAATAAGTAAAAAGGGTGGTGTACCATGTTTCCAAAATCTGTTAGTACAAAATTTCATGGGATCCTGCACTATTATTTGGCTTGGAATCAATATGGTGACTTCCTGTGGTTTGTTCAATATTTTATTCTGTCCATACAGAGAGATATAAACACTCCCCTCTCCCGCTTTTCGAAGATAGTGACACTCGTTAATTTGTATTGATTTTATATCATCTAAATTGCTGTCTAAATACAACATTGGGGCATTCCATGGGAAACAAAGATGATAAATTTCAGGAAAAGAAAAAGATGCCCATGTGTGTGAGTTTCACATGGTTTTTTACAGTTTGCTTACTACTGAATTGCTTCCTGAACTAGTTACTTCTGTCTGCAGTTTAAGCAAAAGGGTACCACCGTTGATTACCTGGGAAGGCCACTCATAACTGCCACCGACAGTTCTAATCCATGGTGGACTCTGTTGGAAGAAGCTATCAAGAAAGCTAATGGAAAGGTCGGGGAACCAGAGATTTTTCCCGCCTCTACAGATGCACGCTATTTTCGGCAAGTGGGCCTGCCAGCTATTGGTTTTTCACCTATGGCCAACACTCCTGTTTTGCTTCATGACCATAATGAGGTACATCATTGCTTCCATTTGATATTCTGATTGATGGACCATTGTCTTTGATCTGTTGAAAGTCTTTTCTTTTCCTTGTTCCGGTTCCATCTTAATTTCAAGCAGTTACTCACCATTGGCTGCATGTTTGTTTGCCTTGTTCTTGGTTAGATATATAACAATGCAATGCCATGTAGCTTTAAATTCTGACACCAAAAACTACTGAATTCCATGAATATGTTTCCGATAGTATTCATATTTCTTACCAAATTATGTAGTCAGCTAGTAGCAGGCCTGTGATCTGAGTATCTGACTGTTGTCTTTTCTTCCTTACTGGCTACTGCAGTTTCTAAACCAAGCCGAATACTTGAAAGGAATCGATGTGTACGTGTCCATTATTAAAGCATATACGACATACATCCCACCCGGAAGAGATAGCCTCTCAAGAGACGAGTTGTAAAGGATATTCAGGGGCATGTCTTCTTCCTCAAGTGATAACTCTCAGTCTCTCTTGCTGCCTCACAAGGGGAGTGGAGGTAAGGTTATCCTTGTAATGTATCAATAACAATAGAAGCAGTTCATCATGTTACTTATGGATGGATTGGTGGGTTATTTGAATGTGCCTGGTGAGATGTGTCATGTTTCCTTCTCGTCGTAGCGTTCCATTTTCAGTGTTGAATTTGTCAAACTCTGCTTCATGGTTGAATAAAATAAGTCTACGATGGAATGACTTTTTTGTTAACCACAAAATATCCAATATATTGATCGATTATTTCGGATCAGGTCTATTATGGGATGACTTTCTCACCCCAATTTGTTCCATTTATAGGTTAGGATTCGAACTCCTGATTTGCTTACGTAAACTATTGTCTCATCTTACATATGGTCATCATCAAGATAGCTATGGAGTTCTATAATCACCAATAGCTACACTAATAATATTATTGGTAGTGATTCATTGCTATCAATCTTATGATATATAATTTGGATTTATATTCAATACAATGCCGGTGAAAACTAAAAGTTTTCACATGTGCCTTAGTTTTAGGGTCTATGGATTTAGTTTAAGGTTTAGGGGTTTATGGGTAGGATTTAGAATTTAGGGATAGTGATTAGATTTTAGGTTTAGTATTAGAATTTATGGTTTAGAGTTTAGTTTTTAGGGTAATATGATGAGATTATGTTTTAACTTATAAACCTTAAATTTTGACCCTAAACTTTGGATTTTAACCACTATCCTTAAATTTTAAACTCCTAAATTTAAATTCATAACCCCTACACCCTAAAATGATTCCCTAACACAAAGAGGCTTGTGAAAACTTTTAGTTTCTACTATCAGTGTATGAAATAATTAATCATATAATTCAATATAAAAGTTTAGGTAATTATAACATGCACCGGCGATGGAAACTTTTTGTTTTCATAAGCGCCTTAATTTTAGTGGTTAGAGATTTAGTTTAGGTTTATGTGCTTAGAATTTAGGGTATATAGATTAAAGCCTAAAGCTCTAACATATATTCATACATGTTCTTAATCCTTTGACAATGCACGCACACCCTTTACAAACAAAGCGATTGAACTCGGATCTCCTGTAATGAACATTATCTGCTTTTTCATTGCGATCAATTATTGGGTTCATGGTATATGTTGTTTTTAAAATTTAATTCAGAACAATAAATCAACTATTATATTGATTTCTCTATTAAGTTATTAGCGAGTATTCGATCGAGTGGGTCAAAAATTTTCGAGTTAGTGGAGTTGATGAGTTGTATTGTACAATTTAAATTTTATTTGAATTTTTTTATCAGAGTTTATGAAATACGAATCGAGTTGAGTTGTATGAGTTTATGTTCAAATTTAATTGTAAATATTTAATGTTATGGTACTCGTGGCACCAATTTACACCAATTTAAACGGTTTTCTCTCTCTCTCTATATATATATATATATTCATGTGCAATATACATATGCCAGACAGAGTTGAGGGACTTGACTCAAACTTGAAAATCAATTCATTAACATTAATAATTTTGAGTTATTCGAATTTAATTTTATAACTCAAATTTTAGCTAAGTAAAAAATTGATTTTTTTGAATCGAATTTTTAAGTTTTGTTCGCCCCTAATAATTGCTTGGGTTTTCAACCCTTTCAAGTATCATGAATTCTTTGACGAGGATCGTGAAGGATGATGATGATAGTCAATGTGTTTAAGGACTAAATTAATAGTTTAAATACGAAAAAGAAATTTATTGAATAATTTTAAATTAAGATTAAATTGATAGAATATATAAATTTTAGAGATTAAAAATAGGATAAATATCCTATACACAGGCGGTGGAAACTGAAAGTTTCCACAAGCGCCTTAGTTTTAGGGTATAGGGTGTTAGTTTAGGGTATAGAGTTTAGGTTTTAACCTATAAACCCTAAATTATAACCCTAAACTTTAGGATAAATATCCTATAATTTAGGGTTTATAGGTTAGGGTTTAGTTTTTAGTGTAATAGAGTGAGGATTTAGGTTTTAACCTATAAACCCTAAATTATAACCCTAAACTTTAAATTGAAACAACTATCCCTAAATTCTAAACCCCTACACCTAAACCCCTAAACCATATACCCTAAACTAACACCCTATACCCTAAAACTAAGGCGCTTGTGGAAACTTTCAGTTTCCACCGCCAGTGTATAGGATATTAATCCTTAAAAATATTATTATATAAAATCATAACACTATTAATTGGTCAAATCTATTTTAACGACCAATTACAATAATAAAATGAAAACGTAATTTTAATGATTTAATTAATTTTTTATTTAATGGTCAGAATAGAACTAATATCATAATTTGATGATTGAATAAGTAATTTATACTATAATTATTTAATAAAAACATTTGTAACCCATTATTTCATATAAGGGCAAACTATACAAATAATTTGATATATAATAATTTTAAGAAAATTGGATGAATAAAATTTGATTTGACTCGAAAGAATTTCAAATAAAATTTAAGTTGTAAAATTAAACTTCGAATAATTTGAATTTTTAAGTTCGAGTCGAGTCTTTCAACACTACTTGATATATGTATATCATATAAATAAATAAATATATATATATATAGGAAAATACTTTGATGCACAAGCTTGTGTAAATTTTAGTTTACACAAGCCCTTTAATTTTAGGGTTTAGGGTTTAGGGTTTTAGGTTAGGGTTTAGGGGTTTAGTATGTAGGGTATATAATTTAAGGTTTATGGGTAGAATTTAGAATTTAGAGTTTAGGATTTAGGGCTTAGGTTTTAGGTTGCTAGGGTTTGTGATTTAGATTTTAAATTTTATAAAAGGAATGTGTAAAAAAAAAATTACACAGCTTGTGCATCAAAATAAAACTCATATATATATGGGTTTTATTTTGATGCACAAGCTGTGTAAATTTTTTTACACAATCCTTTTATAAAATTTAAAATCTAAATCACAAACCCTAGCAACCTAAAACCTAAACCTTAAGCCCTAAACCCTAAACTCTAAATTCTAACCATAAACCTTAAATTATATACCCTACATACTAAACCCCTAAACCCTAACCTAAAATCCTAAACCCTAAACCCTAAAATTAAAGGGCTTGTGTAAACTAAAGTTTACACAAGCTTGTGCATCAAAGTATTTTCCTATATATATATATATATGTGTGTGTGTGTGAAGAAATGTGTAGAAATATATATGTAAATCGTATATGGTTAAAGTAAGTTGTTTATATTGAAACTCATTAGTGTCGTAACAAGATAAATATTTACAATTGATTTGAACAAAAATTTGATCAGTTCAAATCAAATTTCGTAAATCGAATAACAAAAATCAGAAAAATCTAAACTCTAAATTTTGACGGATAGAACTGGTAATTAAAAGAATAAATAGTAAATTATCGGATGGTTATATATGTAGTTTATTCTGGGTTTATATCACAATATGTATCTAAAGTATATTAACTTTTTTATTTAGGCACTCAAAGTATATTTTGGTCAAAATAAGTACTTAAAATATATTTTTTGGTTAAATTAAATACCTAAAGTATACTTCTTGGTCAAATTAGGTACCTAAAGTAATTTTTTATCAAAGTAGATACCTAAAATATTTTTTTTTGTTATAGTAAGTATCTAATGTATTTTTTAATACTTTTAGGAACGAAGATAATATATATATATATATATATATGGGATCAAGTTACATGGTGTAAAACTCATTTAGTTTTACATAAATCTAGGACCATTGGATAAGGGAAATGGATGGATGAGATTAACAGAAAAAAATGTGAAGATTATCACTTGGGAAAAAAAGATAAGGAAATAATTTGAGCCATTAATTACCATCATCTAACGGTCTAAAAACTGTGTAAAAGTAATTGAGTTTTACACAGTGTAAGTTGATCCTAACCTTATATATATAGTTTAAGTATCTATTTTGACAAAAAAATACTTTAAGTACTTACTTTAACAAAAAAATACTTTAAGTACTTATTTTGATCAAAAATATATTTTAGGTACTTAATTTAACCAAAAAATATATTATAGGTACTTATTTTAACTAAAAAAACTTTAAGCACTTATTTTGATAAAAAAAAAATACTTCAAGTACCTAAATAAAAAATTGGTATAATTTGGGTGCTTATTCTTTGGAATAAAAAAATATTATTTTCCCTTTTTCGATATCTATGAGTAGAAGAACTAAGGAGATGATGTTTAAGTACTGAACTCGTTGGTTCTGCTTGGATCACTAGAAGAGAAAACACAAAGGAGTGGTGGAGCTTGTTTTCCGTCGGTTTCTGTTTCTCATATTCCCCATCAAGAAATGGAGAGCGATTCAGAGATGGTGCCATTCCCATTGCTCACAACGCCCATCGAATCAAACTACAGGCCATGTACCATTCCCTACAGATTCCCTTCCGATAATCCTCGAAACCCTACCCCTACGGAAATTGCATGGATCGACCTCTTCCGCAATTCCATTCCCTCCTTCAAGTACCCCTCTTTCTTCTTCTTTTTCTTTTATGATTCTTAAATTTCCATTCTTTCTTTTTCCTGGGAAAATGGGTAATTTTAGTTTCTCCCATTAAGTTCTTCGGATCTAATCATTGTTCTTTTGTGTTACTCTGCTATTATTTGATGATTTTTACGCTTCTCTTTAATATATACTACTATCTACTCCTTGTTTAACTGGAAAAATGATTAATTTGAGGTTTTCCCATTAAGTTCTTCGGTTCTAATTATTGTTGTTTTGTGTTAGTTTGCTATTATTTGATGATTTTTACTGTTTTGTTTTTCAAAATTTTTAATCAGATTGCTTTGTTGTTAATTAGGAGGTAATGGTATTTAAAAAATGATTTATGAATTATGATTTGTGTTTTCCCGATGATTTTGTTCATTTCTTCAATTTATTGCAGGAAGAGAGCTGAGAGCGATACTACTGTGGCTGATGCTCCAACTAAAGCTGAGAAATTTGCTCAAAGGTATTCGGTATTTCTATTTTCATGTGCTCCCTCTTTAGTTTTACATATGATTCTTTGTTTCAAAAGTTCATTTGGTTTCATCTATGAACATATTTTCTTTAAGCATATTTCTGATGGTCCCTCCATCAAAACCATGTCTATTTGGTTGCTCATAAGTGAAGTCAGAAGCATGCACAACTGTTTCCTTCTGTATGTCTTATCTCAATTGTATGTTCTTGTTTGCTTAATGCTGTGAAAGGTATGCTGATATACTTGATGACTTCAAGAAA
The DNA here is from genome assembly GCA_958450335.1 of Hibiscus tridactylites. Taxonomy (NCBI): domain Eukaryota; kingdom Viridiplantae; phylum Streptophyta; class Magnoliopsida; order Malvales; family Malvaceae; genus Hibiscus; species Hibiscus tridactylites. The sequence goes on from OY288279.1 coordinate 8,620,525, forward strand.
GATCCCGAAAGCCATGGTGGACCTCCTGATTGTATTGTGAGTCGGATTTTAGAACTAATGTATATATTACTTTATGTATTTTAGAATGGTTGTTTTCGAGATATGAATGCGGTCCTCAATCATGATAGTTTTGCGGTATTGTAGCTTCTCTGCCGGATTCGTGAACAGATTCTTAGAGAATTGGGGTTTAGAGACATATTCAAGAAAGTCAAAGTGAGTATTGAAATTTATGCTACGGGTTCTTGTATTGCTAGAAACTGTTGTTTTATATACGATCTGTCAGAATTCCAATTTACGATTTTCTAATTTTGACAAGTGAAAATATATCATCTTGTATGGACAATACCTGTGATTTTATTTCCTTTTTTATAAAATGGTAGTCTTTCAAGGGATAACAAACAAAATGAACATTTTGGATGAATCTAGGGGTTGCGTTGTAATCATTTTACAAATTGTACAACTTGTAATTGTAAGAAAAGGTGATGGAGGTGTGTTAAGATATATACTTGCCTGTTATATGCTTTTCCCTTTCTTTGTTAACACTGCTCTTCTTTTGAAAACTTGGAATAGGATGAAGAGAATGCCAAGGCTATCTCCCTATTTCCAGATGTAGTTCGTCTTAATGATGATATTGAAGATGAAGGGAAGCGCCTGGAGAATCTAGTTAGAGGAGTATTTGCTGGAAACATATTTGATCTTGGTTCTGCACAGGTACTTTCTATAACTATGTGATATTCACGCCATTCATAATCATTATTGTCAAAATCATTTTCACTCATAATAAGTGGCAGGTCATATTTTTTGGTGTAGTTGCAAACTTACGATGCTTAGTAGTACTCATCTCCGTCAGGCAGTTTTAAATCCCTATGATCTGAGATAAGAAACTTGAATCATGATTGTCAAACATTTCCCATGCTCTCTAAAATCCTTCCTTGTAACATTTTCCACTTGGATTAGTGTTCTTTTTTAATTTTTTCAGGGTGTCATGATCATCTTTTCCCATGGATGAACTATCATTGATAATTGAAAATCTTCTCATATGTTTGGATTATGCTTTAACATATTTCATGTTTTCTGGTTGAGATGATTCCTGTGATATTAATATTCATTTTGAATAGAAGTATACCGCAATAGGATAACTTTTGCAGTGGTACTTACTCTTCGTTTGTGATATTTTCCCTTACCTTTGGAAGCTTGCTGAGATTTTCTCAAGGGATGGGATGTCCTTCTTGGCTACTTGTCAAAATCTTGTTCCTCGTCCTTGGGTCATTGATGACTTCGACACTTTTAAAGAAAAATGGAGCAAGAAATCTTGGAAAAAGGTAAGTCAACATAATGCATATATAAAGACATCATCACTCACTTTATCACCAAGATTAAAAGTCGATGCTGTTGTCTGTGTCTTATTTCCAACTTTGTTTATTGCAATGGCAGGCAGTCTTTTTTGTCGATAACGCTGGTGCAGATGTGATCTTGGGTATTTTGCCATTTGCAAGAGAGCTGCTAAAACGTGGGACCCAGGTTGGCAATTAAAACCATGTACTTAAAATTATATGTATTTTATATAATTTTGTGGCATGTGTATTTTATTGGTTTCAACTATCTTCAATTCTGTCTTAGATATATTTATGGTGTTGTTGATGCATAAGTAGTATATAACTTAAATCCTTGCACTTACTTGTGGTCGTTATTTCATATGGTAAGCAACAGATTGATCAGTGATCACTAAGGGTTCAACATTCTACCAATATACCATGCAACTTTGGCAAAATCATCATCTTAACTAATATTATACATTCGTTAGAAAAAATCAAATAGAATTATGTTTATAATGTTTTCCTCTTTGCTCAGGTTGTCTTGGCAGCTAATGACTTGCCTTCCATCAATGATATAACTTACCCCGAATTGGTTGAAATTATATCAAAGGTGATGGAAAGAAAAACAGTTCTAGATTATGATCATTATGTTTCTTTAGTCCTCTTTTTCTTTTTTTGGGCTGTCTCTAACTTATTATGTGCTAATTTACCAGTTGAAGGATGAAAGTGGTAAGCTTATTGGTGTTGATACTAAAAATCTTTTGATTGCCAATTCTGGTAATGATCTGCCGGTAAGATCTATTTTGCCTAATGCATCCAAACCCGATAAAGAATTTACATTTGCTCATTGAAGTAACAGCTTCTTCTGTTTTTGTAGGTTATTGATCTTACGAGAGTATCACAGGAGCTCGCCTACCTGGCGAGTGACGCAGACCTAGTTATTTTGGAAGGCATGGTAGGTTCTTTCATAATCCAGCTGATGCCCCGTTTGCTTTCTTGGCCTTTATAACTTTGAGACTCTGACAAACACCAAAATTTGAACAAGAGCTTTTCGAGTAGTATTATCTGTAGTCTAAACAGGTAGCTATGGATTGTTTACAATCTATTGCTCCAATAGATTGTCAATGTTTAACAATAAGCAAAATTTTGAATGATACAATTCTTTATGATGTATTGGTTGAATAGGTCCACTGAACTGCTGACTATGGTTTAGGTAGGTTGCTCCAGTGTTTTATGCTCGGATTTAACACTTTTCGATCAACTCTTTGCAGCTAATATATTCGGTTTCTTTATTCTGTTTTGATATTGGGTCTCTATATGTACATTTTTTTCAGGGTCGTGGAATAGAGACTAATCTTTATGCTCAGTTCAAGTGTGATTCACTCAAGATTGGAATGGTAAATTTTCCACTTCTATCTGTGCATTGGTTTTGCAACATTTCATCAATTTGCAGAACTTCATGCTCTTTGACCGTGTATTTTCACAGGTAAAACATCCTGAAGTTGCTCAGTTTCTCGGGGGACGGCTATACGATTGCGTCTTTAAATACAACGAAGTTGTGGGTTGATAAAGTTGTTCGATCTTGGTTGCACTTAAAGTTGGTAATCATTCAATATCGTATAAAAGTGCCACTCGGGTCAGCTCGTCGGCCGAAGCATCAAATACTCTCACTTAAATCAAATAATGAAATGTGAAAACTAGTTACATGCGCTTCATTTTTACACGCATGTAAACTTAGATTGGAACTGATGCAAGCTTGAACTACCATCATTTTTATATGCATACATTATATTATTATTTGATGAAACTTGAATACATTGAAGGTAGAGTAACATGTAACAATAAAGCAGGGTTGAGATTCTGCCAGACCATCATTTTTATATGCATACATTATATTATTATTTGATGAAACTTGAATACATTGAAGGTAGAGTAACATGTAACAATAAAGCAGGGTTGAGATTCTGCCAGACAAAGCCAATTGGGCGAGTTGCTCATGGTTTTCCCATTTGAGCTAAATTCCAAATATGGGATTATCAATAAAGAAAATTTTTGGTATGAGAACTCGATTCATAAATCAACTAAACAAAAACATATTATAAAAACAATAGATTTTAGGGTAAACTACATAAATGGTCCACCGATTATGTTCCAATTATCTTTTGCGTCCTTCGACTATCAGAAGTTACAAACTAGTCCCTTGACTTAAAAAAAGTAACAAATTGGTCCAAGGCCGTTAAAAATTTAACGGCCGATGATGTTGCAGTTAATATAAATTGATATAATTACATAATTAGCCCTCAAATTCTGCACTTATTTTAGTTTGACCCTTATTCTAAAAAATTAACTCACAAATTTTAATATTCTATTAATTTAATCCATCTTTTTTTATTTCTCCTCCCCTTTAATTCTTCATTTCATTTTCACCTAAAGTTACTTAACTCTAATCTCTGCATTTTCCACTTGATTATTCATTCACTGTTCTCCATGATATCTAGTGAAACAAAATGAGAGAAACGACTCACAACACCGGCTGATGTTCATGTTTGGAAAATTTAGGATCATAGTTGGGGTCACACCAATTTTTTGTTCAATAATCAAAATATTAATATTAATCATCCTCCAAACCCCTGAAAAGGAAAACCAGAAAGGAGCAAAAAATAAAAATAAAATAAATATGTCATCTCAACTGGATTTACTAGTATTGATAGAATAGAAGATTTACAATACAAAGATGGAAGAGATAAATACAAAATTGCTGCAATTTCCCTAATTGAATATGTAGAGAAAGTCAAAAGAATCATTCTAATCTCATAATAATAAATAAGATGATCAATGGATGAGATAGGTGACTGCCAAAGCAAGTAGGAGAAGAATGTAAGCAATCCCTTGATCAATGACAGTAACTCAACTGCAAAACTGCCATCAACAACAGCAACATGGCTGCAACAGCATGCAACTTCATTGAACTCATCTTCGATTTCGAATAAATAAAATACTATTAATTGGTAAAAGAATTTCTGGGTTTTTGTTTTCTCTTCTTAAACAGGAGAGATGGGGAAAATTTGTTGAAGAGGAGAAGGGTGGTGGTGAATTTGTCAGGAATTTGATGATATTCGAGAATTGGGTGTTTGTGTTTGGTAGAATTAAATGGATTTTGGGTTAAATGAGAGTCAAATTAAAACATGTGTAGAATTTGAGGGCTAATTATGCAATTATATCAATTTATGTTAACTGCCACATCACCAGCCGTTAAGTTTTTAACGACCTTGGATCAATTTGTTGCTTTTTTTTAAGTTGGAGGACCAGTTTGTAACTTCTGATAGTCGAAGGATGCAAAAGATAATTGGAGCATAGTTGAGGGACCATTTATGTAGTTTACCCTAGATTTTATTAAAAAAAGCTAGATATTTGAAGGGGGAAATGAATTTTCAAAACTTCATGAGCCAAATGAAAAATTAACTCTTTTTGTTGACTGCCTCGTTATCAATGTGATAGTCTTAACATTTCAATGATTAAACTGTAACAAATCAAATAACATAAGTGGCTGAAACATAATAGTTGAAAGTTCTGTGGTCAAAATAATAAAAAAACAAAACAAAAGTGATCTCTATTGTAGTTTAACCTATAGTTTTTAAGTATTTTAAAGGGTAAAGTACAAAAAGTCACTAAACTATCTCCAAAAATACAAAATGGTCATCAAGCTTTCAAAAGTTACACAATGGACATTAAACTTTAGTTTTTGATACAAAATAATCATTGAACCGTCATTAAGTGGGTGATGTGACAGTTACAAAAATTTAAATAATAAACATTTAATCCTTTATATTGACACACCCAATCAATCTATTCCTAATTTACTCTCATTATTGATGTCTAAATTGATTGAATATGTAAATATTGAAGATTAAATATATTATTATACAAATTTTCGTAACTGCCACGTCTCTCAGTCAATGACAATTAATGACCTAGTAGTCATTTTGTAATAAAAACTAAAATTTAATACCTATGATGTAACTTTTAAAAGTTTAGTGACTATTTTGTATTTATAGGGATAGTTTAGTGACCATTTGTATAATTTACCCTGTTTTAAATCCAGTCAAAACACAGTCTTCCATGGTGTTGAAGTTGTTGGTTTTGCTTCGATCACAAGAAGATCAAACACAAAAGGAAAGCTGAGCCTGAGAAGGAGGTTGAAAGGGGTGGCATTTGTGTTTCTCATTTTCCCAAGTGATGGAGAGCGATTCAGAGATGGTACCATTTCCATTGCTCATCGAATCAAGCTACAGAGCATGCACCATTCCCTACAGATTCCCTTCTGATAATCCTCGAAAGGCTACTCCTACTGAAATTGCTTGGATGGACACCTACCGCAATTCCATTCCCTCCTTCAAGTATCCCTTTTCCTTTCCCTTTTTTTAATTTTTAAATTTCATCTGTTTCTTTGCCTGGAAAATGGGTAATTTGAGGTTCTTCGCCTCCAATGGGTAATTTAAGGTTTTCCCATTAAGTTCTTTTGTTCATATGATTGTTATTTTCTGCCGGTATGGTATTATTTGATGGTTTTTAAGGTTTTGTTTTTTTCTGAAATTTGAAATCAGATTTGCTCGTTACTTCAATTTATTGCAGGAACAGCGCTGCGAGCGATACTACTGTGGATGATGCTCCAGCTAAAGCTGAGAAATTTGCTCAAAGGTATTGGGTATTTCTTGAGCTTTACATATGATTCCTTGGTTTCTAAAGCTTATTTGGTTTCATCTATGAACATTTTCTTTAGGCGAATTCCGAGTGTCTCACCTTGAAAGCATGTCTAATTGGTTGCTCATAAGTCATAATAAGCATCTGCAACTGTTTCCTTAAGTATTTCTTATCACATTTGTGTGTTTTTGTTTGCTTAATGTTGTGGAAGGTATGCCGAGTTACTTGACGACATCAAGAAAGATCCCGAAAGCCATGGCGGGCCTCCTGATTGTATTGTAAGTAGGACTTTTTTAAAACTAGTTTCTATCTTACTTTATGGATTTTAGAATGGTTTTTCTTGAAGAAATGTATGCGGTCCTTACGATAGTTTTGGTGTTTTGTAGCTTCTCTGCCGACTTCGTGAACAGGTTCTTAGAGAATTGGGATTTAGAGATGCATTCAAGAAAGTCAAAGTGAGTATTGAAATTTATGCTACAGGTTCTTGTAATGCTAAAAGCTGTTTTAAATGCGAGTAGTCAGAATTCCAGTTTATAATCTTCTAGTTTTGGTGTACACGCTTGTACAGACAATTCTCGTAATTTTATTTCCTTTTTGGGGGGTGAAATGATAGTTTTTCAAGGAATAACAACAAAATGAACATTTTGAATGAAAGATAGGAATTGTGTTATAATCATTTTACGTTTTGTCTAATTTGCAATGTCAGAAAAGGTGATGGAGGGCAGTGGAGGCGTTAAGTGTTAGAGATATATAATTGCCAAGGTTATATGTTGTTCCCTATTTCTGTTAACATTGTTCTTTGGAGAACTTGCAATAGGATGTAGAGAATGCCAAGGCTATCTCCCTATTCCCGGATGTAGTTCGTCTTAATGATGATATTGAAGATGGAGAGAAGCGTCTGGAGAATCTAGTTAGAGGAATATTTGCTGGAAACTTATTCGATCTTGGTTCTGCACAGGTAGCTTCTATCACTGTGTGGTATTCATCTCCATCCATCATCTCCATCATGCAGTTATGAATCCCCATTTTCGGAGATAAGCAACTTGAATCATGATTGTCATGCATTTTTCATGCTCTCTGAAATAGTTCTTGTAACATTTTCCACCTGGAACAGGGTCAATTTTTAGTTTTTACTGGATGTCATGATCATCTTGCCCATGGATAAATCATTTATAAATGAAAATCTTCTCATACATTTGGGTTATGCTTTAAGATGTTTCATGTGTTCTGGCTGAGATCTTTTCTGTGATATTAATATTCACTTTGAATAGAAGTACGCCATATAGGATAACTTTTGCAATGGTACTTACTTTTTGTTTGTCCTACTTTCCCTTCTGGAAGCTTGCTGAGGTTTTCTCAAGAGATGGGATGCCCTTCTTGTCTAGTTGTCAAAATCTTGTTCCTCGACCTTGGGTCATTGATGACTTGGACACTTTTAAAGCAAAATGGAGCAGGAAATCTTGGAAAAAGGCAAGTCTAATTCATCTTTATATTAAGACATCAACACTCACTTTTTCAATAAAATTGAAAGTTGATGCTGTTTCTATGTGTCTTATTTCCAACTTTTTTATTGCAATCGCAGGTAGTCATATTTGTCGATAACTCTGGTGCAGATGTGATATTGGGTATTTTGCCATTTGCAAGAGAGTTTTTAAAACGTGGGATCCAGGTTTGCAATTAAAATCAAAAACATTTTCATGTACTTTTTTAAAATTATATATATGTTATACAGGTTATAAGTTCTTCAGTTTAATTAATTAATGATTTTGTGAAACACTAGAAGAAAGTAAATTTAAAATTTTGCTTTAAATATTTGATTGGTTTCAACAATCATAAAGTCCGTCTCCGATATATTTAGTTTTGTTGATTCATAAATAGTATATAACTTAAATCCTAGCTCTTATTTGTGGTTGTTATTTAATATAGTAAGCAACAGATTGAACCGTGATCACTAAGAGTTCAACATTCTACCAATGTACCATGCAACTTCTGGAAAAAAAACATCATCTTAACTAATATTATCCATTCATTAGAAAAAATCAAATAAAATTATGTTTATAATTTTCCCCTCTTTGCTCAGGTTGTGCTGGCAGCTAATGACTTGCCTTCCATCAATGATGTGACTTATCACGAATTGGTTGAAATTATATCTAAGGTGATGGAAAGAAAAACGGTTCCAGATAATGATCATTGTATTTCCTTTGTCCTCTCTTTTTTTAGGCTGTCTCTAACTTATTACGTGCTAATTTACCAGTTAAAGGATGAAAGCGGTAAGATTATTGGTGTTGATACTAAAAATCTTTTGATCGCCAATTCTGGTAATGATTTGCCGGTAAGATATGACTATACTATTTCGCTTAATGCGTCTAACTCGATAAAGAATTTACACTTTTTGTCATTGAAGTAACAGCTTCGTCTTGTTTTGTAGGTTATTGATCTTACAAGAGTATCACAGGAGGTTGCCTACCTGGCGAGTGATGCAGACCTAGTTATTTTGGAAGGCAATGTAGGGTTTTTCATAATCCAGCAGATTTCCGGTTGATTTTTTTCTTCTTTGAGAATGTGACTATAATCGAATCCAAGCCATTCAAATAAGTATTATCTGTAGTCTAAATAGGTAGCTATGGATAGTTTAACATGTTCAACGATAAGCAAAATTGTCAATGATAAAAATCTTTATCATGGATTGATTTAATAAGTCCACTGAGCTGCTGACTATGGTTTAGGTTGCTTCTGTGTTTTATGCTCAGATTTAATCCTTTCTGATCAACTGTATGCATGTTTTCAGGGCCGTGGAATAGAGACTAATCTTTATGCTCAGTTCAAGTGCGATTCAATCAAGATTGGAACGGTAAAAGCTCCACCTCTATCTGCATTGCTTTTGCAACATTTCATCAATTTGCAGAACTTCATGCTCTTTTACCATGTATTTTCACAGGTAAAACATCCCGAAGTTGCCCAGTTTCTTGGGGGGCGACTATACGATTGCGTCTTTAAATACAATGAAGTTTAGGGGTTGATAAAATCGTTCGATCTTGGTTGCACTTGAAGTTGGTAATCATGCAATATGGCATTAAAGTGGCGCTCGGGTCAGCTCGTAGAGCCAAGAAACTTTGGGTTTGAACATCAAAAGCTCTCACTTGAATCAAATAATGAAATGTGAAAACTAGTTACATGCTTTTTTTATTCCATGCATATATGCATGTATGATGAACTCATGCAAATTTGAACTACCATCGTATTTATATTTTAAAAAATTCGATGAAACTTTGATTGTAAACCACTTTATTAAGTATTAATCAAGGAAGATGGCAAATGTAGGCCAACAAATATATGGAGAAAATGCTTAAAACAAAGGGGAAATAATGCTTGTTGAACATCATAACTCATATCTTCACTTCTTGGTAGGATATGAAGCCATTTTGTTAATACCACAAACCCCTTCAGGTTTTCCACTTTTCAGCTTCATCCTTATGTACCCTTTTTCTCCCCATTTCGGTCCCCATGAGTTCTTCACAATTATGTAATCTTCGCCCTTCGATGTTCCATAGCCGACTGCTGCAACCCCATGGTCTAGCTCGGTTCCACACGGACCGTTGAACACACCCTGGAAATTAAGAAAATTGAGAAAACTTTGTGAAGTGAAATCTTATGATCTTATTGCAGATTATATGTGGAGAAATAAAGAAGTTAGAATAACAAGGTTTTTACCCCACTGTAGAATTGGAAATCTCTGCCAGAAGCTTCAATGGCTACACTGAGTGGTTGGTGAGCTAGAGCTTTCAAAAGACTTTGCTCGTCGTTTTCCGGTACGTCATGGTAACCACTAATTGTCACCACATCCATTTCCTCCTGTTTGTGTTATTTGTCGGATCAACGTGTTTAATTTGTTAACATTTCATGATCAAATCGAATAAGGTGTATGTATGTATGTATGTACGTACCTTCTTTTCTTCACAGGTGCCTTCCTCCATAAGGTAAGGGTAATCTTCCTCTTTGTGAAGTCCACCGTTGGCAACGATGAACTCGAATGCATAATCCATAAGACCTCCATTGCAGCCACTGTTGAAAGATGTGTCGCAATCGATCAGTTCTTGTTCCGACAAAGAAGTCAAGTTCCCGGTTACGATCTTGTTTATGCCCTCAACGGCCGCCACAGTTGAAAAAGCCCAGCAGCTCCCTGCAAGCACCACAATATTACGTACAGTTCAAGTTTCCGGATCAAATTTTTGTCATTGTATAATTCAAGGACAGATTTCTTACCGCAGGAACCTTGATTCTTGACTGGGGTGACAGCACCTTTCTTTCTCCAATCAACAGACTTCGGCAAATCGACGACATCTCTGTAACCGAAGTCTCCAGGCGATTGCTTCTTTCTAAACACCTGTGATTTGAGTCCCAAATACTTGCTCTTGAACTCTTCATGGCTCAAGTCAGCAAACTCATTCAACCCGAGCCAGTAGCTACTGATTTCCTTATTCCTCCTGTCAATGTGCTTTAGATTGTCCTTGAAAACCTCAAACCTCAGCAGCTTCTCTTCGATGGACTCGTAAATTTTGCCGTGCTTCGATAACCACGATTCGAAGAGCTCAATGAGTTTCTCCCTGGAACTCAAATGCTCTGGTGAGTATCCCACTATGGAGAAGTCATGAGCCAGAGCTGAAAACACGAAAAGGGAAGCCATGAATGGAAGAAAGAAGAGCTTGGAAAGCAAAGAGATGGCCATTTTCGTTTTCGAAAAGAAGTTGAGAAAAACCGATGATGGATTTGAGGAAGGCATTTGGGGGTATATATATAGTATATATATGATGATATAATAATGTATCATATAGGTTTTATATGTTGCCTTCAAGTGAAGTTGCAGAAAGTGGTTCCTAAGGATACTGAGTCTTTACGATTGGTTCATTTGATAGGCTTTTGTGGTAAGCATGCTCTCATTATGTTTTAAGCTTGGGATATTACATAAGTGCATTAAGACGATCATCTCAATTCAGTTTACTCTATTAACAAATAATTTTAGAACCTAAATCTCTGAACTTGTTTAAAAACTTAATATATTATCTATCAAACAAATTAAGAATTTATATTTAATACATTAACAGTGTAAATTAAAAACTTTCACAAACGCTTTAGTTCGAGGATTTAGATATTTAATTTAAAATTTAAAGTTTAATAGTTTATAATTTAAAAGTTAGAATTTAAGGTTTAGAGTAATATAGTGTAGGATATATATTTTAACTTATAAACCCTAAATTCTAAAGCTCTAAACCATTAAACCATACGCTCTATATTGCACCTCAAAACATAATGCACCCTAAAACTAAAGTATGAGCTGTGTTTGGAGTGGGTTTAATTCCACCCTAAAACAGCAAGCCCTGTCCATCAAATGCTTTTTCTTTTTGAAATTGGTTTAATTCTTAACATCTGGGCTCTTTTTTTTTTTTACTAAGTTGGGGAGAATTTTTTGAAATTTTTTTGTCATATGACAAATGTAAAATACGGAGTACGGACGAATGAACTATAAGAAAAGAAGACAAATGTTTGATCAAAAAAGAAAGCAAGATAAATGATTTATTAGTACCAGCTACAAAATGAATGATTTGTTTTGCTTTAGGCTTATGTTTCACAACTTTCTAGTGAAATATCATTTATTGGACATACCTATAATTTTATGTTAGGGACGAACATATAAAATTTTAAGAAAAGTACTTAAAAAATACTAAACTATCACTAAAAATACAAAATAGTCATTATATAATGACAGTTAAATTTTATTTTTATTACAAAATATCAATGAGAAGTTAACTGTTGTTGAATGGGTGATATGACAGTTACGAAAATTTTAATAGTAACACATTTAATTCTTCATATTTACACATTCAATCAATTTAGTCCTAATTTAACTCTTCTCACTGATGTCTAAATTGATTGAATGCGTAAAAATAGAGGGTTAAATGTTTTATTAAACAAATTTTCGTAACTGTGATGTCACCCACTTAACAACAGTTAATGGCTTAGTGATCATTTTGTAACAAAAACTAAAGTTTAATAGTCATTATATAACTTTTGAAAGTTTAGTAACAATTTTGTATTTTTTAAAATATTTTATTAACTATTTGTGTACTTTATTCTTTTTATAAAGGGCAACAAATATTTTTAATATAAACTATTTTACATACAAATTTTAAATTTTTAGGGAACAACCTATCCGCTAGATCCATCATATTTAGTTTTTTTTTTTCGCTCATCACAAAAACATCCATTTGAATGTGAATGCTGAGATTGTCTCACCAAATCCTTTTCTTTTTCACGTGAATATCAAGCACCGGTTATTTGAGCATAGACCAGTGGGGAGGATTTTTTTTTTTTCAGTTTCACCCTTGCAGTCTACTTAAACGTGAAACTTGCTATTGCATTTATTCTATATTTTGTTTATTATTTAAAATATTTAAATAAACTTATATTACAAATTATATTATAATTTTAGAAATTATTAAAAATAGGTTTAAATAGGATGAGAATACATTTTTTTATATTAATGATCTTTTCCATTGTTATCTCATTGCCACTATTATATTTGTATTTCCTAACATATATTTTATCATTATATTTTAATCTTATTTTTACAATAACTAATTTCGTTGAGCATGCGAGGACGGTCTGGTGGTTCTACTCCCTTCTTGATAAGTCCCGGATTCAAGATCCTTCAAGAGTATTGCTTCACCTAAATTTTCCCCTTCCCTCTAAATAGAAGTAGAATAAGATTTAAAAAAAAAACTAAATCTTGTTATTACTATTATTTTCAATTATACCGAAACTAATTAATCTTAATAAATTCCTGGTTCTTTACAGCCGTAACGATATCATTTGGAGCGGTTTTGCTTGATGAAAAGACAAAATTAAATTATTAAATATCAAATCAAATTGTAACTTCATTTCTCCAACACAGATTTATGTTTCTCTCGTCAAATGATTTGAACTAGAAAATAAGTACATGATTTTCTCTAATGAAATCATAACCTACATTACATTTCAAATTTTGAGTACATCTTCGATGCAAAATATCTTTGATTTCACATCTAGCCCAAAAAAAAATCGTTCTTTTTTTAACTATTCGTATAACTTTCGTTTATTAAGCTAAATAAATTAGTATAGACAAAAAAATTATGTTCATTTAATAAACGAACAAACACGAATAAAGATGCGTTTGGTACATTTATGTTCACGAACAAGCTCGTTTATCGACTTGCACTTGCTTATAAGCTCGTTTACCCCGTTTCTCTTTTCCTTTTATTTTTTGCGTTTTAAATATTGGTGAAGGTATGGACTAAATTGAACATATGATAAATTTTAGAGTCTAAAATGTGAAGTGTAAGAAGCTTAAGGTCCAGTGGCGTAATTTCACCATTTATTTAATTTTGTTTGCTTGTTTGTTTAGTAAATAATTTTTAACATATAAGTGAACATGTTTTCGAACATTTTTGCTTTTTATACAAAATAAATGTAAATAAATTTACTACATTAAGTAATAATATTATTTAATATTATTTTGAGTTATAAGTTAAACTATTTGTATGTGACTTTCATGCTATCAAATAAAGTATATAATTTTGTATTTTTCATTTAAAATTATAATTACTAAGGTCTTTTTTATCAAAGTTATTTCTGTTACTAAGATTTGTTTGTAAAAATATAATTGTTTTTTGTTGCTCCAAAATATAATTGTTATATAAAAGAAAATATCACAATTTCAACAGTACTTTTTAAATTTTATTTTTTTCTTTTATTATATTAATATTTTAATTCGTATCATTTACTTCAAATTAGATTGAAATTTTTTAAAGGAATAATAAGTTTTACTTTGGAAAATATTTGGATAAAAATCTAAAATAACAACTTACCCAATAGACAAAAAATGATAGAATCAAAACATTTGCGGTACATCAAGATCTGCTTAAAGATATAAAGAATATATTATCCTAATGAATAAAAATCCAATACAATAATAATATATAAATATTTGTTTTCAGAAAATTTTATTTTAGCATCCAATATCTAAATCTTCATTAATGAATTAATATTTAAAGACATGGACGATTTAAAATTCTTAGAAAACTATATATTTTAATTTAATAAAAATATATATAAAATTGAGAAAGAATTTTTTTTAATATTTGTCACATGTAATTGAGTTAATCGAGTTGGCGGGTTATATTTTATAACTCAAATTTTATTTGATTTTTTTGAGTCGATTCAATATTATAAAATTAAAGTCTAGTTGAGTCGAATTGTTCAGTTTCTGTTCAAATTTAATTGTGAATATTTGTAATTTTTTTGTACTAAATGATTTCGATTTAAACAGTTTTCTATAACCATATATGATATACATACATATATATTTATTCATGTTTTTCATGTGATATACATACATCAAAGAGGGTTGAGCTACTCAACTTGAACTTGAAAAATTAATTCATTAATTACTAACAAATTTGAGCTATTCGAGTCTCATTTTATAACTCAAGTTTCATTTAAAAAAATTCAAGTCGAGTTTATAAAATTATCATTCGAGTCAAATCAAGTTGTATTTTTCACCTTAAGTTGAGTACAAAATCTTTTTCGAACCCAGTTTTACTCGCGCTTACCCTAATCACAGGTTATGAATTGATTAATTCATTATTTTTTGTAAAATAAATATTTTTATTAATATTATTTGGTGTGTCAATCATTAAATAGTCGGTTAAAAAAAGTAAAGCCTTGCGAGAATGGCATGGGACTTACCTTGTGCATATCGCGGATTTCTTGAAGCCCCTGCAGCAATTTTGAAAATAAAGCCTTGAAAATAAATATTTAATTTTTAAATTTTTAAATCTTAAAAGTGAGATTGTAAGGGGGTCGAATAAGGTGGCTTCGATAGGCGATGTGTTTCGTGATTCAAATGAATCTTGGATCTTCGGATTTACTAGGAACATTGGGTCTTGTACGGTTCTTATGGCGGAATTATGGGCGGTACACAATGTTCTTATCCTTGTTTGGGTGCATGGTTTTCGTTTCGTGGATGTTGAAACCGACAGTAAAACTGCTGTTGCGATACTTAATATGGAGACGGGCATTTTGTTAGAGAACAACCTTGTCCAACGCTTGCGGAGACTTGTCTTGCAGGATTGGAGTTTATCGGTTAAGTTTATTCATCGTGAAGCAAATATGGTCGCTGATAAGTTAGCGAGTTTGGCTCAGAGTCGGCATTTGTGTGAATTGGTTTTTGGTAGTCCGCCTTCTGAAGTGATTTCTTTGCTTGCAGCTGATACTGCTTGAGGGGGTGTTTTTGTGTCTTGTTTGATTTGTTCGGGGTTTTTCTTTGTACGTATCACCATGTGTACTCTTTCTCTCATTTAGGTGTAGGGGGTTTTTAATGAGGCACGTGATGATACATTCTCTTATTAAATCGAAAAAGTTAATTTTATTATTCTCCTTTTAAGTAAATATATATTTTTTGATATGCTTGTCATGTGTCAATTTTTTATTCGTCTGTACATTTCACGCGTTAATTTTGTGTGTCGTGTGCACATGTTATATTAAATTTTATAACAAAAATGACCAAAATAATTGATGGTAAAATACTTTATGTGTGAAATTAAATATATATATATATATATATCTTTAAAGAAGTATAATTTTTCTACCAAATATACAATTAACCCTTTTATATTTTACTTTACGTTCACAAAAATCTAATTTTAATCTCTAACTATACACCTATCAAAATTAAAAGGAAAAATAAAAATAAAATGTGAAAATTATGTTGCCAAATAGAATTGTACACTCATATTTACCGTAAATTAAATTAAAATTATTTTTACTAAGTGAAGATTCGCTTAGTAAAAAATAATATAAAAAATTAATAAAATAAATAACTTTTATTGATTAATATCATAGATGGCGTGACGAAAAATTGTAATATAATTTCTCCACTAAGATTCAATCGATCTTTCAAATCATGTCATTTATGACTCGCATATTTTTCCTGCAACACGTCTTAGATTTTTTATCCAATTAAGATTTTGAACCAAGAAAATGAATCAATTAAGACCTTTGATAAATTTGACCATTAAATCTCGATAGTTTTTTGGATCTGTTGGTGCAGCACGTTGTGTTACAGTGTTTTCACTTATAAAATTTATTAAAAAAATATTTTTTTGAAAAAACAAATATATGAAGCTCCTTAAACTAAAAAATTTAATCAATTAAGCATTTGAACCAAGAAAAGAATCAATTAAGCCTATTGACAAATTTTGACCATTAAATCTTGACAGTTTTTTTCCAGATATTTGGTGCAGTGTGTTGTGTCACAATGTGTTCATTTGACATTTTCAGAATTCTCTTTAAAAGTTCTAAAAATTCTAATAAAATTTATATAAAAAATATTTTTAAAAAAATATAAATGCAACAGAATTGTAGTGTATCATGAGTCAGTAATATGTAATAAAAAACTTTCGAAAGTTAATGCTCAAAATTACTCAAATAACTTAATTGATTTAATTTTTTTAATTTAAGGGCTTAATTGGATGCAACAAAAAAATTAGAGACTTAATATTTTTTTTTGAAAAGTTCAAGTACTTCTTATGCAATTCAGCCTTAATTTTAATAAATAGTTTATATAAAGTTAAAAGAGAAACTGAAAATCATCGCATTGTTGATACGTGACAGCCAATCCCACTTGGTAAATCACATTCAAGTATAAGATGGAATTTTATTATCAATCTTTTTCTTTAATTCCACTTGTGACAATAATTTCTAACTTTTCTTATTAATAATATAAAATCTAGAAGTAAAATGAATTTAAATTTCTCGATTTTATTTGGTACCATAATTATTTGAATGTCATAATTGTTGGTAATAAATGAAAAAAATATTTACGTAAGAATACTTAACGTTTAAGTATTTATTAGTTTATGAATTTAACGAGTGATGACAATAGAAAAAATAATATTTATTTTAAAAGATTCGAGTTCAACTAATTTTGGTTATGGGTGTGTGTGCGTAGTAAAAATTTAAGAAGAGATATGATCATTATTCAAAAAATATTTATTAGATTATATAATTAGCAAATGGTTAAAGAAAAGTATGGTCACTATTCTAAAAAAATATTTATATATAATTAACAAAGAGTTAAGAAAAAATAAGATCACTATTTTAAAAAATATATTTATTAGATTTATAATTAGTGGTGATAGTTTATGAGGGTCTTGACCCCTAAATTTTCATAAATTTACTTTTAATCCATTGAAAATTTAAAATTTGTATTTTGTCTCTTCAAAATTTTTAAAAACATTATTATATTTTAAAAATTATAAATATTTTTAAATGAAGCCTCCTCTATTTTTTTTAAATTTTTTTCATTAGGTCTCAAAATTTTTAATTTTTTAAATAAATCTCCTCAAGCTATGTTGCCAAAATCCGCTCACTTATATATACACCACTATATGGGGCCAACAAAAATTCTATATATAAATATAAATCAAGTGCACTGTTTAAACTAAAAGTTAACTTTCCGAACTATTCATCTACACGTACAACCCAGAACTACTGTCTTCTTTTATTAGTATTAACAAAATTATTTATTTATTAATCAAGCCAAGTCTGAATTGAAAGAAACAAGTTTGTTTAAATGTCAATTTATCGAGCCAAAACAATCGATTTTTTTCTTTATACTAATAATTTACTCTTTTTATATAGTTTTAATATTTTATAATTAGACTTAAATAAAAATATCTTTATAAGTTTTTCGTGATACATGCACTGCCTACCGTATCACTGTCTACCACCGGATAAATTATTAAGTAGATTTGTCTTATCACGTCATTTATGTATTAACCAATAGCATTCATCTATATTTATTTTAAAAAAAATTTATTGACTGAAATTACGGGTGGTGTGTTGTGCCGAACTTATCTAATAATTTTTCCATGATCTTGGGATCACCTATATTCGTAAAAAATATAATAATAAAAAAGTAAATTACGTAAATTATCAGTAAGCTTTACTCTCAAACCTATTTTAGTTTACTCACTAAAGTTTAGACATTATGGTTACTATAATTTAGACATTGAATGTTTTTTTTCTCACTCTTAAACCTCAAATAGTCGTAGATGGTGCTTGTTCGGTCCCAAATTTCACCAGTCACTTCGTCTCAGTCCCCTGAGTCTTAATCCGACCTCCATTTAGTCGAAAAGTGCTCTAAAGTTCACGAATCGTCCAAAATCCTTGTGGTTTCTCTCTCATCGATCTCTCTCATCCACGAAAAATTATATCATGGGTGATTCCCACCACGTCATCCATGGGACCAACCAATAGAAACCACCCACTTCACCATGATTTTTCCATGTCATTTTTTCTAACCAATGAATCTTCACTAAAGTTTTTCCATGTTATTTTAAAAAATATTTTTTTGGAAGTTATTTTATTATTAGATTAATTACATGGAAAATAATGATGAAGTGGGTGGTTTCTATTGGTTGGTCTCATGGAGGACGTGGTGGAGCCCGTTTTTCAGTACGTTGCTTTTCTCATGTTGATGAAATTTTTTACCGTTCGAATCTTGAAAAAGTTCCTTCGTTTGTCGGTAAATAGATGTCGTCAAAATGTTAACAGATGAGTGACCGAAAACATTCATTATCTAAACTTCAGTGAATAAATTGAACATTTTAAAATTTCATGACTAAAATAAGTTTGAGAGCAAAGTTCAGTGACTATTTACGTAAATTACCCTAATATAAGAATCTCTCGTCAGGCTCCTCTTGTCCTTTACGAATGAATGCATGATAAGTGCAGGCAACGCAACACAACATATTCATCGTTTTGCATGGCAATTCACAGCAAATCAAAATCTGGAAATTAGTAATTTAGTGGTAGTAATAATAATAATCAGAATCTGTAGATCTATTTGTTCTTATTTAAATTATCTTCCCATTGCTGTTAATTGCAAGCACAAGATCCTCTCGTTTTGAAGATTCCGATCTGGAAATGGTGTTTTTTGGACTCATCTCAATCAGTACCCATTGTCTTTCTCTTCTTCGTTAATTATTAGACAATTACAAACTCAATTTAATTTATTTATAATAGTAAAAATTTAAATCTTTATTTCACATAAATCAAATGATATCAGTATGTTTTTTATGCAAAAAGCAATAAACTTGAAAAGACGAGAGAGCTAATTATGCCTTTCTCTTTGATGGGTTTTCTTTTTCTTTCTAAAAAATATAAACTTTATAATTTTCTAATTTAATCACTTACATTCGATCGACTAATTTAAATTAAATTTTGTAAAGAATTAATACGTGATTGTCGAGAAGTGAGTGAAGTGATTTTACAGTGCGATAAATAACGGCAATCATATACGTGCCATTTAGAGAGCAGTATAAGGAGGGCAGGTGGGAAGGTTCCAAAGGCCAAAACACATACCATCTATTTTCTCTTTTGCCTTTCCATTTTCTGTTTCATTTTCTCTCTGATTTTCTTTTTTTCTGTTTGGCATTTCGTTTTTCTTGTTACTGTGAAAAAAAAAAGAGAGAAAACCTCATCTACCCAACCACAATTGCCATTGTTTTTATTTGATGCCAAAGGTAATGGCAATTTGCAGGGAAGTTTGTTCGGGCGTTTTCTAAATCTGATGATTGACTGATTGTTGAAACTCGCTTTCTGCTACTGCCATATTTGCCTTTGCTTCCATATAGGTAACGTTAACAACTTTTTCCGTTTCGTATTGGATTTAGATGTCCACTTTTTCGGTTTCAAATCGGATTTGGACATCTGGGTTTTAATTTCTTTGGATTTTGTTCTACTTTTTTGTTTGCTTTCCTTCCTTTTAATACCCCGGCGAAGTTTTTGTTTTCTTGGTCCCAAGTACGAACCGTACTGGTATGTTCGTATGTAAACTGTGATATATTGTTATTTCTACAAATATTATATCAGTCACTGGTTTGATTGTGTTGATCCGCGATCTGGGTTTCGTCGTTTATCTTTTCAGGGTGCTTAGTTTAGTGTCGAGATTTCCGTTTTCCTGAGAAAATGAGCGGAGCCGTGCTTATAGCCTTGGCAGCAGCCATTGGTAACATGTTGCAAGGATGGGATAATGCCACCATTGCAGGTGATGTACTCCTTTTTAGTTTTTCACTAGTTTCATGAATTGCCATATCTATGCATGTCAGCATTGAAATCTCAGTCTTTTCGACTAAAATCGTCACTTTCATATGTCAAAGATCTATCGTAAATGTTCGAGTTCCTTGATGTAAATGGTTAGTATGTAGAAGGTTTCTTCAGATTCATTGATTATATGTCCTCCTTGTGTTACATGTTGCAGGTGCTGTTTTGTACATAAAGAAAGAGTTTAAATTGGAAACGGAACCGACTATTGAAGGCCTTATTGTAGCCATGTCTCTCATTGGAGCCACCTGCATTACTACATGCTCGGGGGGAATATCGGACATGATAGGTCGCCGCCCCATGCTGATAATCTCATCCATCCTTTATTTTCTTAGTGGTCTTGTAATGGTATGGTCTCCTAATGTTTACATCTTACTTTTGGCGAGACTTTTGGATGGATTTGGAATTGGTTTGGCTGTTACTTTGGTCCCGGTTTACATATCCGAGACTGCACCACCGGAAATAAGGGGGTTGCTGAATACCCTTCCACAGTTTACTGGTTCCATTGGAATGTTTTTGTCGTATTGCATGGTGTTTGGAATGTCGTTGTCGCCATCACCGAATTGGAGATTGATGCTTGGTGTTCTTTCTATTCCTTCCCTTGTATATTTTGTATTAACTATATTCTTCTTGCCTGAATCACCGAGATGGCTTGTAAGTAAAGGGCGAATGGACGAGGCAAAAAAAGTTTTGCAGAGGCTACGCGGCAGGGAGGATGTAGCCGGTTAGTTCTTCTATGGTGACTCTTTTAAAATCGCATTGTTTCTTTACGCACATTACAACCCAAGATAGTGTTTTTTTTGGTACATGCTCTTGTTCTCACAAAATAGGTACTTTCCAATGGTTACTAATTGTTACTCTCTGTTCTAACTTAACAAAGAGGGAAATAGAAACCCTTGTTGGTAATTGAGGCACTGTTAGGTTTTGAGACTGTATTTTCTTTTTAGACAAGTTTTAAAGTAGCAATATGACTTCCCATCATGGGATTTAAATATGATGAATACGATGCATAATGTGGTTGGTACTCATATTATTTAGAATGACAGGTGAGATGGCTTTGTTAGTTGAGGGACTTGGTGTTGGAGGTGAAACATCGATAGAGGAGTATGTAATTGGCCCGGCAACTGATGATGTTGAAGACGATGATATATCTGCCGAGAAAGATAAAATCAAGTTATATGGACCTGAAGCAGGTCAGTCTTGGGTGGCCAGACCAGTCACTGGACAACATGGTAGTAGTATTGGTCTTGCGTCTCGGCATGGAAGCATGCTTAGCCAGAGTGGGAAGCCACTTGTGGATCCTCTTGTCACTCTCTTTGGAAGTGTCCACGAGAAGCTCCCTGATCAAGGAAGTATGCGTAGCACACTTTTTCCGAACTTTGGCAGCATGTTCAGTGTGGGAGGTAATCAAGTTAGAAATGAAGAGTGGGATGAAGAGAATGCTGCCATGGAGGGAGAAGATTATGCAGCTGATGGTGCCGCTAATGATTCCGATGACAATTTGCATAGTCCTTTGATCTCAAGACAAGCAACCAGCATGGATAAGGACATTATTCCAACTGCTCATGGAAGCCTTTCTAACATGAGACAAGGTAGTCTATTGCAATCAACTACTGGAGAACCGATTAGTAGCACGGGGATTGGTGGTGGTTGGCAGCTGGCATATAAATGGTCGGAAAAGGAAACCTCAGATGGGAAAAAGGAAGGGGGATTTAAAAGGATTTATTTGCATCAAGAGAATGTATCCGCATCTAGGCATGGCTCAATAGTTTCTCTGCATGGTGCTGATGTCCCTGCTGAAAGTGAGTATGTCCAAGCTTCAGCTTTGGTGAGTCAGGCAGCTCTTTATTCCTCAGAGCTTGCGAAGCAGCACCCGGTTGGACCAGCTATGGTTCATCCGGCCGAAACTGCAAAGGGGCCAAGTTGGCATGATCTCTGCGAACCAGGAGTAAAGCATGCTTTAATTGTAGGGGTGGGAATTCAAATACTTCAGCAGGTAATGTTGAGAACCTAACCAGATTATTCTCCTTATCTTCTTGTTCTCTTAAAAAACGGCTCAAATAACCCTTCTAGCTTGTGCATGCAGAAATGTCAAGCATTCTCTATTATCTTCTCATTTTGCATCTTAAATTACTTTCCTATTGCTCTGCTTATAGAAACATGTATTTCTAGCTATGAAATCAGAATCTTGTTTAAACCTTCAAAATAACATCCATGGAATGGAACACATGGCACTGTTAGAAATAGCCATTCGTTTTGCTTTTGCAGCAGAATCTTGTTTAACCTTATACACCACATTCTTTGAAACGGCTTGACGCACTGCCGTCAATGTGATATAGTATTCTTGCAAAATTATCTTCCACCTTTGCATGACTTGCTTATTGAGGATCCCTGTTTTCTCTTGTTCTAAAATGCAGTTCTCTGGTATAAATGGCGTTCTATACTACACTCCCCAGATTCTTGAACAGGCAGGAGTTGGGGTTCTTCTTTCTAACTTGGGCCTCAGTTCATCTTCTGCTTCGCTCCTTATCAGCGGCCTTACAACCTTGTTGATGCTTCCTAGTATAGCTATCGCCATGCGGCTTATGGATCTTGCCGGTAGAAGGTAAATTTCATCCTTTTGTTGATTTCCTTGGAGTGGTAGCAAGTCTCACCCAAAGCATAAGATATCTGTTTCAATCAGGAATTCATATATTTTGCGATTTCATTAGACGATACCATGCCTACAATCTGACCTCAATCTGTTCTCTTCCTTTCTGTTGCAGGAGTTTGCTACTCAACACACTTCCTGTCCTGATAATATCTCTTGTCATCTTAGTCATTGGAAGTGTTGTGAAAATGAGTAGCGTCGTGCATGCCTCAATCTCAACCGTCAGTGTCGTGCTCTACTTCTGTTTCTTCGTCATGGGATTCGGGCCAATTCCCAACATTCTGTGTTCTGAGATTTTCCCAACTCGGGTTCGTGGCATCTGCATCGCTATATGTGCGCTTACATTTTGGATCGGCGACATCATTGTCACGTATTCACTACCGGTGCTGCTGAAATCAATTGGTCTTGCGGGTGTCTTTGGCATGTATGCGGTCGTATGTGCTATAGCATGGCTGTTTGTCTTCTTAAAAGTTCCGGAAACCAAAGGCATGCCTCTTGAAGTCATTACAGAATTCTTTGCAGTCGGTGCACAGCAGGTTGCAGCTACCAAGGACAACTGAGCTCGGTTATTTCTTCAGTTTTCATGGATATTGAAAGTTTTGGTTTTTGTTCAAAATTTCTCCTTTTCATTCAACTAGGCAGTTTGGTTTATTAGGTACAAGAAGCAAAAAGAAAATTTGCATTTCTCTATTTTGCAACATTCAACTCTTCCCTTTTGGAAATGGTACTTGGTTTATGAATACAGTAACAAAATGTTGTTGCAAATCGAAGAGAATCCTATATTTTTTCCCTTGAAAATTGATTCTAAAATGAAGAAGAAAAGGGAGACATGATTGATTTTATATGCTATGGAGTATTACAGTTTATGTTTCCCGATTCACGTCGGACAACGATAGGAGACAGTGGGGAAAGTTTTCTACCTGAAAACGCTGAAGCCGGTTCTCTAGAACTGGTACAGAAACGTGACAGTTTCCTTTCATGGAAGATTCAAGATGCCACTCTCTATCTTCCCTGATCTATAAGTTTATACATTCTCTTTATGATAACCATTTGGGGACATGCTATCTCCCTTTCTTTTCGAGCTGCTTTGAGATTTCTCGACCTTTCTATCAACGAATGACAGACATGTTCGAAGACGTGCAGAATAGGATCTGTCACTAGTTGTAGAATCAGGTTCCTCGGGGTCGTGCTGACTGAACTGGCGAAAGATCGACAGAAAGTACATAAGGAGAGCGAGAACACATGCAATTCCGAAAATAAGGAATAGTCCCCAGAAGCTTTTTAAATCAAGCTCCGCCGATTCATCCTCGGACTCAGTACTACATGCACTTCTTGACAGCCATCTATCATGAATCTTCTGAAGCTCGCCGTTCTCAGATAGAGCAAGAATGGCAGTAGACATGTCAATGGCTAACGGGGAGTCTCGAGGAAATGCCTAAAGAAAACAGAGATAGGGTGTTGAAGATCAAAACACAAGAATCAGTTGAGTTTATGTATTTTTATAGCTCAAGGACTCTAGCTCAGTATCTTGCAACGCAAGCTTGAACAAACTTTTATATCATAATTGAATGAAGGCAACTTGCAGAGGGGAAAAAAAGAAAAAGAAGAATTAGACTCGGATAACTCACAAATCCCCAACTGCGTTTCGTGAACTCCGGCCCTCTAACGGAGAATTCACAGTGCTCTGAGAGGAAGAGATCCACATATGGTTGTTCGTCGACTATTGCAGCTACAGTTCTCTTCTCAAGGGCCTCTGCATATTCTTGAGGCGAACCAAGTGGAATAAGTCTAGAGCTCTGAATATTCAGTTCCTCAATCAGATAGTTTCTGGCGAAAGACCCGACTTGGAAGCCTATCGGCTCACTGCTACTAATCAAAGAATCAATTCCTTTGATGGGTGATGATAACTGTTGCACTGTGAGGATCGATGTCAGGCTTGCGGTGTAGCTCGAATTGATTATCAGAACTACGAAAAGCCAGATGATCAGTACAAGGCGTCCAAGTGTGCTCACTGTATTTTCTCCTGAAATTTCCGAAAACACAAGAGTCGGTACAATATCATGATGGACATCGCTGATTCTAAGTTCTAAATTCTTCGTAGAAAGTAGAAACAAGTGAAATTGTCGAAATGACGAAACAGAAGGAGCTTACTATGGGAGAAAAACATAGTGGAGAAGCTAAACCTGCAAGGGAAAATGGAGCACAGAAGGTTACTGGACAATGGAAAGAGATGCAATAAGCTATAAGCTAATGCATACATAAAAGGATGAACTTCATATGTTCACTCACGTTAAAATTGTGACAATTTGCTGCCTCGGAGGCCCCCGGAATTCATCGTTTATTCTATGCTCAAGGATCCACACAACCGATCCGACAATGAGGAAAAATGCTGCTGTGACTGCCCACATGAACGGAGTAAATGGCCGTGCGAAGGACCAAGGGCTCGAACTTATCCTTTTTACTGGAGCTACCACTACCAGCCCTGATTCTATATATGGCTGAGTGAAATCTACTATTCTCGTTCGGTCTGTTACAATGGCAATATCACCTACTGCGCCATCAAAGACCTACAAGAACAGAATATCAGAATTGATAGGGAAAATAACTCATCATTTAAGAAACCAGTTGCACTTTTCGTTCGAGTATACTTACACCGGAATCGATTTTACTGACAAGCTCATAATAGTTTGGATTCTTATGGCCATCTCCGAATGGAATGAACCTGTATGGAACAGCATACGGCATCAATTTGATTGCAGCAAGAAATACATCTATGCAATACCCTTGCACCTTATCTGTGCCATTGACTATCGAGACAAAGTCTCGGAAACTAACTCGATTTGGAACTCCGATTCTTAATTTTTGTCCGTTGTTCGGAAAAACCCAACCACGAGGCCTTGTTGTTCCTCCTCCAGGCCATACCACACTCTCTAAGTGTTGGTTTGAACTAGAACGATTAGGCTTTTTCCCGTAAAATGTCTCGGGTGGCACGATGGAAAGACCAGAGTGGTTAGACCAGAATCCAATCTGTCTGTACCCGGATTTAACCACATTGATAATGTCATACGAAGGATTTATCAGTGATCTGTCTTGATTAAACCGAACAGGGCCTGTCAAACCGGTCATATTTGTATCTATTATGTTCTTAAGCAACTGCTTTCCGCCATCAAATATACTTAATGCCGAAAGATTCAGATCCATCCCACCAGTATCGGTTAATCGCGCATCATTCGAAAACGAAATGTTGCCACCCTGATCAAGTAGTAACTTAACTGCATGAGCAATCATCCAGACGGTATCATATGCATAAAGACCGTAGGAGTTGAACCCAATAGAACCATTACTCAGCTGGTTCCAATGTGAAATGAAGTTCCTTTTCCTTTCCGAATCAGGTGTATGAAGGCGAAGTGTAAGTGCTCCTCGGATCGAATTCGCTGTCTCGGGTTTAAGCGGGGAAGTTGAATCTAAAACAGTGGATAGCCAAGTAGAAGCTATCCAAACATATCCTTTCCCCATCATTCCAAGGCTCTTGGCCACTTCAAAGACCAAGAGACCGGTTTTCGTGAAAGTATGCAGCACGATAACCCGAGATTCCATCATCTGAATCTTAGTTAATTCTCTCCGAACATCACTACTTGTCGCTGTCGGGTCAGGTGGAAGTATGGCTTTATACGAGACCCTACAACGTCTCTGAGCAAGTTCATCGTCTAATGTACTTATACCGTTTCGGTTCTGATCATCATCACTGAAAACAGCAATCACTTCAGCCCATCCGAAATAGCTAATCATCTCAGCAATGGCAATCATCTGGAACTCGTCATTAGGCGCCGTTTGAACGAAGAACGGGAACTGGAGAGGCGACAGACCGGGATCCAGGGCCGTGAATGACAATAACGGAACATGGAGTTCATTCGCAAGGTGCGATAGAACATGTGCCATCATTGAACTTTGTGGACCGATTATTGCAACAGTATCAGTCTCCATAAAATGCAATGCTGTGAATACAAAAGAAATCAAAAGCATATAATATGAATGTCTGTAATGCTACATTAGTACTACTATCTGGTGATGGGATATGAATGAAATGAACAGACCGAACATCTACGGAATTAAGAGCTCGAAATAAGAGGAGATCGAATAGTATACCTCCGATAATGCTGAGAAACGAGCTGAAATTCGAATCATGGAGGACAATAGACAATTTCTTCCCACCAAGAATGCTTGGATCAGAGTTTATATCATTCTCTGCAGCCTTCATTGCAACCTTTGCAACTTTCCCATTAATAGTGCTGAATGAGAACATAGCTCCAACATTCACAACATTAGGCCTCAAAGCCTCTTTTGAAAACACTCCAACAAGGAGATTGAAAATCATAAGCACCAAAACCAGGTTCATGGCGATAAGCACCGAATCGATATCGAACAAATACCCGAATTTGTCGGTTAAATAACAGACACACTGAAGGAATAACAGATCAAGTTATACCCCAGAATTCTACATAAGTACAGACAAGTGAAGGGAATCATTTAGTTCCAAGGCAAGTACCAAGACTAACAAAAGGTCAAAGAGTCAGTAAAGTAAATCTCACAAGAGAATAATAAGACAACCCATCTCAAGTATAAAGCTTTATTGTTTAGAAAATAAAAATAACATACCAAAACACAAAAGCAAAAGAAAGCAAGAAATTTTGTGCTTGATGGACACACCAGCAAAAGCAAAAGTTGAGGGGGTTTCTGAACTTTCACAAGGGAAACCAACAACACTTCAATGGAAGCAATAAGGAAAGCAGGAAAAATAGAAATGCCCAATTTTGCCATTAGTTTACTATTTTTATACAAGAAAACAAACAAATACTAGCTTGGGAAAGAGAAAAAAAGAACAACTTGGAATTGTTGAAAAATGTTAGAATCAAAGTCATAAAAAAGCATTAGCTTACGAAACTCTATAAAGTTCATTAGGTGAAAGATCATTAAGGGAAAGCAATTAGAAACAATGATGGTGATTGGTTACTGGAAGTAACTCGCAATGGATATTTCCCAGCTTGCTTTACTGATCATGTGGCTCATGAGTGGAACTAATGACTTTTTTTCTTTTTGAAAGTTGAACAAATGATTAAGGCAATGCAGAAAGGAGAAAAAAATATGGGTTTTATTATTATTATTATTATGAAACAAGAACAAATCAGCTTCCCTGGAAATGAACATCCACTTTCTTCCCGAAGAAGTTATTGGAATTCTGGAAAGCAGTGAACTTGCTACTTTTGCCTTCATGATATTTTTTGTCGGAAGAAATAGATTTTTGGTAACTTTGAGGATTTGAATAAAAAATTGATGTTTAAATTTTTTTTTTTGAATATGCTGGTGTGATGCAAGGGTAGCATCTGTTCAACTTTCTTAGTCTTTTCAAAGACGGCACACACAGCATGGTAAACTGGTGCTCGAACTCGGGTCCCAAGGGATGATAATCATCTACCTTTGCCACCAGGACACAAGGGGATGAGCAATTGATGTTTAAACTTTAAAGTAAGTTATTGTGAATTATATTGGAAAAATTGAAAAACTTGTTATATCTGACATTAATTGAGTATTAAGTAAGATATATTTATATACATGAATTAACTTGAGTATTGGTCAATGACAAAGTTAAAGCTCTCTTTTGCAGGATAAATTATTATTTTTTTACCCTTTTCGATACCTCTTTCTATGCTCTAATATTAAAAAATACTATAGTTTTAAATTCCAAGCTTAAACCTTAAATTCTAAATCATAAACCATACACTTTATACCTTAAAAATACATCATATTTTAAATTCTCTAAACCCTAACCACAAACTCTAACCTTAAACTTAATTTTTAGTGTGGGGCATAGATAAAAACACCGAGAAAAATATTTCTATTTTATTTTGCATGC
Organism: Hibiscus tridactylites; assembly: GCA_958450335.1. NCBI lineage: Eukaryota > Viridiplantae > Streptophyta > Magnoliopsida > Malvales > Malvaceae > Hibiscus > Hibiscus tridactylites. Next base: position 8,649,305 of record OY288279.1, read on the forward strand.
ATGAGGTGGAGGTGCAAATATGAACCCGCGTGCGGTTACACAATTATGGATTTTTTAGTCCAATACGTATTTTTCTTCCTAGTCTATTTTGTCTTTTTTTAAATAATTTTTACTTAAGAAGAGGGGAAAGAAAAATTTATTACTAATAAATTTAGAACTCATAATCGAGGAAAAAATTTACTACTAACAAATTTAGAACTTACAACCGAGGAGAGAGAGAAAATGTTAAGTGAAAGCTTTAACCACTTGCTTTAGCGATTGTTGACTTATTAAATTTATTAACTTTAGTTCACAAACGTTAATTTAAGCTTTAATGCGTTATTAGTTAAAATTTCCAAAAGTTCTTTCAGGCTTAGAGTGTATATACACGTGATTCCCCTCGTTGCCAACTTTACTTCGAACTCCATAAGAATATTAGATAATATTAAAAGGCACTTAAACTAAATCAATAACATAATCAACTTTTTTATTTCATGAAATAAAAAACATAAACTCATATTCTAGAACAATTAAATCATTGAAAACATAAAATATTTAATTTTCCATTAAAATGTCTTGAGTTAGATGATGCAATTTATAAAAAAGATAAAACGCTTTACTACAATAATGAGATACATTTACCGGATAAAAGAACCGGCGATGGAATGGCTCAAAAACTCAACTTTGTATTACTTGTCCAAATTACAGTATCTTTTTTCCCACTAATAAATTATCATTCTCCCCATGGAAACAACTCACGAATATCATCGGCATTCCAGCCGTTGTCGTTTCGTAGAAGCATCGTTTTCTTCAGATGTTTTCTGCTCCTTGTGTTCACTGTCGTTTTCCTTGCCTCCCTCGTATTTGAAGGTCCAGCCACAAAACTCGGACTCGAGAAACAAAGACGTTGGTGTTGCTTTGTAGAAGGCTAAAGGAACCTGCTTTACTCGACGTCGAATCTGTGCATTTATGGGGAAAAAAGATTAAAACAATGAATTAATTGAAAGTGCTGATCAGAACCTACGTTGTCTCGACTTTTTTTTTAATATTTGGTCCCTTACATAAAGTTTGAGATTTAAAAAATTTTAATCCATTTGTTGACACCATTCATATTTACCGGCATAATTTGCCATCAAAACATTCATCATATCAACTTTAGAAGCAAAAATCATCAATAACTCAATAAAACATGTAAGTAAATTTTGATTGAAAATACTAACAGCATCAACGATTGGACTAGAATTTTAAATTTGAAAAGTAAAAGGATTTAACTTTTAACATTTTCAATATGGAGACTAGATCTAAAACTTGTCAAAGGACAAGGACTGAGAGCATATTTTGACCTACTACTCATGTCCAACAGATATTTAGACAGGCTATGAAGTATGGGGTTATTATCCATGCTGGCAGTGGAAATAAAATATTCCACAAGCATATGACTAAATCCATTCTAAAAACTAAAATCTAAATCTCTAACCATAAAATCTTAAAATCTAAAACCATAACCTTAAATTCTAAACCATACAATATAAACTCAAAAACCCTAAACTAAACATCTAAACCATAAATTGAACTCGTTTGTAGAAAATAAATTTTATACCGCCAGTGCATGAAATATTTTTCCGTGAAGTATGATCTTTTAAAATATATGAAAACAAGATTTTTCACCTAGGACACATCATATCTGACACTCTGCAAGAGCCCGGGTAAGTAGACCAGGACCATGAAAGATTTATTTTAAGAGCTTGTAGCCTGTCCTGATATAGAAGGCCATTCCAAAGTTGAAAAACTTGTATATTTCAGGTAGTATATATATATAAAAGAAATATGATCAGGAAAGCTTTCTTGAATGTCTACGTAACACTTCTGCATATTGATAGAAAGAGATAAATATGATATTTACCTCGTCTCCAAATATTCCACAAGCATATGCCTAAATTCATTCTAAAAAATAAAATCTAAATCTCTAACCGTAAAGTCATGAAATCTAAAACATTAACATAAATCTTAAATCCTAACCATAAACCCTAATTTCTAAACCATACAACATAAACTCAAAAACCCTAAACTAAACATCTAAACCATAAATTGAACCGTTTGTGGAAAATAAATTTTTCACCGCCAATGCATGAAATATTTTTCCGTGAAATATGATCTTTTAAAATATATGAAAACAAGATTTTTCACCTAGGACACATCATATCTGACACTCTGCAAGAGCCCGGGTAAGTAGACCAGGACCATGAAAGATTTATTTTGAGAGCTTGTAGCCTGTCCTGATATAGAAGGCCATTCCAAAGTTGAAAAACTTGTATATTTCAGGTAGTATATATATATAAAAGAAATATGATCAGGAAAGCTTTCTTGAATGTCTACGTAACACTTCTGCATATTGATAGAAAGAGATAAATATGATATTTACCTCGGTCTCCAAATATTTCACAAGCATATGCCTAAATTCATTCTAAAAAATAAAATCTAAATCTCTAACCGTAAAGTCATGAAATCTAAAACATTAACCTAAATCTTAAATCCTAACCATAAACCCTAATTTCTAAACCATACAATATAAACTCAAAAACCCTAAACTAAACATCTAAACCATAAATTGAACTCGTTTGTAGAAAATAAATTTTATACCGCCAGTGCATGAAATATTTTTCCGTGAAATATGATCTTTTAAAATATATGAAAACAAGATTTTTAACCTAGGACACATCATATCTAACACTCTGCAAGAGCCCGGGTAAGTAGACCAGGACCATGAAAGATTTATTTTGAGAGCTTGTAGCCTGTCCTGATATAGAAGGCCATTCCAAAGTTGAAAAACTTGTATATTTCAGGTAGTATATATATATAAAAGAAATATGATCAGGAAAGCTTTCTTGAATGTCTACGTAACACTTCTGCATATTGATAGAAAGAGATAAATATGATATTTACCTCGTCTCCAAATATTCCACAAGCATATGCCTAAATTCATTCTAAAAAATAAAATCTAAATCTCTAACCGTAAAGTCATGAAATCTAAAACATTAACCTAAATCTTAAATCCTAACCATAAACCCTAATTTCTAAACCATGCAACATAAACTCATAAACCCTAAACTAAACATCTAAACCATAAATTGAACCGTTTGTGGAAAATAAATTTTTCACCGCCAGTGCATGAAATATTTTTCCGTGAAATATGATCTTTTAAAATATATGAAAACAAGATTTTTAACCTAGGACACATCATATCTAACACTCTGCAAGAGCCCGGGTAAGTAGACCAGGACCATGAAAGATTTATTTTGAGAGCTTGTAGCCTGTCCTGATATAGAAGGCCATTCCAAAGTTGAAAAACTTGTATATTTCAGGTAGTATATATATATAAAAGAAATATGATCAAGAAAGCTTTCTTGAATGTCTACGTAACACTTCTGCATATTGATAGAAAGAGATAAATATGATATTTACCTCGTCTCCAAATATTCCACAAGCATATGCCTAAATTCATTCTAAAAAATAAAATCTAAATCTCTAACCGTAAAGTCATGAAATCTAAAACATTAACCTAAATCTTAAATCCTAACCATAAACCCTAATTTCTAAACCATGCAACATAAACTCATAAACCCTAAACTAAACATCTAAACCATAAATTGAACCGTTTGTGGAAAATAAATTTTTCACCGCCAGTGCATGAAATATTTTTCCGTGAAATATGATCTTTTAAAATATATGAAAACAAGATTTTTAACCTAGGACACATCATATCTAACACTCTGCAAGAGCCCGGGTAAGTAGACCAGGACCATGAAAGATTTATTTTGAGAGCTTGTAGCCTGTCCTGATATAGAAGGCCATTCCAAAGTTGAAAAACTTGTATATTTCAGGTAGTATATATATATAAAAGAAATATGATCAGGAAAGCTTTCTTGAATGTCTACGTAACACTTCTGCATATTGATAGAAAGAGATAAATATGATATTTACCTCGTCTCCAAATATTCCACAAGCATATGCCTAAATTCATTCTAAAAAATAAAATCTAAATCTCTAACCGTAAAGTCATGAAATCTAAAACATTAACCTAAATCTTAAATCCTAACCATAAACCCTAATTTCTAAACCATGCAACATAAACTCATAAACCCTAAACTAAACATCTAAACCATAAATTGAACCGTTTGTGGAAAATAAATTTTTCACCGCCAGTGCATGAAATATTTTTCCGTGAAATATGATCTTTTAAAATATATGAAAACAAGATTTTTCACCTAGGACACATCATATCTAACACTCTGCAAGAGCCCGGGTAAGTAGACCAGGACCATGAAAGATTTATTTTGAGAGCTTGTAGCCTGTCCTGATATAGAAGGCCATTCCAAAGTTGAAAAACTTGTATATTTCAGGTAGTATATATATATAAAAGAAATATGATCAGGAAAGCTTTCTTGAATGTCTACGTAACACTTCTGCATATTGATAGAAAGAGATAAATATGATATTTACCTCGTCTCCAAATATTCCACAAGCATATGCCTAAATTCATTCTAAAAAATAAAATCTAAATCTCTAACCGTAAAGTCATGAAATCTAAAACATTAACCTAAATCTTAAATCCTAACCATAAACCCTAATTTCTAAACCATGCAACATAAACTCATAAACCCTAAACTAAACATCTAAACCATAAATTGAACCGTTTGTGGAAAATAAATTTTTCACCGCCAGTGCATGAAATATTTTTCCGTGAAATATGATCTTTTAAAATATATGAAAACAAGATTTTTAACCTAGGACACATCATATCTAACACTCTGCAAGAGCCCGGGTAAGTAGACCAGGACCATGAAAGATTTATTTTGAGAGCTTGTAGCCTGTCCTGATATAGAAGGCCATTCCAAAGTTGAAAAACTTGTATATTTCAGGTAGTATATATATATAAAAGAAATATGATCAGGAAAGCTTTCTTGAATGTCTACGTAACACTTCTGCATATTGATAGAAAGAGATAAATATGATATTTACCTCGTCTCCAAATATTCCACAAGCATATGCCTAAATTCATTCTAAAAAATAAAATCTAAATCTCTAACCGTAAAGTCATGAAATCTAAAACATTAACCTAAATCTTAAATCCTAACCATAAACCCTAATTTCTAAACCATGCAACATAAACTCATAAACCCTAAACTAAACATCTAAACCATAAATTGAACCGTTTGTGGAAAATAAATTTTTCACCGCCAGTGCATGAAATATTTTTCCGTGAAATATGATCTTTTAAAATATATGAAAACAAGATTTTTAACCTAGGACACATCATATCTAACACTCTGCAAGAGCCCGGGTAAGTAGACCAGGACCATGAAAGATTTATTTTGAGAGCTTGTAGCCTGTCCTGATATAGAAGGCCATTCCAAAGTTGAAAAACTTGTATATTTCAGGTAGTATATATATATAAAAGAAATATGATCAGGAAAGCTTTCTTGAATGTCTACGTAACACTTCTGCATATTGATAGAAAGAGATAAATATGATATTTACCTCGTCTCCAAATATTCCACAAGCATATGCCTAAATTCATTCTAAAAAATAAAATCTAAATCTCTAACCGTAAAGTCATGAAATCTAAAACATTAACCTAAATCTTAAATCCTAACCATAAACCCTAATTTCTAAACCATGCAACATAAACTCATAAACCCTAAACTAAACATCTAAACCATAAATTGAACCGTTTGTGGAAAATAAATTTTTCACCGCCAGTGCATGAAATATTTTTCCGTGAAATATGATCTTTTAAAATATATGAAAACAAGATTTTTAACCTAGGACACATCATATCTAACACTCTGCAAGAGCCCGGGTAAGTAGACCAGGACCATGAAAGATTTATTTTGAGAGCTTGTAGCCTGTCCTGATATAGAAGGCCATTCCAAAGTTGAAAAACTTGTATATTTCAGGTAGTATATATATATAAAAGAAATATGATCAGGAAAGCTTTCTTGAATGTCTACGTAACACTTCTGCATATTGATAGAAAGAGATAAATATGATATTTACCTCGTCTCCAAATATTCCACAAGCATATGCCTAAATTCATTCTAAAAAATAAAATCTAAATCTCTAACCGTAAAGTCATGAAATCTAAAACATTAACCTAAATCTTAAATCCTAACCATAAACCCTAATTTCTAAACCATGCAACATAAACTCATAAACCCTAAACTAAACATCTAAACCATAAATTGAACCGTTTGTGGAAAATAAATTTTTCACCGCCAGTGCATGAAATATTTTTCCGTGAAATATGATCTTTTAAAATATATGAAAACAAGATTTTTAACCTAGGACACATCATATCTAACACTCTGCAAGAGCCCGGGTAAGTAGACCAGGACCATGAAAGATTTATTTTGAGAGCTTGTAGCCTGTCCTGATATAGAAGGCCATTCCAAAGTTGAAAAACTTGTATATTTCAGGTAGTATATATATATAAAAGAAATATGATCAGGAAAGCTTTCTTGAATGTCTACGTAACACTTCTGCATATTGATAGAAAGAGATAAATATGATATTTACCTCGTCTCCAAATATTCCACAAGCATATGCCTAAATTCATTCTAAAAAATAAAATCTAAATCTCTAACCGTAAAGTCATGAAATCTAAAACATTAACCTAAATCTTAAATCCTAACCATAAACCCTAATTTCTAAACCATGCAACATAAACTCATAAACCCTAAACTAAACATCTAAACCATAAATTGAACCGTTTGTGGAAAATAAATTTTTCACCGCCAGTGCATGAAATATTTTTCCGTGAAATATGATCTTTTAAAATATATGAAAACAAGATTTTTAACCTAGGACACATCATATCTAACACTCTGCAAGAGCCCGGGTAAGTAGACCAGGACCATGAAAGATTTATTTTGAGAGCTTGTAGCCTGTCCTGATATAGAAGGCCATTCCAAAGTTGAAAAACTTGTATATTTCAGGTAGTATATATATATAAAAGAAATATGATCAGGAAAGCTTTCTTGAATGTCTACGTAACACTTCTGCATATTGATAGAAAGAGATAAATATGATATTTACCTCGTCTCCAAATATTCCACAAGCATATGCCTAAATTCATTCTAAAAAATAAAATCTAAATCTCTAACCGTAAAGTCATGAAATCTAAAACATTAACCTAAATCTTAAATCCTAACCATAAACCCTAATTTCTAAACCATGCAACATAAACTCATAAACCCTAAACTAAACATCTAAACCATAAATTGAACCGTTTGTGGAAAATAAATTTTTCACCGCCAGTGCATGAAATATTTTTCCGTGAAATATGATCTTTTAAAATATATGAAAACAAGATTTTTAACCTAGGACACATCATATCTAACACTCTGCAAGAGCCCGGGTAAGTAGACCAGGACCATGAAAGATTTATTTTGAGAGCTTGTAGCCTGTCCTGATATAGAAGGCCATTCCAAAGTTGAAAAACTTGTATATTTCAGGTAGTATATATATATAAAAGAAATATGATCAGGAAAGCTTTCTTGAATGTCTACGTAACACTTCTGCATATTGATAGAAAGAGATAAATATGATATTTACCTCGTCTCCAAATATTCCACAAGCATATGCCTAAATTCATTCTAAAAAATAAAATCTAAATCTCTAACCGTAAAGTCATGAAATCTAAAACATTAACCTAAATCTTAAATCCTAACCATAAACCCTAATTTCTAAACCATGCAACATAAACTCATAAACCCTAAACTAAACATCTAAACCATAAATTGAACCGTTTGTGGAAAATAAATTTTTCACCGCCAGTGCATGAAATATTTTTCCGTGAAATATGATCTTTTAAAATATATGAAAACAAGATTTTTAACCTAGGACACATCATATCTAACACTCTGCAAGAGCCCGGGTAAGTAGACCAGGACCATGAAAGATTTATTTTGAGAGCTTGTAGCCTGTCCTGATATAGAAGGCCATTCCAAAGTTGAAAAACTTGTATATTTCAGGTAGTATATATATATAAAAGAAATATGATCAGGAAAGCTTTCTTGAATGTCTACGTAACACTTCTGCATATTGATAGAAAGAGATAAATATGATATTTACCTCGTCTCCAAATATTCCACAAGCATATGCCTAAATTCATTCTAAAAAATAAAATCTAAATCTCTAACCGTAAAGTCATGAAATCTAAAACATTAACCTAAATCTTAAATCCTAACCATAAACCCTAATTTCTAAACCATGCAACATAAACTCATAAACCCTAAACTAAACATCTAAACCATAAATTGAACCGTTTGTGGAAAATAAATTTTTCACCGCCAGTGCATGAAATATTTTTCCGTGAAATATGATCTTTTAAAATATATGAAAACAAGATTTTTAACCTAGGACACATCATATCTAACACTCTGCAAGAGCCCGGGTAAGTAGACCAGGACCATGAAAGATTTATTTTGAGAGCTTGTAGCCTGTCCTGATATAGAAGGCCATTCCAAAGTTGAAAAACTTGTATATTTCAGGTAGTATATATATATAAAAGAAATATGATCAGGAAAGCTTTCTTGAATGTCTACGTAACACTTCTGCATATTGATAGAAAGAGATAAATATGATATTTACCTCGTCTCCAAATATTCCACAAGCATATGCCTAAATTCATTCTAAAAAATAAAATCTAAATCTCTAACCGTAAAGTCATGAAATCTAAAACATTAACCTAAATCTTAAATCCTAACCATAAACCCTAATTTCTAAACCATGCAACATAAACTCATAAACCCTAAACTAAACATCTAAACCATAAATTGAACCGTTTGTGGAAAATAAATTTTTCACCGCCAGTGCATGAAATATTTTTCCGTGAAATATGATCTTTTAAAATATATGAAAACAAGATTTTTAACCTAGGACACATCATATCTAACACTCTGCAAGAGCCCGGGTAAGTAGACCAGGACCATGAAAGATTTATTTTGAGAGCTTGTAGCCTGTCCTGATATAGAAGGCCATTCCAAAGTTGAAAAACTTGTATATTTCAGGTAGTATATATATATAAAAGAAATATGATCAGGAAAGCTTTCTTGAATGTCTACGTAACACTTCTGCATATTGATAGAAAGAGATAAATATGATATTTACCTCGTCTCCAAATATTCCACAAGCATATGCCTAAATTCATTCTAAAAAATAAAATCTAAATCTCTAACCGTAAAGTCATGAAATCTAAAACATTAACCTAAATCTTAAATCCTAACCATAAACCCTAATTTCTAAACCATGCAACATAAACTCATAAACCCTAAACTAAACATCTAAACCATAAATTGAACCGTTTGTGGAAAATAAATTTTTCACCGCCAGTGCATGAAATATTTTTCCGTGAAATATGATCTTTTAAAATATATGAAAACAAGATTTTTAACCTAGGACACATCATATCTAACACTCTGCAAGAGCCCGGGTAAGTAGACCAGGACCATGAAAGATTTATTTTGAGAGCTTGTAGCCTGTCCTGATATAGAAGGCCATTCCAAAGTTGAAAAACTTGTATATTTCAGGTAGTATATATATATAAAAGAAATATGATCAGGAAAGCTTTCTTGAATGTCTACGTAACACTTCTGCATATTGATAGAAAGAGATAAATATGATATTTACCTCGTCTCCAAATATTCCACAAGCATATGCCTAAATTCATTCTAAAAAATAAAATCTAAATCTCTAACCGTAAAGTCATGAAATCTAAAACATTAACCTAAATCTTAAATCCTAACCATAAACCCTAATTTCTAAACCATGCAACATAAACTCATAAACCCTAAACTAAACATCTAAACCATAAATTGAACCGTTTGTGGAAAATAAATTTTTCACCGCCAGTGCATGAAATATTTTTCCGTGAAATATGATCTTTTAAAATATATGAAAACAAGATTTTTAACCTAGGACACATCATATCTAACACTCTGCAAGAGCCCGGGTAAGTAGACCAGGACCATGAAAGATTTATTTTGAGAGCTTGTAGCCTGTCCTGATATAGAAGGCCATTCCAAAGTTGAAAAACTTGTATATTTCAGGTAGTATATATATATAAAAGAAATATGATCAGGAAAGCTTTCTTGAATGTCTACGTAACACTTCTGCATATTGATAGAAAGAGATAAATATGATATTTACCTCGTCTCCAAATATTCCACAAGCATATGCCTAAATTCATTCTAAAAAATAAAATCTAAATCTCTAACCGTAAAGTCATGAAATCTAAAACATTAACCTAAATCTTAAATCCTAACCATAAACCCTAATTTCTAAACCATGCAACATAAACTCATAAACCCTAAACTAAACATCTAAACCATAAATTGAACCGTTTGTGGAAAATAAATTTTTCACCGCCAGTGCATGAAATATTTTTCCGTGAAATATGATCTTTTAAAATATATGAAAACAAGATTTTTAACCTAGGACACATCATATCTAACACTCTGCAAGAGCCCGGGTAAGTAGACCAGGACCATGAAAGATTTATTTTGAGAGCTTGTAGCCTGTCCTGATATAGAAGGCCATTCCAAAGTTGAAAAACTTGTATATTTCAGGTAGTATATATATATAAAAGAAATATGATCAGGAAAGCTTTCTTGAATGTCTACGTAACACTTCTGCATATTGATAGAAAGAGATAAATATGATATTTACCTCGTCTCCAAATATTCCACAAGCATATGCCTAAATTCATTCTAAAAAATAAAATCTAAATCTCTAACCGTAAAGTCATGAAATCTAAAACATTAACCTAAATCTTAAATCCTAACCATAAACCCTAATTTCTAAACCATGCAACATAAACTCATAAACCATAAACTAAACATCTAAACCATAAATTGAACCGTTTGTGGAAAATAAATTTTTCACCGCCAGTGCATGAAATATTTTAACGTGAAATATGATCTTTTAAAATATATGAAAACAAGATTTTTAACCTAGGACACATCATATCTAACACTCTGCAAGAGCCCGGGTAAGTAGACCAGGACCATGAAAGATTTATTTTGAGAGCTTGTAGCCTGTCCTGATATAGAAGGCCATTCCAAAGTTGAAAAACTTGTATATTTCAGGTAGTATATATATATAAAAGAAATATGATCAAGAAAGCTTTCTTGAATGTCTACGTAACACTTCTGCATATTGATAGAAAGAGATAAATATGATATTTACCTCGTCTCCAAATATTCCACAAGCATATGCCTAAATTCATTCTAAAAAATAAAATCTAAATCTCTAACCGTAAAGTCATGAAATCTAAAACATTAACCTAAATCTTAAATCCTAACCATAAACCCTAATTTCTAAACCATGCAACATAAACTCATAAACCCTAAACTAAACATCTAAACCATAAATTGAACCGTTTGTGGAAAATAAATTTTTCACCGCCAGTGCATGAAATATTTTTCCGTGAAATATGATCTTTTAAAATATATGAAAACAAGATTTTTAACCTAGGACACATCATATCTAACACTCTGCAAGAGCCCGGGTAAGTAGACCAGGACCATGAAAGATTTATTTTGAGAGCTTGTAGCCTGTCCTGATATAGAAGGCCATTCCAAAGTTGAAAAACTTGTATATTTCAGGTAGTATATATATATAAAAAAAGAAATATGATCAGGAAAGCTTTCTTGAATGTCTACGTAACACTTCTGCATATTGATAGAAAGAGATAAATATGATATTTACCTCGTCTCCAAATATTCCACAAGCATATGCCTAAATTCATTCTAAAAAATAAAATCTAAATCTCTAACCGTAAAGTCATGAAATCTAAAACATTAACCTAAATCTTAAATCCTAACCATAAACCCTAATTTCTAAACCATGCAACATAAACTCATAAACCCTAAACTAAACATCTAAACCATAAATTGAACCGTTTGTGGAAAATAAATTTTTCACCGCCAGTGCATGAAATATTTTTCCGTGAAATATGATCTTTTAAAATATATGAAAACAAGATTTTTAACCTAGGACACATCATATCTAACACTCTGCAAGAGCCCGGGTAAGTAGACCAGGACCATGAAAGATTTATTTTGAGAGCTTGTAGCCTGTCCTGATATAGAAGGCCATTCCAAAGTTGAAAAACTTGTATATTTCAGGTAGTATATATATATAAAAAAAGAAATATGATCAGGAAAGCTTTCTTGAATGTCTACGTAACATTTCTGCATATTGATAGAAAGAGATAAATATGATATTTACCTCGTCTTCAAATATTGTTGCATATGAACCAGAACTAAAATCTTTGATGTCCATTTCAGTGGTTTTCGATCTAACCGTCAAATCATTCTCCAATGACAACACAAACCTAAAAGAATAAAAAGTGAAAACATTAGGTATCTATACATATAGTGTTTCAAAGGATAAAAGCACCATGTCTATTTCCCAAAGAGAACTTCCTGTTCAAGGAAACATTGACATATAAAATCTCATCAAATTAAGGAATGTCCACCACCCAAAACTTATAGATGAGCTATGGGATGCAAAACCAAGAATTATAGACATTAAGGATTAAGTTGTACAGAGGAACATTGTACATTCAAGATTTGTATCATTCGCAAAGCCCCACGTGGTTCGTAGGAAGCTTGGATGTCTGTATATTAACAAATTAAACCCAATTCCATTCAGAATCAGAAGATGGAAATACCAAAACTTCCCAAGTTAATCGGCCAAGTCAAAAATGAGAATAAAAAGCATCTATTTTTCAAATAATATGGTGACAGTAAGAAATCTATGTCCTGCAGTGATGCACTCTTGGTTTTAAAAAGCGTGAGGCGGTCCGAGGCGTAAAAGGCCCCTAGAGCCGAGGCGTGAGGCGAAAGCGCTCACCTTTCGTAGGTGAGGCGCCTTTTTATCTTAAAAATTTATAAATTAATTATATAACATATTTTATACTTAAAAATATGATAATTATAATATAAATGCTAAAAATTAAAATATTTCAATTATATGTAAATTTCAAAAGTATTAAAAATAAATATATTAAAATATTAATAAATTATATTATTTGAATATGTAATTTTAATATTTTATTTAAATAAATAAATATTTAAAAATAAATCTTATTTTATTATATTGATTTATATTAAAATCAATATTAACTTCATGGTTAGAATAAGTATTTGGGTAACAAAATTAATAATATAATAATGATAACAAAATCCTAATAAAAAGATAATGAAAAGACAATATTAGACTTGAGATATTTTTGATGGGAAGTAAGGAGCGGTGTTTTTGTCTGTTCACTGATTTTGATAGGCCCAAGATTTTCTTCAGCCACTCAATAGATAGAAGTAAAACACGACTTTTTTTTTCTTTAAAAGCCATCTCCTGTTCATCTTCTTCAATAGACTTTTCCATGTTTTTCTTCTTTTTCACGTTTTTTTTCTTCTAATTACAAGAAGCACGAAAGCGCTCGTCTCACGCCTCAGGTGAAAAGCCCTTGAGGCAAGCGCCTCTTGTACCTCGCCTCGCCTCAGCCACTGGAGGCGTTTTTTCCTGCGCCTCAGGCGCGCCTGAAGCGCGCTTTTTACAACTAAGGATGCACTCAACTACAAAAATAATCAATGCCCAAGTACTTAATAGTACACTGCTACAAGCTTAACCTATGAGTAAAGAGAATTCAAAATCTCTAAGTTGTTAACACTATCACTAAATAGAAGCTTCCATTTTCATATAGATGCACATTAATTCTTTGTCAGTCCATATCTTTTATAATAAATATATTCCATAACAGCTTATGAAGGTAAAAAGATGCATAAATTCAACAATTTAAGTACACTAGGGCAATTAAGTTTTAATTTGATGTAATAAAACATGCTGAAAAGATACTTACTCATGGCATTAGATTTCATAGGATTGCTCTCCTCACTATTGAAATGATCAATACCAGGTCTTTTGTCAGATCCAGAATCATTTGCCTTGTTGACCATATCCTCAGCTTTAGATCTATCTTCTGTACTTTCATCGCCATCTTCCTAAGATGGAAAAAAACCAAAATCACAAACTTTGTTGCACTTACGCAAGAGAGTTTGATTAAATTTGTTAAATAATCAGATTGTAACAGTACCTTGTGGACCAAACAGTTAATTGATGGATGCCAACGTAAAAGGTTGTGAATCAAAGCAATGATAACCAGTGCTCCGGACGGAGGGACTGAGACCAACAGTCTACTTAATTTCTTAGCAAAAGCAGCAGCCAAATATGCAGGAAGAAGTGGCGACTTCAGGCACGAATCAAGAAGCTGCAAAACAAGGAAAGAAAACATAATTAACTAGAAGATAATAACAAGCAGCAGCAGCAGCAGAACTCTTTAGTTGATTACAAAATCCTATAATGTTCTACATGATAAGGGACAGACAACTTAGTACCAAAAAGAAACGGATAAGGGACAGAAAACCATGCTCAGAACCTTAATGCTTAAAACAAGAAACATTTTAAGTGTCTTGTTCTTTTAACACATGTAGCCTATTAAGCACAACTGAAATGACAAAAAATTCAAAAAATGGAGGTATGAAAAGTTAACCATCAATGACAAAGTCGTTGGATTTAGAATCAATGCAAAGAAGTAAATACACTTTCAGTTTCTCAATAGTTTCACTGTTTGCATTAATACCAAAGTTGGACTATCAACTTGACAAAAATATTTCCAGTATCTAATCTAAAGCTAAATTTTACAGCATTCTGCAGACAGAGGTGAACCTATAAAAGCATAGAACAATGTGATAGTTTAGCAATTGTATTACCTGAAAAAACTTGGCTCTATGTTTTGCCATGAAGATCGAAGGTGACAGAAGCGCATAAAGCTTTTCATAGAAATTTGGGTACTCTAGACCATGTTGTGTCATTAGGATGAAGAGGCTGCTAAGTGCCATGACACTAACAACACCGCCAATATCATATGATCTTGTTAAGAAGTCACTGCACATTATAGTAAATAAATCAGCTTATTCTGATGATGCATTAATAAGGGATAAAACTACTGGGATTAAATCAATTACCATAAAATTATAGGATTCGACAAATGAGGGACGACTGCCTGATGAAGAGTGGCAAGAACCTGAGAAAGCACATGAAGGACTGTATTAAGAACAAACAAAATCCATACTTCATATAACTAGAAAAAGAAGATACATATTGCCAACCTTAAAAAAATCAATGTGAGCCTTACACCAGCCTACCTACCACCAATACCGAGGACAAGGAACACGTACATAATATAAGTTCAAAAGAATAAAACAGTTTTAGCATTTACCTCCTTGTATACATCTATAGGGATCGGCCGTTTTTTCGAAGACTGGGAAGGAGGGAGGTCGGGGAGCACCGTGGTGAAAAAAGACTGCAGCCAGAGGAGTGATTCGAGAACGTGTTGTGGCGGCGACGACGGCGATATGAAGGTGAGGAGGGTAGGGAGATTGTTGATGTGAGCTCGTGAAGAGAGGAGTTGCTGACCTAGGGTTTTCAACTCTTTCAACTTGGTCTTTTGGGTTTCTTTGTGAGAATTGATGCCATTGGTAATAGCTTGAGACTAGGGAGAGCTTGAAGCGAGTTTCAAGTTGGAGGGAAAGAAGGAACGAAAACGCAAAAATATAAAAGGAGAAGCAGCCCCAGTTTTATTTAGGTTTGAGTTTGGTCTAACCTGTTTTCAATTTTATAATATAATTTTTTATGAAAAATATTTTGATATACAAATCTTGTAGGGCTTAAAAGTTTAGTGTACAAGTGGCGCTAGTTTTTGATTCATGGTGTTGTCGGTGGTCACTTGGAATGTTTTATCTGTAATCCCCTCGTCCCGGTCCGGACACTTGACCGGTCCGAGTGGGCCACACGGGAAAAACCGAAGCGGAACCCGTTAGGGTTCCTCTTCGGTTAACGACCCAGAAAATTTCTTTTTAATTTAATTTTTTCTAAAGGCTCATTCGTATGCTATGTGATCATAACAGCAGAAAGCCAAGCATACCTAAAACAATAACTCGAACAACCTATACAAAAAAGTCCATATTTATGTGATTAAGCATGCCGTTTCGAAACACCCTCAAGGTGTATCGAAACGCCTTGACCTGGTCAACGGTTCTGAGCCTACACGAGGAGGCCGTATCGGAACGGAGGTTAACCGTTCTGAAACACCCTCCAAGGTCAACTTCTCGTGGTCAACGAGATTTTGACCGTTTCGAAACTCTCAGACCCGTTTCGGAACATCTTCATCTCGCCAATTTCTCAGAATTCCAGTAGCGAAAATGTACCGAAACGGCCTCCACGCGTTTCGAAACGCCCTGCCAAAAACAAAGGGACCGTATCGAAACAGGGTAGCCCGTTTCGAAACGCCCTCTGTCTGCAGACTGGTTTTAGCTGGTTTATGGCACAAGGATGACCCTAAACCCCTCTAAAACCTCCAACATCACACTAACAACAATTCTAAGGCAAACCAACATAACAAGCATGCTTGAGACACCTAAGACACATGTGGAGGAACATCAAATCAAAGCATTACCAAAAGCATACATCAACATAGCATTAAAGGTAATAAGCTTCAACATGTCCAACACTTAGACAATTTTAGGTAACAAAATACTAACATGGTTACAACTTACAAGCATGGTATACATCCCAAAAGCTAATTTATCAAGCACAAACGAGGAGTCTAACATGCTCCTAAACAACATCAACAACAACATAAGTCAAAAGCATCATAACACGATTACATGTCCCATTGCTTGACCATTACATCATAATTAAAATGTTCATACTTGGTAACTAAACAAGCACCACGAAGCACACTTGGAGGCCCCCTTCTTGCACTTAGCAACCCACGAACTAAGGATCTGCATTGTCGAACAAAGGGAGAGCGTAAGCAATAAAGCTTAGTGAGGGTAAGCTCTTTAAAAACAAACCTCGACAATGCAGGGTCCAAGCACGACCTCAACCAAGGTAAATACATAATTACCAAGGATCCTCAAGAGCCAAAAGTTAAAGATGCATGTACAATATCCAATTATATACCATGCTCAACAAGCTCTAATTTACAACATATGTAATCACATATAAACATCCAAATAGAGATCACATTCCACAACACATTGATATACATATCAATCAATATTGGCACCTAGCTATGACTCGAATACGCGGATAAACACGTTGAAACTCACATCCAACAACCACTTTACCTCACGGTGAGATTACACTCATCACCGGTCTCGCAGAGGGGATTCCACTCATCCTCACGCCCCGTCGATGGGATTCCACTCATCATCGACTAATATATATAACAATTTCTGGGCGAACCCGTACTCCTCCTTGGTGACTCAACGCCACCAAGGCCACGCGCGAATTTAGACTCATGTGTGCACACTAACATCCTAATGATCGATCATTTGTACTCAAGCATACTAGTGCCAACATTTAACTCAATCCACATTATTCATTTCAATCAATTCTGTGCTTAGCACGTACTCACCATGATCACAATCATGAACCATTCACATGCATATCATAATGCATCACAAATCATGCCTCATTTCACATGTACAACACATTATACATAAACCATCACATCACAATTATTACGAGGCATATTCATCAAATACAAGTTCAACCAATGGCTCTAGTTTAAGTTTAGGATTAGGCTACCACCCCAATCCTAACTCTAGGTGGGTCTACCAAGCCCGACCTAGTCCACATGCTCGAACCAACCATTTAAAACCACTTTAAACATTTAACCACTCACCTAAACTTCCAAGCTCCAAGCCAAGCAAGCAACCACCCTCGAGCTTCCGGATTTCTTCCCGATGCTTCTCCGACACAAGTTCTTGCTTCTAAACAACCTCAATACAATTCAAACAACCTCAAATCAGCCCAAGCATCAAAGTACTAACCCGGAATACAATTCAAACACAATTCACAATGTTTCAAGCCATGAACAAACCCCACATTTAGCAATCTCGGGCAGCCCCAAAACCTCATCCAAAACTCATGTTTCCAACACCTTTTACACCCACAAATGATCCCAAATCAACCCCTAACCATATCACTGTCAAAAGCCTATCAATTCCAACCTAAAATAACCCCCAAAATTCACCCAAAACCCTTCAAAAACCCTATTTAAACCTAAATTCGGGAATTGCTCAAAACCAAGAAAAATTCATATATGTTGAACCATTTAGCTCTAAGACTTCATAACTAACCATATTAAATCAAAACATTAAGCTTAACAACATAAAGTTATCAATTTTAATTAAAATCTCCAAAAACTCCATTGTCAAAACATTGAGGAAAATGAAAATCATTGGTACTTTTGAATAGAGGATGATGAGGAAAATTTGAAAATGTAGTTACCTTGCAAATCCGAGCTAAAATGGAGGAATAAGGTGATGGAATAGTGTTTGGGTGAAGAGAGCTCTCCAACCCGTTAGTTTGTTTTGAAGAAGAGAGTGAATAGTGACTATTTGATAGAAAGGAGGATTTAAAATCAAAAGTTGGGCTAATTACAAAATGGCCCTTAATGAATGGCTATCTCCTTTATTCTTTAAAAACTCTCCACTTTGCAATTCCTTCAATTTGGTCCAATTTCAAATATTTATTTTTGAAACCTGAACTTAAAAGATTATTTTAATTATAAAACCGAGCCCAGAATAATATTAAAATATTATTTTCACCCGACCCCTAAACTCGGGTGTTACATTATCCCCACTCGTTTATGGTTGTTTGCCGATAAAATCAGTCCTAGGTAGCGGTACCTTTTGCCTGACAGAATGGGTCGCGCATCACTCCTTCCTTCTTTATGCGTCTCGTTTGGACAGAGACAAGGAGATTCAGGAAGCTTTTGAATTTTCGTTGGTATGCGTATTTTCATAGAAATTTTCGTTTTCATTGTTTTTGAGTTGTTAGAGTTTTTGGGTTATTTTAACCCAAATCTTTATCTTCTTAACTGCGTTGTAATTGAATTTTTCTATGGTTTAATGAAAATTCAATAGCTATTTCAAAAAAAAAAGTTTACTGTGCAAAGTGTATATTTAAAGTTGGCTTAAACGTCAAATAGGTGCCCAAACTATACCCCTTTTTTCAGTTAGGTGCCTAACGTTTGTTTCGGGCCACTTAGGTGGCTAACATTTCATTCCGTAACTCATTTAAGGTTTTAGCCGTGACGGACGTTAAAATTTTCCGTTATCTAATCATAAAGTGACACGTGGCACATTTTTATTTTTCTGATATTAACCAAAATAAAATAAATAAATTAAAAATAAATTTTAACCCTGGGTTAAATTCCCTTAAACCCTTTAACTCATCTTCTTCCCCATCAAATTGTCCTTCCCCCTTCAGTTTAATAAGTGAAAATGGGAAATTTCTGGGTTTTCCAGAACCGATGCATGCATTTCTTCATCTTCATCTTCATCTTCCTAATCCTAAGCAATTACTTAAAAATAAATTCCCCATTTGTTTTACCATTAAGCTGATCTTGGAGATTAGAGTGGAATTGTATCGAATCGCAAGAGAGTAGGGACGCCGTGGGAAATTTCAAAAGGGATGGAAGAGAGTTTGTTTCGCATGATATTGTTTATTTAAAAAAATTACATGTTAAGATATTACAATATACAAATATAACCCAGAAAAACAAATGAAGATGAAGAAATGCATGCATCGGTTCTGGAAAACCCAGAAATTTTTCATTTTCACTTATTAAACTGAAGGGGGAGGGACGGTTTGATGGAGAAGAAGATGGGTTAATGGGTTTAAGGGGAATTAACCCAGGATTAAATTTTATTTTTAATTTATTTATTTTGTTTTTCTTATTTTGGTTAATATCAGAAAAATAAAAATGTGTCATGTGTCGCTTTATGATTGGATAACGGAAAATTTTAACGTCCGTCGCGGCTAAAACCTTAAATGAGTTACAGAATGAAACGTTAGGCACCTAAGTGGCCCGAAACAAACGTTAGGCACCTAACTGGAAAAAAATGTATAGTTTGGGCACCTATATGATGTTTAAGCCTTTAAAGTTTATAGTAAGAATTTAGCCTTTAGAGTTTAAGGTCTAAGTTTTATGGTGTTATAGCTAGAGATTTAGGTTTTAAATTTTATAATTTAAATATAAAATATCGTGTAAATGTTTTTTTACACAATTTATGTATTAAAATATAACTTTTTATGACGTGACACGCTTTTTTTGCAGTTGGTTTCATCTGTCGTTTGATTAGATTTTAGCATACTTTAACGATCGTTTAGTGCTCGTATAGGGATCTTCACGGCGTTAGTTTCTGATTTTGATTCTGTCGGTGGTCATAAAAAGATAGATCCTCACTCGGTTGAGGATTGTTTACCGATATAATTAGACTTGGGTAGCGGAGCAATCTGCCTGATAATTTGATTTGCTCACCACTCCTTTTTCACATATAAAGCGTCTCGTTTGGATAGAGACAAAGAGATTCGAGAAGACTTCTGGATTTTGATGGTATGTTAATATCTATATAAATATTATTTTTTGCACATTTGAGTTGTATGAGATTTTGCCGATGTGATCGGTTGTCATTGTCAAAAAGGGCGAGTATAAACTAAAATTTAATTAAGCTTGTGTTTCAAAATTATTAATCTTAAATGTGTTATATTTCGATATACAAACTATGTAGAAATAATTACACAACTATTAATATTTAAGCAATAAAATCTAAAACCTAAATCTATAGCCCTAACACCTAAACCATGAACATTAAACCTTAAAGTCTACATTCTAACCATAAATCTTAAATTTTACACCCTAACCCACAACATAAATCTCTAAACCCTAAAATTAAAAGGCTTGCATAAACTTTAGTTTACACAAGCTTGTATATCAAAGTATTTTCCATCTTAAATTTCAAAAGGCGTAAAGTAATTTAACCCAAACATTTTATTTTGGGTCAAATTGACCCCTCTGCACATAAAAATTGTTAGTCAATTAACAATAAACAACTTAGAATGAATTGACAAAATGACACGCAACAGAAAAAAATATTTTATATTTTATATAATTTTATAAAATTATTTTTGATTGATGTGATATTCTTTCAAGTCAACACATTTGTTTATATGATATTGTCATGTCAGTGTGCACCATCGTGTAGGTTTATCACGTCATTTCAAGCCAATTACCGTTAGTTGAATAATAATTTTCATCCGCATAAGGATCATTTTGACCCAAAATAAAGCGTTAATAATTAATTTGCTTAAAAAATATGGTCAAAATAACTATTCAGTCAAACGTTAGAGGCATTTTTTACATTATGTCATTCCAAAATTTTAACCTAGCCTATAAACTTTAAATCCTGACATCTATCCCTAAATTTAAAATTCTAAAACCCTAAACTTTGAATTATAAACTAAAATTTATAAGAAGATGCTTCCTTTCGCTATCGACTCCTTATCAAAGATCGTAAGATTACGGTGACGCCATAAACTCCAACATAATTAGTTAACACCATCGTGCGTGTAGTATGGCCGGCTCAGGTTCTTGAACATCCAATCGCGCAAATCCAAGGTTAGAAAATAGAAACTCATAAAGCTTGTCCGGTTTGACTCTTCTCAATCATATAGCATTGGCTTGGAAACACTTAAGTAAGGCATGGTCCAAGTCTTCACATTGAACGCATGTAGCAACACCCGCGTCAGGACACGGGGCGGCTATAGGACTATCCGATAATTTGGGTACTCGAAAACTTAGATACTCGAATTTGAACACTACTACGTAACAGTACTTTCAAAATTCGCGATACTCACAACTGTTATGTACATAATAACTTTTATTATTAAAAAAATACATGAATGTAACACCCGGAGTGACCACAATAACATTTGTCATGTTTATAACCGCAATAAACACAACACAATCGAAAACGCAACCACAATCACAATTTAAGACTCAGTCAAAAGAAGTTTGACCTAATTGACATTAGTTAGCAATTTTCTTGCACTGCTAAGTGCTAACCATACAAAGACGGATAAAATTCGTCTGCCCCTTTTCGGTGCCCCTACATATGCCCCAACACTAAAAAACACTACAAAATTAAAATCTAAGCCCTAACCCTAAATTCTAAATCCTAAACCCTACACCCTATACCCTAAAAAATACACCCTACCCTAAATTCCCTAAACCCTAACCACAACCCCTAACATAAAACCATAAACCCTAAACCCTAAAATTAATTTTGAGCGTAGGGGCATATGTAGGGGCACCGAAAAGGGGCAGGGGAATTCCATCCTACAAAGACAGTTTGCGCATTCAACCTTCTTTAAGATCTTCCAAGTCTTGTCTCCCGTTAAAGTAAAACTTTTCGTAATAGCAGCGTAATGTCACGCCCCATCTTTAAGCACTGAGGCCAAATGAAGAGCTTTGGGCATGCACAATGCACCCATGAGTGTTTTAAGGTAAAACATGAGCTAAATAAGGTCCTAAAACGCCTCAGAGAGGCCTACAACTCTCTTTCAACGTCTCATCAAGGTTCTAGGAGGTTCAGGACGCTCCACAGCCATCTAGGCCCACCCGGAAGGACCTAGAAGGCTCAGGAAGCTCGAGGAAGCATCAGGACAACTCTATAAGGCTTGAGACTAGTCTGGACACCTCCGGAACATTCTAGAAGACTATAGACAATTATAGATTTATAGGGACAACTCTAGAATATTCTAGAATATTCTAGAATACTTTAGGGTTTTAGAGATAGATGTATATAAGGATAGACTTATCTAGAATGTTATAGTCCCTTGTGAAAATATTTTGGGAGGCAACATTATAACCGTTGGATCGAATAGATCATAGCCGTTCATTGAGGAGGTGGGAGCCTATAAATAGGGACACCCTCTCATTTGTAAGACATCCCACAAATCCTACAACTTCATAAGTTTAACTTTCTCTTGTAAAGCTTTCTTAAGAGTTCAATACAAGGTTTCTTTCCTTGTAACTCTCTTGCCTTCTTCATTTTTGTGTGCGTTTAGCCATAGCATTCACGTAGGAAAAGCTTGCTAACATTGTGTCGGGAGTGTTAGCGCCGCACGAATCGGTTTGAAAAAATAAGTCAGTGACAGTAAGCTGAGTAATATACTAATATATTACGTCTTGTTCTTGAATCTCAAATAAAAACAAATAAAATTAAAATATAACATGCACCGTGACTTTTTTTATCAACATCACATTAATAATTAGTAATATACTAATATATTATGATTAATTATTTTCAAAGGAAAAATAGAGTTTGGATTTTCATTATTTGTAATTTATCAAAGTTTAAATTTTTGGCTGATTAATTTAGATTGAATTTTACAGAATTCGAATATGGGGTGACCCCCTCAACTCAATTTTCTCCATTCACAATGTCAATACTCGAATTACTGACACTTAAGGACCTAACATCTATTCCCACTAAATTAACCTGTCGTTGATTTTTCTTGTAATTTTTAGCTGCTAACTGAATAAGAGTATCTTTAATTTTGGATGCCAATGTATCTATTTATATTGATAAATCTTAATTTTATATTAGTAAAATAACAATAAAAGTGCATCTAAAATATGAATAATTTAAATAATAGAGAAAATGAACTGTAGTTTTAAATTAAATGTTTAAGAGTGTAATAAGCTTTCCAACTTTAGAAAAAAATAATTAAGCGTCTGAATTTTTTTCTACCCAATTAAGCTCTTAAATTAATAAATTTAATCAATTAAATCTTTTGACCAATTTTGACTATTAAATTTTGATAGTTTTTTAGATCTGTTGGTGCAGTGCGTCGTATCATAGTGTTTCCACTTGACATTTAAAAAACTATTTTACTTAATTTTTTTTTAAGTTCTAAAAAACTTATAAAATTTATAAAAAAATTCTCCAGTAGTGTATTATGTGCCAGTAATATCTAAAGAAAAAAATATCAATATTTAATGGTCAAAATTGGTCAAAGAACTTAATTAATTAAATTTTTTGGTTCAATAACTTAATTGGGTAAAAAAAAACTAGGAACTTAATAATTTCTTTGCTTCTTACACCTTTGAGCCTAAATTTAATAAAAAAAACATTCTAATATTTAAAAGTTACTAATAAAATATTTCTAAATGTATATGTAATAATATAGTAAACATCTAAATTTTATCGTACCTAAGATACGGTTGAAAGAAAATGTTTCATGTTAAATACTATTTTAAAATTTATTCAATCATAATCATAGGCAGAATAATAAAAAAATCGTAAAGTACACAGACGGTTACTGAACTTTGGTAAAAAAAAAATCGTAATCAAATTTTCAAAAATCACGAAAGGACAATTAAACCTTACATTTTGAAACAAAATAGTAACTGAGGCGTTAAACTCCATTAACCCTTAACAGAAATATGACTGTATATGCCACATCACCGCCTTTATCCCACCTCATATTTAAAAATAATATATTTATTTTCACGTCATATTTAAAAAATAAATAAAAATTATTTTAAATCACCCCTTTGAAAAATAAAAAAAACACAAATAATTTAAAAAACCAAAAGAATATCGATTGATGAAACCAAATCCCCTCCTAGACACTCGTCGACGCGTAAAAAAAGAAGGCAGAGAAACTATTTCAGATTGGGCATTGAGAGACAAGCGATGGCGGCTCCAATCGTCGACGCGAAACCACCGCTTGCAGACAAATGGGTGATTAAAAATAATTTTTTATGTATTTTTTAAATATGACGTGAAAATAAGTATATTGTTTTTTAAATATGAGGTAAAAAAATGCGGTAATGTGGCATATATAGTCATATTTCCCTTAAGGGTTAACGTGGTTTAACACCTCAATTACCATTTTGTTTCAAAATATAAAGTTTAATTGTCATTTCGTGATTTTTGAAAGTTTGGTTACTATTTTATTTATTTTTTACCAAAGTTCAGTGACTATTGAAGAATAATCCAGATCTCTAGATTATTCTTGGTATTTCTCTAGATTGTTCTGGGCCTTTCTACTTACTTGTAGAATTCTCTGGTTTGTTTAACCAGCTGGATTGGTTGTTGAAAGCCCGCTCACTCTAACAGATTGAATATAATCAGTTTCAATTCTGTTGAGCTTTGGGCTATAAAAGCCATGTGATATGGAACTGGCCCATTAACTCATGTTAATGATTTTGGCCTACATTGCAAAACCCAACTTCTCTTTTCTTTGTTTCTTTCGTTTTTGATAACCCTAAACCGCCGTTCCTCCTTTCTTGTTTGATCGTTTCTTCTCCGATCACCGGAGGTCCTTCCATATGGTATCAGAGCTATAGATCCACCGGCCGTCGATCATTCTCGTGTTGCTGTTTGAAGCCTGTCTTCTCTCTTCTTCATCGGAGTCGTTCTTTGCTGTTTCTGTTTGCACGAATGGCTATTATCGGAGAGATTCCAGTTGAGCCGTCTGACGAATCTGCCGCAGATCAGGTGCCAGAAGTATCTGCCGATCAAGCCTTTGCCAACAAACATGTTAATGTTCGCCTAGACGACACCAATTTCTTGCTGTGGAAACAGCAGGTGATTCTCATGATACGAGGGCATGATCTGGAGTTCTACTTGGATAAGACGTATCCAGTTCCACCTAAGTTCGTGACTGGATCTGATGGGCAACGGACGTTGAATCCAGCTTACCGGAGGTACAAGAAGCAAGACAGCTCGCTTGCCTCGTGGTTGTTATCAACGATTAGCCCTAACATCTTGCCGCAGCTTGTTGGAGCCGAGACGTGTGCACAAATTTGGGAAGAGGTATTCAATCTTTATTCAAATCTGTCTACTACGAAAATAATGCACTTACATTGTCGATTAAGGGGCTTGAAGAAAGGTTCGTATACAATTCGTGAGTATACAACTCAAATTAAAGAGATATGTGATCTCTTGGCCACGAGTGGGAGTCCTATATCAGAGGTTGAACGCGTTGCAACAGTGCTGAATGGCTTACCTGTGGAGTATGATCCCTTCATTGCTGCTATCACAGTAAGCCGTACATATACATTTGATGCAGTTGTATCTGTATTAATGGATGCTGAAGCTAGGTTGCTAGATCCAGTAAGGATTCCTGTTGGTATTAATCTAGCTCGGTTCGATGGAACAAAGACACTTGATGCTCAGCTGACTGATAGAGAAGTATCAAGGCCTTATTCCGAATCTCAGTTTAGAGGACAACGTTCTGGAGAATATACTGGAGGAAGGTTTCGTGGTCGATCTAGGCCTCAGTGCCAACTTTGCGGGAAGCTGGGGCATTTGGTGGATCGTTGCTGGCATCGTTTCGACAAGAATTTTAAGGGAGTCTCTTCTTCTCAGCAACGTCAGCCTGTTAACGTGTCTCAGGCCAATCTGTGTCAATTTACTACTGAGAATGCTGATAGTTATGATCCTTTTGTGAGTATGCCTGCAGGTGCACAAGATGGTTCTGCAGAGCATACAACAGACACTGCTCAGATTAACTCACTCATAGCTCAGGGTATGGTGTCAACAGAGAACAAATGGTATTTGGATTCTGGTGCTACGCACCATGTTACTTACATTCCTCCAAATGGTCAACCTGGTTCTTCTTATACAGGTAATGGTAAGGTTTATCTTGGAGATGGATCTGCTTTATGTATTCAACAGATTAGTAAAGCATCTATTTCTACTGCTACTCGTACTCTTACGTTAAGTCATTTGTTACATGTGCCTGAAATAACAAGGAATTTGTTATCTGTTTCTAGATTTGTGCAAGATAACTCTGTTTATCTTGAATTTCACACCCATTGCTGTTTTGTGAAGGATAAGGATACTGATAGTATACTGCTTGAAGGAAGGTTAGATGCTGGGTTGTACTGTATTGAGTTTGTTCAAGCTACTGCTGCTGCTAAATCTGGTTTGGTCTGCAATGTTTCTTCATCTACTTCATCTGTTCCAATAAATGATGCTGTCTATTGGTTGTGGCATAGACGTTTAGGACATCCAACTCCTAATAATGTTAGTCTTGTGTTGAATAAGAAGGTGTCTGTTAATCCTTCTAGCTTGTGTACTCCCTGTCAGCTTGGGAAAAGTCATAGATTACCCCTACCTATATCTACTACTGTTTTTGTTAAACCATTTGAGCTGGTTGAGGCAGATGTGTGGGGTCCCTCTCCGGTTAAGTCTTGTGGTTTTCAGTATTATGTTTCGTTTGTTGATCTGTATTCTCGCAATTGTTGGTTGTTTCTGTTGAGAAATAAAAGTGAAGTGTTACCTTCTTTGAAAGCTTTTATTGCAATTGTTAAGAATCAATTTAATTCAAATATAGTTGCTCTACAAACAGATGGTGGTGGTGAGTTTGTAGCTTGTAGTTCTGAATTGACTCAGCTTGGAATTCAGCACAGAGTGTCCTGTCCACATACCTCCCAACAAAATGGTGTTGTTGAGAGGAAGCACAGACACATTATAGAAACAACATTAACTCTCTTAGCTCAGGCTGCCTTGCCATTTCAATATTGGTCTTATGCTGTCCTTAGTTCTGTTTATCTGATCAATAGATTACCTACAGCAGTTTTAGGGGGATTGTCACCACATCAAAAGCTGTATAATAGGGTTCCTAATTATGAATTCCTAAAGGTGTTTGGATGTAAATGTTTTCCTTGGCTTAGGCCTTATAACAGGAACAAGTTTGATTTTAGATCAAAACCTTGTGTGTTTTTAGGATATTCACCAAAACACCATGGTTATTATTGCATGGATGAAACTGGAAGAATATTTGTTTCTCGTTTTGTTAAGTTTGATGAATCTTGTTTTCCTTTTACAACTAAGAAGGTTGTTTCCTCTAAAGCTTCTGGCTGTAGTGCATCAGGTTATATGTCTAGCTCTTTTCCTTCTATGGCAACAACTAGTGATGAGGACATAACCAGAACTGCTGATAGAGCTGATGGAACTATTGAGCTAAGTGATGAAGGGATAGACAGAGTCGTTGAAGCAACTAGTGAAGATGATGAGGTTGCTGAAACAGAGGCTGCTACAACTCGAATAGATGCTGAGAATGCTGACAGAATGGGTAGAGTTATACCTGAAGATAGTGGTGATTCAAGACAAGCTGCTGGGTTATCTGATGGTGAGAATGAGTCTCCAGATGAATCTGCAACTGTAGCTGTTGATACTGGTCATGAACATTGTGATGCAGGACCAGTCTTACAAACTGATATGAATGAGGGATGTGCTGAAGAATTGTCTGTAATGAATGAAGAAGATGATGAGCTACCTTCTGAAATGAGTACAGTCCATGGTGAAAAAGTTCTTCTTGAAGAGAATGTTTCAGCAGTAGGTGTGAAGGCACAAAATACGCATTCCATGACAACTAGAAGCAAGGCAGGAATTTTTAAGCCAAAGTTGTATCATGTTGAATGTCATGAAGAACCCACTGATGTTTATGCTGCTCTTGACCATCCACAGTGGCGTGAGGCTGTTCTTGCAGAATATAGAGCTCTCATTGAAAACAATACGTGGGAACTTGTTAACCTGCCTCTAAATCGACAAGCTATAGGCTCAAAATGGATCTTTAAGGTTAAGTTAAATTCAGATGGTTCTGTTAATCGATATAAAGCACGTTTAGTAGCGAAAGGCTACTCTCAGATTGCTGGTTACGACTTCTTTGAAACATTTAGTCCTGTTGTAAAGTTTTCAACTGTTAATGTGCTACTTTCATTGGCTGTTACAAATGATTGGCAGGTGCATCAGGTAGATGTCAACAACGCTTTTTTGAAGGGGGATTTGTTTGAAGATGTTTATATGACTCAACCATCTGGATTTGAGCAGTGTGATGAGAAGGGTAGAGTGTTAGTTTGCAAGCTGAAAAAGGCCTTGTACGGCTTGAGACAAGCACCCAGAAATTGGTTTCATAAGCTTTGTGAGTTTCTCTGCCAACTAGGCTTTCGTTCATCTAGTGCTGATTCATCTTTATTCATTTATAAAGAGACACATGTCGTTACATATTTAGTAGTATATGTGGACGACATACTTATCACAGGGGAATCTTTAGAGCATTTGGTGCATGTAAAAAATGCTCTTCATAAGCAGTTTTCTCTGAAGGACCTTGGATTGGTTCATTATTTTTTAGGTGTTGAGGCTATTCAATCTAAAGCTGGTTTGTTTTTAACGCAACGGAAGTTTGTAGATGAGTTGCTTAAGAAAGCTAAGCTGAGTGATGCTAAACCTCTTGAAACACCAATCGTTGTTTGTCCAAAATTAAGTAAACATGATGGTGTCGAATATTTTGATGCAAGTCAGTATCGAAGTGTTGTAGGGTCTCTTCTTTATGTTTGTCACACGAGACCAGATATTTCATTTGCTGTTAGTAGAGTAGCTCAGTTTATGCAAAGTCCTAGAGATGTGCATTGGGTTGCTGTAAAAAGGATACTTAGATACTTGAAAGCAACTTCAGATTATGGATTGTGGTTTGAAAGACATAGTATGCAGAATGGTTTGGTTGAATTGCATGCTTTTACAGATGCAGACTGGGGAAGTGATATAGATGATAGGAAATCTGTGTCTGGTTACTGTA
Source organism: Hibiscus tridactylites (assembly GCA_958450335.1). Lineage (NCBI taxonomy): Eukaryota > Viridiplantae > Streptophyta > Magnoliopsida > Malvales > Malvaceae > Hibiscus > Hibiscus tridactylites. The sequence continues at coordinate 8,678,861 of OY288279.1, forward strand.
TATATCTTGGAGGATATTTACTTTCTTGGAGCTCCAGGAAACAAAGGTCTGTTTCCCGGTCAACTGCCGAAGCAGAGTATCGGAGTTTGGCAGATACTGCATCAGAGTTGCTATGGGTGAAGTCGTTGTTAACTGACATGAACGTTCAGCTTGAAGAAATTCCAAAGATTTGGTGTGATAACACCAGTGCTGTAGCAATGGCAGCAAATCCTGTCTTACATGCTAAAACTAAGCATGTAGATTTGGATCTTCACTTTGTAAGAGACAAAGTTCGTTCTCGGCAGTTTGAGGTTAATTATGTACCTGGACAGTTTCAGAATGCAGATGTTTTAACTAAGCCGTTACCGTTGATCAGATTTCAAGTCTTACGCAAGCAACTATGTGTTTGGTCTCTACAACAGACTCAAGAAGAAGAAGAAAACAGGGTGAATATTGAAGAATAATCCAGATCTTTAGATTATTTTTGGTATCTCTCTAGATTGTTCTGGGCCTTTTTACTTACTTGTAGAATTCTCTGGTTTGTTTAACCAGCTGGATTGGTTGTTGAAAGCCCGCTCACTCTAACAGATTGAATATAATCAGTTTCAATTCTGTTGAGCTTTGGGCTATAAAAGCCATGTGATATGGAACTGGCCCATTAACTCATGTTAATGATTTTGGCCTACATTGCAAAACCCAACTTCTCTTTTCTTCGTTTCTTTCGTTTCTGATAACCCTAAACCGCCGTTCCTCCTTTCTTGTTTGATCGTTTCTTCTCCATTCACCGGAGGTCCTTCCATAGTGACCATATGTGTACTTTACCTTAAAATATTCAACGTGATCTCATTTTTTTTTTGAAATATGCGATCTTATTGAATACAAGTTTATTCTTAGACGAGATGTTATTAATTGTTTTATTTAAATGTTATATAATATTACATCAAAATAACATTAATTATTATTTATGAAAATACTTTTAATAAATTTTAACTAAATTTAAATTTGATTAATTTGTGATTAAGTTATCCATTGCATTGTGACATTTTTATCAATGTTTAAATCTTAATTTAAATATTAATTGTGATTTGTGACTATTAACATTCAATTTTATTAACTTTCCAAGTGCGACAGTTGCATATAGACTTTTATTGATTATTCTTATAGTTGTTGATTCTGCAGAACGAAATTTTTTAAAATTAAATTTTTTGAAGTCATACTTACAACCAACTATGTCGTAAGAAATACTAAATGGACTTGTTTTGCTGGAAATTGAGAGTGATCTTTTGAAAGAAGTTGATATTGAAAACGTTGTAGATGATTTTGTTTCAAAATATGCAAGAAGAACAACGTTTTTTTAGGTGAAATTATTAGATTTTTAGATGTTTGTAAGTTATTTTTATGTTGATCAATAGCTTAATCTAACATTTTTTATTAAGGGAACTTTATTTGAAAAAATACATTATACTTCTTTCATTTCAATAAATCGAATATGACCGAACAAGGCCTTTTAAATATTTGAACCGCTCTTGTTCTTTTTTATGTCTCAACACTAAAAAATAATTTAAGTAATTAATAATTTCTTAAGTAATACATTTTTTATTTTTCAGAGAAAATTAATGAGTTTTTTTAATAGAAAATTAATGAATTTTTATATATTGTAGATATAGATGACAAATATAGTAATAATATTACAATTTCACGTAACATATCTGACGGGATATTATAAAATAATATAAGTTCATTATCATCTCCATCTCGTTCTATCAGAAGTGTTTGTTTTTGTATTTTCAAAAAATATATATTTTGTTTTTGTGATGACTGATAACTAATTTTGCATTCAAATTTTCACATTAATAAGTTTAAATTCCACCTGCAAAAGCACGTTTTAACCCAAATTTTGTTTTGGTCGAGAAATCAATCAGCCATGGTTTACGATAAGGAAAAGATCTCGTCCTCATCTTCGAGAAAGTCGACGTCTCTTCCGCCGGGAGAAGAAACGCCTCTCCTAGGCGAGCCGAAGCCGCTATCGTCGCATCCCAAGACATTGGCCAATTTTTTTATAGCCATAGTCGGTGCCGGCGTTTTAGGAATGCCTTACGCTTTCAAGAGAACCGGATGGATCATGGGCTTGCTCATTCTTTTCTTCATTGCTGGTTCCACCACCTACTGTATGATGCTTTTGGTTCAAATCCGCCGCAAGCTCGACTCAGTTGACAATGGCATCGCCGAAGTTAATTCTTTTGGCGATCTGGGTTTTGCTGTTTGTGGCACCTCTGGCAGGTTTTGTTGTTGTTTTTAATTACGTTTTCATTTCTTTCCTAGATTTGGATTGTCTTGCTTTTATTTGTTATATAATCTTTCGGAAAATTTTGGCTAATCTTAAAGGCGCTCATAATTAGATTTGCATTGGATTATGCCATATTTATCATTTGAAGTTCTTCAACAATGAAACTGAAATGCACCAGTATTGTTCTTTAGGTTAAAATCTGATCTAAGTCCAGTACTCTTACCACATTTGAAATTTAGTCCTCTTACTTTTATTTATGGGAATTTAGTCCCTTATTTTGATCTAAAAACTCAAATTATCCTTAATTTTTTTAATTAAATTGACTGGTGTGACATTTTAAAAAAATAACTAACTTAGCAACCATGTAAAATGTAGAGGACTAATATTAAAATAAGTGTCTAAATTATTTCGTTTTTTTCTTTTAGTTGCCTAAACTTTTCCCCTAAACTCCTCATTTTTTGGTTAAAATAAGTGCCACAATTGACCTTAAAAGGGCCAAAAAAAAGTTTAGGCACCTAAAAGAAAGAAAAAAAACGGGATAGTTTGGGCACTTATTAATCTAAAATGTAGAGGACTAAATTCTTGAAAATAAAAGTATGAAATAAATTCCAAATGTATGAAGAGTAAAGGGACTTGGAACATATTTTAACCCTTTCTTTATTGATCATCTGTTCCTTGCTTCACCAGGCTTATAGTTGACTATTGCAAGCTGTCTCTTGTTGATGATTTTTCTTGTTTTTATATGTTTATTCTAATGGGAAAACATCTTAATTTGATTATTTTATCCTCTCATTGCTAAAGCATTTAATAATTATATTGGCAGGCTAGTTGTTGATGTACTCATTACTCTCTCTCAAGCTGGATTTTGTATTGGATATCTTATATTCATTTCCAACACTCTAATCAATCTTTTTCACAATCAACCATCCATGAATTCAAGCTTGAGCTGGGGGATGTCCCGTTTTACAACGAAGAGTTTGTATATATGGGGATGTTTTCCATTTCAATTGGGGTTGAATTCGATTAAAACATTAACAAATTTAGCTCCTTTAAGTATTTTTGCTGATGTGGTGGATATTGGGGCAATGGCAGTGGTTATGGTTGAGGATTTGAGACTTATCATGAAGCGAAGCGTGGAAGTTAAGGCCTTTGGGGGTGTCTGTGTTCTTTTACGGCATGGGCGTGGCGCTTTTCGGATACGAAGGGATTGCTATGGTTTTGCCTATAGAATCTGAGATGAAGGACAATGCTAAGTTTGGTAAGATATTGGCACTCAGCATGGGTTTGACTACTTTGATGTATGGAGCATTTGGAGCTCTGGGTTACTTTGCTTTTGGTGCTGCAACCAAAGATATTATCACTTCTAACTTGGAGCCTGGCTGGATCAGCTTTTTGGTTCAACTAGGCCTTTGCATCAACTTATTTTTCACTTTCCCTTTGATGATGAATCCGGTGTATGAGATCGTTGAGAGGCGGTTTTCGGGAGGGAGGTACTGCTTGTGGCTAAGATGGCTACTTGTTCTGTTTGTAAGTTTGGTAGCTTTGTTCGTGCCGAATTTCGCGGATTTCTTATCCTTGGTCGGAAGCAGCGTGTGTTGCTGTTTGGGGTTCATATTACCTGGCTTGTTCCATCTGTTGGCATTCAAGGACGAGCAGGGATGGAAGGGCTGCATTCTGGATGTTGTAATTATGACCTTTGGAGCTGTTCTTGCACTTTCAGGGACTTGGTTTTCTCTAATGGAGATCTTATCCGAGAAAGATTAGACAGACGTACAACTTCACAACGAAGGCGAGGTCTCCGAATAAGCCTTGCTTGAATTCGCATTCGTACAATCCAATCATATTCTTTAGGTCTCTGAGCTTTTGGTATTGAAATTATGACCTTTGGCCTTGTTCTTGCAGGTTCAGGGACTTGGTTTTCTCTGATAGTGATCTTATCTGCGATACGATTTCGTATCGAAGGCGATAAAATCCGATCATATCCTTTAGGCAAGAAACTAGTTCATCAATATCATAAAGTTGGAGAGGCCTGATTGTTTACCTCAACTCAAGTTGGAATGGTTGATAGAGTTATATTAGTGTTGGTGAATGTTCCCCATATGTTCTTCATTCGTCCATTTTGTATGATATTACAAATGTTTTTCTTTTCAAGGATTACTATGCCTGTAAATCACTTCACTTTCCTTCATATTTGTAAATCCAAATAAACATTTTGCAGTTATTCTTCAGTTTAGATCCTGTTCCGAATTCGATGACCGAAAATTTTCGAGTGGTCGAGTGCACACAGTTTAGCTATTCCATAAGCGTATTTCATTGCATGCCAATAAAATACATATGATTTTAGTATAAAATTAATATTTAATATACTATCAGTGTAAAAAAAATGCACAAACATGCATATTCTCAAGCTAAAATTTAAATTTATAACCTCAAAACCTAAACTCTAAATTTTAACTATAAACCATAAACTCTAAATCATACCACACCAACCTCTAAACCCTAAACTAAACCCAACTCCTTTAAATGATTAAAATGGTAAAAAAGGGGGGAGTATTAATGTTGATCATAAAGATGAAACAACAAAAGGAAAGCGCCCTCAGTCTTTAAAATATTGCAGAAAATTTGTAAAATAATTCGAATTTTGTTATCTAAATATTAAATTTCGGATTCAATTTCTCTTTTAAAAAAATCAATTTTAATCAACTAACAACTCTCAACTAGAATGAACAAAGGAAAACCTTGCGACAGAAAAAAAATCTCATTGGTCAGCTTGATAAGGAACGAAAGTATGCCGCGAATGGAAACAGTAATCATATCCAAAAAAGACGGCAATGTAATAAAAAAACAAGCTGAGCTCTATTGGTAACAATAATAATGCATTTTAAAAAGATAATTGAAATTATTAAAAAGCTAGACTCAAATTCTAGTCAATAATATTCAATTGAGATTATAATTAATTTTAGGGAAACTACACCACTGACCACCAAACAAATTGGGAATATTTAATTGGACCACCGAACTATAAAAATTGTCAATCAGACTATCAAACTTATAAAACCAACCTATTTTGACCATTGTCGTTAAAAACTTAACGGTGGAGTGACAGAACTGTCACATGGCAATTGACGGAAAAAATTAAAAATTATACATTTGATCCTTGTTATTTACACATTCTTTCAATTTAATCATAATTATAAATTAATAAAATAATAAATTATTTAATTAAGTGGTTACACATGTCAACGTCTTGTTGGAGGACTTTAATTATTTATATTTGATTTTATTAATTTATTTTCCCCCTCCAATCAAGTGATGACACGTGTCACCACCAATTTAGAGGAGAAAAATAAATTTCTCTTCACTGCGCTAAGCAAGATTCAAACATGAGTCTTTTAAGAGTAAAGCTAATGGCTTTGCTACTCACCAAGCACAACTTTGTGCTATCATTCTCCAGATATAATATATATCCCTTATTAGTTTTTACATTTATAAGCTAAAAGCTCAAACTCTAAACACTAATTTCACATATATAAATCCTAAAACCTAAACTCTAACCCTAATTATTTCAAATTAATTTCACGCTAAATATTTCAAATTAAAGTCTAAACCCTAAAAATTTCAAATTAATTTCATGATAAATATTTCAAATTAAACTCTAAACCCTAAATATTTCAAATTAATTTCACGCTAAATATTTTAAATTAAACCCCAAACCCCAAACTCTAAAATTTCAAATTAATTTCACACTAAAAATTTCAAATTAAACCCTAAACCCTAAAAATTTCAAATTAATTACATGCTAAACAATCCAAATTAAACTCTAAAATAGGATTTATGATTTAATTTAAAATATTTAGCGTGTAATTAATTTGAAATTTTTAGAGTTTGAGTTTAGGGTTTAATTTGAAATATTTAGCGTAAAATTAATTTGAAATATTTAGGGCTTAAGGTTTGGGTTTGGGGTTTAATTTGAAATATTTAGCGTGAAATTAGTTTGAAATATTTAGGGTTTAGGGTTTAATTTAAAATATTTAGCGTGAACTTAATTTTATATTTTTAGGGTTTGAGGTTAATGTTTAATTTAAAATTTTTAGCATGTAACTAATTTGAAATGTTTAGGGTTTGTGGTTTAATTTGAATTATTTAGCGTAAAATTAATTTGAAACATTTAGGGTTAGAGTTTAGGATTTAAGATTTATATATGTGAAATTAGTGTTTAGGGTTTGAGCTTTTGGCTTATAAATGCAGAAATTAATAAGAGGTATATATTATATATGGAGAATTATAGCACAAAGTTGTGCTTGGTGTAGTGGCAAAGCCATTGGCTTTACACTTGATAGACTTAGGTTCAAATCTTGCTTAGTGCAAGTAGAAAGAATTTTATTTTTCTCCTATAAATTGGTGGTGACACGTGTCACCACTTGATTAGAGGGGGAAATAAAGTAATAAAATCAAATATAAATAATTAAAGTCCTCCAATAAGGTGTTGACACGTGTCACCACTTAATTAAATAATTTATTATTTTAAAATTATGACTAAATTGAAAGAATGTGTAAATAACAGAGACAAAATGTATAATTTTTAAAATTTTCCGTCAATTGCCACGTGACAGTTCCGTCACTCCACCATTAAGTTTTTAACGACGGTGGTCAAAATAGGTTGATTTTATAAGTTTGGTGGTATGATTGACGATTTTTATAATTTGGTGGTCCAAATAAGTATCCCCAATTTGTTTGGTGGTTAGTGGTGTAGTTTTTCCTTAATTTTAATAGTTGGAGATTAGTCAACGTATTAAATATAACAACAAGTTATTAATAATAAAAAAGAAATTTAGTGAGAAAAATTTATTGGTGATTAAATTTTCTTTTTAATCTAGTAATCCTCCGAGATTTTAATGTGAGAAGATTTGTATCTTTCTCGAGTTAAAGTTACAAATAAAGTTAAAAAAATTATTCAAACTTAGATGGGTTTTATTTTGATGCACAAGTTGTGTAAATTTTTTTTACACATTCTTTTTATAAAATTTAAAATCTAAATCACAAACCCTAGCAACCTAAAACCTAAGCCCTAAATCCTAAACTCTAAATTCTAAATTCTACCCATAAACTTTAAATTATATACCCTACATACTAAACCCCTAAACCCTAACCTAAAACCCTAAACCCTAAACCCTAAAATTAAAGGGCTTGTGTAAATTAAAGTTTACACAAGCTTGTGCATCAAAGTATTTTCCAACTTAGATTTCTTAAAATAAATTTCATCCTTTTTATTAGAACTACACGTTAAATTCAAATGCTTATTTTTTTTTACATTTTTAATAAATTTCATAATTTAATTCAAAAAATAATATAATCCAATCGTAATATCTATTTTTCAAGTTCATAAAATTAAGCACAACGTGCATATAAAACTAACTCAAATTTCTTAAAGGAAATAACATTTCATTTTTACGAGCATTCGCTGGGTTCCACTTATCCAATTAATTAGTTGGTATAAATACAAGTTATAATTATTATTTATTTCGGCTGGTTCTGTTGCATAATGCTCGCCAAAGCAAAGTTGAAAAAGTCAAACAATAGAATAAATAAACGTGAAGTCCATAGAAATTCTTCAGTTGAAGTCTGAAGTTACCTCAAATTTATTAAATTTAACACTTTTTCATTTTTAGTTTAATTGTAATTTTAATCCTCTAACTATGTTAAAATTTAAAGTTTATTCCTTTTATTTTAATCTGCAATACTATCAATAGATTTAAATTAATATCATTATCGGTTGTCAACGTTAAAGTGATGACACAATTTTTTTAAAAAAGTTTTAAATGTTCTAGTAACAAACAATTTACTATTGATTGAATATTGCTAGTTACATTTTCGCATGAAGCGATTGATTATAGAATTTCACGAGAACGTTAAGACACTGACAAATGTTTAATTAATTTTTTTATTCTTACATTTAATGAAAAAATATCATCATTTTAACATTGTGTGGAATTCTTTTCACTTGGGGTGTACCATATAATAGTCCATAAAAAAAACATGTCTTCGTTTTAACACATAATAAAAGCAGAGGAGTAAATTATGTTAAATTAAAGTAGAGTTGGATTAAATCTCAATTTCAGCACAATACAAGGACTAAAACTATAATTAGACTTGTTTTTTTGGCTGTTTGACTAACCTCTTCGACACGGTCGTTGACCCAAGATAAACTTTACCCGCGAAGAAACTCGCTTCACACAATGTTGTCCGCTAGCATCCAAAGACTCGGTCTTTTCATTTTTTTAAAGATATTTTGTAATTTACCCAGAGCACATGCACTGTTAATATTTTTGTGGGCAATGTGTATATTTTTATTGTTTATTTCCATTGTCAAAGTTTAGCTGTTGGATTTTCTTGAATAACGAAAACCCAATTTGTGGAAACCAATAATTGATGTCAACTGAGGGGAAAAAAAGATAGCAGACCCTTTTTTGGTTGAATTGAGCAAAAATATTGGTTGATCAAAAAGAAAGAATTTTGATTATTTTTCTTATCATCTTGTTGGAGTATTTCCCTTTTTTGGTTTGGGGATAAGAGATATTTGAAGATGGGAATTTGCTGGTGTTCTCCAGCTGATAATCCAACACCAAGCACCACTGGTCATCTCAGTTCAGGTATTCATTTTCTTTCTCTTCAAAATATAGATTTTTCTTAGTTTTCCTAAATAATGCATGCAATTTGTTAAGTGGGTTCGATTTTGTTTTTCTTTATTTAGTTGAAATTTATTGATGCAATCCATGTTCTTTTTGTACTCATCGCCAAAAACCCAGTTCTTGATGCTGTTTTGTTGTTGTATTTTGGTCATTTACTTGTGTTTTTCTGGATTATGTTAGATTTTGTGGTTTGATCATTACATACTGTTTTAGTATTTTTCATTTGCTTTCTTATTAGTTTTTAGTTTCAAAATCTGAACATTTGCTAAGCATATTTCAATTCTGTGGATTTCCATAGTTATATCTCAGTCAACCAGCAACACAGCATCTACTGCAACGTCTAGGGGCAGTAACATCTCCCGGGACAGCAGGTTCTCGGCTTCGAGTGGGGACGAGGTTTCTCAAAATGGGCAAATTTTGCCCACCCCGAACCTAAGGGACTTCAGTTTTGCAGAAATGAAGGTTGCAACTAAGAACTTTAGGCCTGACATGGTGCTCGGTGAGGGCGGTTTCGGTAAAGTCTTCAAAGGCTGGCTCGATGAGAAGGGGACAGGGAAGAGTGGAATCGGAACCCCCATTGCTGTTAAGAAACTCAACTCTGAGGGCTGGCAAGGATTTGAGGAATGGCAGGTAATTTCATTAACTTTTGATATATTGTCACTTGCTTTTTCTTCTTTAATTATTTCCATGGATTTTCTCTTAAGATAAAATGTTCGTGCATGTAAGACATAAGCTTCTAATTACCAAAAATGCCTCGTTAAAGATAACCGGAAGAAAAGGCAGAAGTTTTCTGCTATTTAGAGAAAATGATGTCTTTAGAGTTCAAAGCTTGGTATGCAAAGTGAAGAGGACTGAAAAGTGAATAAGTATTCAAGGCTAAACCATATTATTATGCTTTACATTGTCATTTTTGGAAGTTCCTTCTACCGTTTTCGTTTTGGGATAACCAGTTTCGTGCCCCACCGAATCCCCGCAAAATTTGTAGCTCAGAGAGTTTTACGAATGCCATTTCTCGTAAAACATCATAATATTGTTCCATGTCATCTTGCATAGGCGCTTTTTACTTGTTCGTGTTATAGAACTTCAAAATCTCTCTTTATGATGTACATCCATAGCTCACATATCCACACCTGCATTTTGGGAATTGGTTACTGCTTGTTTTACTGATCTCCTTCGAATATTTAAAATGTGTAGACGTTCGTGGTTGCTAAATCTTTTGCTTTGTCATTTATTGGTGCAGTCAGAGGTAAATTTCTTAGGGAGGTTGTCTCATCCTCACCTTGTAAGGCTTCTCGGATACTGTTGGGAGGATAAAGAACTTCTTCTCGTTTACGAGTTTATGCAGAAGGGTAGCTTGGAAAACCATCTATTTGGAAGTAAGAGTTTAGAAATTAGTTGTTTATATCTCCGGTTTTTTCATGCGGGCATACATTTTATGTGCGCACACTTTCCACCTCTTATTCCCCGCGAGTTAACCTTGTTCATCACACTCTTGATGTTTTTTGTTATCCAGGGGGTTCTACTGTCCAATCACTTGACTGGGACATACGGATTAAAATTGCGATAGGAGCAGCAAAGGGCCTATCTTTCTTGCACTCGTCGGACAAGAAAGTAATTTACAGAGATTTCAAAGCCTCAAATATACTACTTGACGGGGTAACTTTCCAAACTTGTGTATTCGTTTGGGGATTAAAGGCTTAAATAATCAATGAATTATAGAGCATTCTCCTTGAGTGCATACATTTAATGTTGTTTGGTTATTGGTTACATTACAGTCCTATACTGCCAAGTTATCGGATTTTGGGCTGGCGAAATTGGGTCCTTCGGCTAGCCAATCGCATGTTACAACAAGGGTAATGGGCACATATGGTTATGCAGCTCCGGAATATGTTGCTACAGGTAATCCCTCTGAAACCTTTCCGAATTTTGGGTGTTTTCATATGTGATGTCCTTGCCTTGCTACATATTGTTGCATTTTCGAGGCAATCAAGCAAAACCCCACTTTGTGCTTTTCATAACTCAAATACTTTGCTGATTTAACAGGACATTTATACGTAAAGAGCGATGTGTACGGTTTCGGTGTTGTTTTAGTTGAAATAATAACAGGGTTGCGAGCACTCGATACAAATCGCCCCAGTGGGCAACATAGTCTGGTGGACTGGGTAAAACCGTATTTATCTGATAGAAGGAAATTGAAGAACATAATGGACCAACGGTTGGAGGGCAAATATCCTTCCAAAGCCGCGGTTCGAGTAGCCCAGCTTGCTTTAAAATGTCTTGAATCTGAACCCAAGTACCGGCCATCAATGAAAGAAGTTGTAGACACCTTGGAACAGATTGAGTCAATAAACGAAAACCCAAAAGAGCCGAGAAAGCGTGCTGCCCATCAAACAACCCGTAGGCATCACCGGCAGCCATTGCACCATCAATCTCCACTTGCTCCAAAGCATGAAACAAAACGCGCGTACTCGAATCCTCCACATCCGAGGTAAGTTGGAACATCTGCCCCATTTGTTGCAGGTCTCGGTATTAACATGCTAATTGTGCCACAAACATTCCCCTTTGCCTTTCCCTTCTCTTTATTTTTGTATTTGTTTAGAATCTATGAGTTCAATTTTTTTCAGGGTGACTTATGTTGGATATATGGGTACTGTAATAGTTAAATTGTAATTATTTTAGTAAGTACAACTACTTGTGCTTGGTGTCTTGTTCTAATTGTTTTATCTTATTGTATTCTGCTGTTTCTTCCCTTTGTTTGGTCCAATTGTGGTTTTACTCCTGCTATGCTACAAGTGAAATTTAATCACTTTATTTTTAATTTGGCATAATTTAATCACTAATAACACTATCAATTGTTGACATAGAGTGATGATACGAAACATTTAGAATTATTTGAAGATTCAATAATATTCAACGAATAATAAATTTACATATTCTTCAAATGTTTAAAGTTCTTTTACAAAAGTTCTTTTTTTTACAAATATGATAAAAAAAAGTTCTTTTACAAATTTTTCAGTCATTACTTTGACGGCTGCAATTAAGAGCACTATAAATAATAAATTTGGACCAACTAATAATATTTTAAAAGTTGAAGATCAAATTATGCTAAATTAAAATAGATGGATTAAGCACCAAATTTCACCATAATAAGTGGACTAAAAACAGGGATCAAATAGATGGATTAATTTGAATCGTGTGACCGGTCAACCTTTGAACAAACTTCCTCTAATTTGACGTTATTCTTTTGTTTATTTTCTAATTTGAGAGAGAAAAGTTTGGAGCATCGCCAAATGTCAATCAAATCCAAAATTCAAGATGTTTGACTAATACTAATAGAGGACAGAAAATACTTTAATACACAAGTTTGTGTAAATTTTAGTTTGCACAATTTTTTTTAATTTTAGAGTATATAATTTTATGTTAGGTTTAGTGTGTAGGGTGTACAATTTAAGGTTTATGGTTAGAATTTAAATATTATGGTTTAGGGTTTAAGTTTAGGTTTTAGGGTACTAGAATTTGAGAATTAAGTTTCAAATTTTATAGAAGGATTATGTAAATTTTTTTACACAGTTTGTGTATCAAAATATAAACTCATAAAAGACTGGTGGATTAACACCATAAATACATATTTTATTATTTAGTTTTTAAATGATATGAGTTCCGGGGTAAAAATTATCTGCCCCTAATCATGCCTCCTTCTATGCCCACTCTAAAAATTACTTAAAAATTAAATTCTAAATTATAACCCTAATTTTCACATCCAAAACCTTTCACCCTAAAAAATACATTCTACCCATAATTCTCTAAACCCTAACCACAACCCCTAACCTTAAATCCTAAACTTAATATTATAAAGTGGGGCATAGAAGGAGGCATGATAAAGAGGCAGACGATTTCCATCATGATTTCCGACCATAGATTGATGGCTAAAGATTATAAGAAGTTTTTGATTTTTTATTATGAAAAATTAATTTAAATTAATATGTGTAATTATTTATTAAAATGACACTAAAAATTATTTACGAAAACTACACACATTTTCTCATTAAGTATGTTATGTAGAAAAAAAAAGTGTTTAGACAACCATGCTTTAAAAGATACATTTGGCTGCACTGCACGTATCTTTGGCTTATGTGACAATTTTGATCAGCAACATGTAATATTTAATTGGCACACATGGTCTTTATACACATTACATGTATTTTTTTCTTTACAGATAAAATTTATATAAAAATTCTTAAATATGCTATTTTTTTATTTTGGTCCCTAAAAATCAAGTTATATTTAATTGGTATATCTAGTCTTTGACACGTACTATATGTATTTTTTTAGATAAAGTTCATATAATTTTTCTTGGACACGTTTTTTTTGTCCCTAACAATCAAGTTTGACAATATTTTATTCAAAATCATTCGAAGGAGCATATTAGATAGTTGTCCTTTCCAAAATTTTGACATGCCGTCAAAAGCATGTTCATTTCAACCATCTATGTTTTTCTTGGATTTGTATTATTTTTAGTAAAAAAGTTGATTTTTAGAGAATTCAGTTATTTAAGATGAGGGTGAACATTTCATCCAATTGAGTGAAAATTTTTGAGTTAGTTAAGTTGACGAGTTTTATTTTTTAATTCTATTTTAACTTTAAAAAAATTTAAATCACTTTGAATTTAATGAAAATCGAATCAAATCGAATTGAATATATCATTCGAGTTAATTCTTTTTATAAAAAATATTTACTTGCATTAATGAACCCAAAAAATATATACATGTACTCTCGATCTATTTCTGTACTCTCAGTGTTCATCAATATGATAAGATCAGTTAAGCAAACATTAAAATGCAATAGGTATAGTGTTTATTTCAAGTGTTATAAATCTATAATTTCTCAAATTCACAATATTGAAAACACCCATTATTCCTTCTGGCAGCAAAACATATAAGAAAATGAGGAAAGCAAAACATCCTTTTTTTATGGATAAGCTAAATTCAGGAAACACAGCACAAATGACAAAATTTGAAGAAAAGTAAATAGAGGAGCAATTTACATGGAATAGTTAGGGGTGGCCATTCGGAGTTGAGTCAAAATGTTTTGAGTTAGTCGAGTTAAAGACTCATATTTTATAACTCAATTTTTTTATTTGAGTCGAGTTTATGAAATTCTAACCGAGTTGAGTTGTTTTGAGTTTCTGTTCAAATTTAATTTTAAACATTTATAATATTAGGATAGTAATTAATTTCAATTTAAATATTTTTTATAACCATATACAATATTAATCCTATATATATATATATATATATATCTTCATAGTGTTTTAAACAACTCGAACAACAACAAAAGATTAAATAATAGCGTTGACAATCGAAATAACATCAAACGGTAACAATATTAATGATTCGAGTGCTGTTAATTTAAAAGAACACAAGTTTTGAAGCTTAACGCGTTTAGGAGAAGATGAAAAAAGAAAGAGAGAGAAATGAACTTTAACATGATATGTCAGCCGATGGTAGTGATTATATTGAAAATAAATTAAAAATTTAATACTGTATTATAAATTCTACAATTTAGTGATCAAAATATAAACATTCTAAAAGTTCAGAGACTATCAACGTAGTTTATCCTAATAAGAATAAAATAATGCACCGCGGTTTTGTGATCTGGAAACTCACTAGCTCCCGTCCCGGGCTACAGTTTCTCAAAGTTCCCGGGTTTAAAGAAACGCAACGCGGAGTCGGAAAAAAAACGGCGACTCCGTCTCCAAAGACCAAAAAAAAAAGATAACCGGCGGAAAATTCCGATCGCGATTCGTAACGTTTTCCAATCCCGTTCGTCCCGCTCGACTTTAAGCAAATTCAAAATTCTAATCTCTCTCTCTCTCTCTCTCTCTCTGTATCTCCATGGAAGCTGCTTCGAGCATTTTCTCAAGCTTCATTTCTACATGTTTTATACTCGTAAGCACTTTGGTATCTCTCCTCTTTCTCAAATCTCCTCTTTTTGGTTTGTTACTAGTATGCTTTAATTCGGATTTGAATTAGCCTATTATTCGTTTTTTTTTTGTCTTCTCTAGGGTTTCAATGGATTGATTATAGATGTTTATGTAACTGATTTGATTCAAGTTAATTCTAATTAACCATAAAATTCAAAATGAAATAAAAGTGCCTAAATTTATTAGATAGTCATTTGCTTAATTTGATCTCTCGCATGTTTCGTACTCATAAGCTTTCTGATATCTCTCCTTTCTAAAATATTTTTTCCCAGTCAGCTTGAATTTGGATTTGAATTGGCCTACTATTATGTTTTTGTTCTTTCTAGGGTTTTAGGGATTGATTATAGATGTTTCAGATCTTTATGTGATGGTTTGATTCAATTTAATCCAAATTAACTGGTTACATATAAAATGACAACTTCAGTTATATAATTATTTGTTTAATCCGATATTTTCTATTCTATTTATTAGCTAATTATTATTTTTTTAAGTAGTTAAGTTGATTATTCTTTCAGGTTATTTTCAGTATTACCATTGTTGATGCAGAAATATCAGATAGCAAAACAATGTGAGATTATCATTATTTTTTGGGTTCTATTTTCAGAATTTTTTCCCTTTACTTTAATTGAGCTTGATTATCTGTTTTATGCTGTCTTTCAGTGGAGGAGGACTCGAAGCATATCGGCAGATGTATGACAAAAAGGTACCTTTATATTTTATAGATTTGAATCATGTTCTAAATTGATCTTTCAAAATTATGTAGTTCTCGTAATTGTGATGTACGTTGGCTTTGCCCATATTCACGGTGTCTTAAGGTGCACGACCCATCATTTCCTTAAATATGTTGCACAAACTTACCATTGATGCAAATGTTGACTGAGCAGGAACTGGCAGCTTCCTCTGCTCCTCTATTTGTCAATGACAATGAGAAGGTAATGAATGGTTTTTTTTAGTTTTTATTTAATTCTTAGCTTCTAATAAGACTGATTCTCACGTAAACTTGTTTCATTCAGGATATTGACATAATTGCAACTTACAGTGATGCTTCTGGGACTATTCGAACAAGTAGGGTGAAAATGAAGGACCTTTCTGCTTCTTGGGTTCTGGAAAACCCTATCGATGGAGATCCTAACAAACAAAAGGGCTCACAGGTACTTCCATTTGATGTTGTAGAACTGGTTTTAGTTATTCATGGTCCTATACTCAAAAACTTAAGATGCCAATATTTATTTGTCAAATTCATAATAGCAAGTATAGTAAAATTAAGGGTATGAGCCAAGCACTTTAGTTTTTATCAGCTTATACATTTTTCAGCAGTTATGTGATCTATATGGCCAGGAAAAGGAAAATTTTATTATGAACACTTGTCTATCTCCTTTTCCTTGCCCAAAACCTTGACATCACCAGTTGTGTAATTATTTCCTAGGTATTTAAACTGAAAGATTCCTACCAAGCTAACACAACATCTGAAGAAAATGTTGAACATTTTATTGATGAGCATCATTTGCAACAAGATGAAACTGAAAACCGTCACCAGGCATCATGGAGCCCTGTCAAGTTCAAGCGCCAGGTAAATTGGCTGACACTGCTGTGTATTTACTTTGTGCATCTTATATGGTTGAAATTTGTTATAGTATCATCTTTAGATGTTGAGGCAAAAAAGGAAGGATCTCCGTACGGCAGAACTTGTCCGCCAAGTTAAAGAGGCTGACAAGCAGATGGAAGCAACAGCAGCTATTGAGAACTTGAAAAATATGGACCCCGTTGTCAAAGGAAAATATAGTATATGGAGAAGAGATTATGAAAATCCTAACTCTGATTCTACCTTGAAGCTTATGCGTGACCAGGTTATTATGGCAAAAGCCTATGCAAACATTGCCAGGTCTAATAACCAAAATGATCTTTACCATTCTCTCTTGAAACATGTTGGTCAAAGTCTCCGTGTTATTGGGGATGCTAATTCTGATTCTGAGCTCCATCCTAGGTAACAAATTTATGCCAACTACATCGATTATCAGATACACATGTCCTTGTTTTTCATGCAAAAGTATATTGTTCTTTCTCCAGTTCACTTGATCAGGCAAAAGCAATGGGCCATGCTCTATCTTTAGCAAAGGATCAACTCTATGATTGCCGTACTGTTGCAAGGAAGCTTCGAGCCATGCTTCAGTCAGCAGAGGATAATGTAGGTTCTTTAAAGAAAAGAAGTGCCTTCTTGATTCAGCTAGCTGCAAAAACTGTCCCAAAACCGTTGCATTGCCTACCTCTGCAGCTAGCTGCAGACTATTACATTCATGCATATCAGAACAAAAAGGATTTGAACTTAGAAAAGCTTGAAGATCCTTCGTTGTACCATTATGCCATCTTTTCTGATAACGTACTCGCAACATCCGTGGTCGTCAATTCTACAGTGCTGCATGCAAGTGAGCCTGAGAAACATGTTTTCCATATAGTGACTGATAAACTTAATTTTGCTGCAATGAGAATGTGGTTTATCTTAAATGCTCCCGAAAAGGCAACAGTTCAGGTTGAGAACATTGATGATTTTAAGTGGTTGAATTCCTCTTACTGTTCCGTCCTACGTCAGCTTGAATCTGCCAGAGTTAAAGAATATTATTTCAAGAATCACCCATCCTCTCTCTCTGTTGGGTCTGACAATCTCAAGTACAGGAATCCAAAATACTTGTCGATGCTAAATCACCTTCGATTCTATCTTCCCGAAGTGTATCCGAAACTCCACAAGATCTTATTTTTGGATGATGATATTGTAGTTCAGAAGGATTTGACACCTCTTTGGGATGTGGATCTGAAAGGAATGGTGAATGGTGCAGTGGAGACCTGTAAAGGGAGCTTTCATAGATTCGACAAGTATCTCAACTTCAGTAATCCGAAAATCTCTGAGAACTTTGACTCCGATGCTTGTGGTTGGGCATTTGGGATGAATATTTTCGATTTGAAGGAGTGGAGAAACCGAAACATCACACAAATATATCATTATTGGCAAGATATGGTAACAGTTCACCAATGCTTTTCACATGTTTCAATCCTCTTGCATTTTACCATTTGAATTATCATTAGTTTTTAAACATCATTTCGTCACTGATGAAGAACCTAACCTATTTTTGCAGAACGAGGATCGAACTCTTTGGAAACTTGGCACATTGCCACCAGGACTGATCACTTTCTATAACTTAACCTATCCACTGGACCGGACATGGCACGTACTGGGACTCGGATACGACCCTGCCCTCAACCAAACTGAGATAGAAAATGCAGCCGTCATCCATTACAATGGAAACTATAAGCCATGGTTGGATCTGGCTGTTGCCAAGTACAAGTCATACTGGTCCAAATATGTAAGGTTTGATAACTATTACCTTAAACTATGCAACTTTAGCGAATAATAATATGTCCTCTCCTTTTGCATTCACTCTTGTAATTCTTTTATTGAGGAAAGAAAAGGTAAAATTAAAAAGAGTGCTAGACCGGGAATTAATTTTCAGGGGTGTTAATTTCGTAATTAATTCTTTAGATTGGAACATTTTTGTAAAAACACCAAAACAGTCGCTAAAGATTATTTAGAAAGGATGAAGAAATTTAAAACCTGAATTTTTTTTATAATCATTAGTATTCAACCAATTGACTCACTAATTTAAATAGACTATTCCGTAGACTCATTATGAGATGAACTTATAATTATCGGTAAAGCACAAAGCTTCAAAAACCATGCTCTCGTCGACTGTAAGATGTTTGGACTGTCTACATCCCAGCATTTCCTTGCAATCCAGTCCTTTTGTATTGCTCCAACATTGTCTGGTCATCCTCCAAAAACCTCTGCTTCTTCTCCATGTCCGACAACTGCACGTATGCCGGTGGCTCCGCTGCTGTGAACGGATCACCCCCGCCATTAGTTTTCGTGTTCTTACCATCCGACGAAGCTGGTGCTGGTCTTCCAGCTGGTCCGAACGAGATGTTACTCGCACTTCCAGTTGCCGCTGTACCTTGTGAAGCCATGGCGTTCATTGATTGGCCCTGTTGATACATTCCATTGAGCATCAGTACATCTCCACCTTCGAGGTTAGCTTTCTGATGGTTGAGATTGCCCCCTGGTTGAACCAAGGCTGATTCCCAATCAGCTTTGTCATCAAAAGCTTCCCATCCAGAACTCGGTGGAGGCACTACCGGCGCAGAGTCGTCAAACAAAACTGTCGTGGTTTTCTCCGTCTGCTCTTCACTCGACATCACATCCTTTCCTAGGTTCAACAAATCAACCTCTTTTCCCACAACTATAGCTTTCGAATAATCTTCTTCCTGTTCTTTCTCTGGTTCTTTCTCAACAGTTGCTTCCCCCTCTGGTGCCGGCGACACCTTATTGGCACCAACATCTTCTTCAACTGCTTTCAGTTCAGCATTAGACAAGCCATCCTCGATTCGTTGTGCTGCAGATTTCTTGTCACGCACAAGTTCATCGATAAGATCAAGTTTCTTTTGCGTGATTTTCTCGATTTCAGGATACTCTGAAGCTCGTCCAATGCAGACGCTCTTACACCATGAGTAGAAATGATCAAGCTCATCTAATTGCTTCCCTTGACGGCAGAATATGTCGTGAACATTGAGAGATTCAGCAAGATCCAGCTCCGTGAAACGATCCACGAAAATCGATAGTATTTCAGTTACGTCGTAATATAACTGAAAACTATCCTTCAGTATTTGGTAAAGCGCCCCTATCACCACCCTGTGGCACTTTGCCGCCCCTTTATCAATTGAAAAACAGGCCACAAATTACAACAAGTTCCCTCAAATGGTATAAATTTTAGTCCACCTCTAATGGCCTAATTTATAGAAAGAAATTAACCTGTTGGTCGACAGGCTAATAAGCGTTCCAGCAGCCGTTGCAAATGGTGCAACGTTGTAAATATCTGCCCCGTCTTCATGTCCCGGAAGTGCGAGGTCGTAACGGCATTTGCCTTGTCGTTGCTTTCTTCCTCCTGTGCCGAAGTCGTGGTCTTATTAAACTTTTCCCCATGCCTATCTCCAATCTTGTATTCCAATTTCTCCTCGAGGTATAGTGCGTAAGTACGCACGAATGCGGTGAAATCCCCTGAATGGTTCCGTGGAGCGTCTCGGAAATCCGACAGGTTGAGAATCCGAGTCCCACGCCTTGTGGAAAAGAAAAGCTCTTGTTGGAATGCAGGGTCGCTTTCGGCCAACAGCTTTTGGATCAACATCAAAGATTTCAGCGCAACGGTCCAACTTTTGGTCTTGTTGAGGCGCTTCGACAGGCTGCTAACGCATGCAATGATATGAGCTCGTGAGTACGATGTTATGCATACAATTTCTTGGAAGTGTCGCTCGTCGGCCGGTTGCTCTCCGTGCCTCGTCGCCTTAACGATGGCGACATCAAGGTCCGATAGCGAGTTGTTGCCGCCAACTTTGGCTAGACTTATCCTGGTTTGATCCTTGACACGCCCAATGGCTTTTTTGAGTTTGCCTGGAGCCATTGGTGTTTAAGTACCCAATTATCAGATTTAGGCAAGGAAAATGGAAAATCTCAAATCAACAATGGTTAAAGAAGATTGTTGATTGGGAAGAAAGAAAAGAAAAGAAAAGAAAGGAAAAGAGAGAATTTTGACGTCTCTCCTCTCTTTCAGTATCATTACCTTTTGTTTATCATTTTCAAAGTAAATGTACGTTTGTGCCGTGAGTAAGTTATGGGCTGCTATTTATATTTTTGGCATGGATGAATGAAGTTTCAACGGGAGGTATTTAGCCACGTGTCAGCCTTTTAATAAAGAAAAATATAAAATTTCTTAATATCAAATTTAGGTTTAATAACAGTTGATTATACGGTAATATATGTTCTTTTAAATATTCTGGTGCAATTACATAATAGTACTATATTGTACTTTTAGTCATTAAAAAATGCATACATACTATTCGAACTCGAATTCTTAAAATGAATAACACTCTTTTTCACTAAAACATTCAATAAACTCGACTTTTACTAGTTAAAATCATAAGTAACGCTGTTCATATAAAAAAATTAGCTTAACTCAGAAATATATTCTGTAACGACTCGATTTCGGAATTCGAGGGTTGGTTTAACCCGAAGCATGGGCTTCGTGTTTGGGTCGAGATGTTTGGGCCTTGAGAGCCTTAGTGAGCTTGTTTTTAGTTGGTGGGTTTGAGTGTTGGGCTTGTTGTTGAATTAAAAGGATGACAGGAGGGTAGCATGGTAAAACTCCTAAGTATAAGCATATAGAAAGCCGTTAAAATTAGAATCATTATGTGCACCACCCAACTCTAAGTATATGCATATAGAAATATATATGTGCACCGCTACATATATGCATATAGAAATATATATGTACAATTAAATTTGTACAGAAACTCATAAACTCGAGTCGATTTAAAAAAACTCAAATAAAGTTTGAGTCGTAAAATATGACTTACAAACTCGAATAACTTAAAATTTTTTAATTCGACTCAATAAAACGCCTAACCCTACATCATTGTGACTCAATGCTTCTCTAAGCAGCCACCAACTCAAAAATGTACCATCATTCTCTCTCAACTCACAACTAGCAAATACCATCATAGTTGTAAAAAGAAAAGAAATGCTTCAAAGTGAGTGAATGGGGATAAAATACATTATAATTGGCTCATAGTATTGCAAGCAAACAAGCAAGCCTTTAGGGTGCTCTTTGGGCCCCACTTATCCCTCTTGTCCTTTGCACGTGAGAATTTCACTCAATGGCATGTCATATGGAAATTTTGGATTCATTCATAATCTTTTTTCCAACACATTTGGTGGCTGTCCTTGCGGAATGTTTGGTCCACTTTCCCACACAATACTCACCATGATCATTTTGGAAATGTAATAAGTAATAACCATGGTATTTTCCTTTCTCACTACAACACTAATTACATTAATGTAATTGTAGCCTTGATTAATATTTGATGCACTGTCGTGTCATAAAATCAGATAACTAATAAAAAGTCTAATTAAAATTTCCTACAAAGTCTAGTTTAATGGCAATTGCTGATTTCATCGAAGTCATCCAACGATAGGAACACTTCATCCAAGCATGATAATTCCCTTTCATCTTTCTCCTCGTCGCTACTATTAGTTTCATAAACTCGACAAACAACCCATTTGTTGTAATCCTAATGAAAAAACAAAACAAAACAAAATAAAGACCATTAACAACATAAGTTAAGAAAAGTAAAGGGTGGATACTAACTGATTTTGAACCATTTAGAGTTTATGTTATTTTGGATTCATGTCATTTAGGTTGACCAATTTGTTTTCTTTTTTCAGGTTTCATATGTTTTTAAGATCAAGTCATCTAGGGTAAGTATAGCATAAAGAAACTAACTGATTTGGATGATCTGGCGGCGGCGGCGGCGGTGCCGGAATCAGAAAGACGATATTCATGCATAATCCAATTAGTTTTAACACCTTCTTCTGCATCCTCTCCATCTCCAATGTAGAAAACCAAATATGTTTTGATGCCAACTCTCCTGCCACTGCTGCCATGCACCACGCCCTCTTCCATTCCCATTGCTTTCCAATACCCATTCTTGGTATTCCTGTTTTGCGTCCTCCTGCTGTAGAAGTACCATTGCTTCCCCTCACTCAAAGCTTTTCCTGTATTAATGGCAGATCTAGAAATTTAAAAATAAGATCTATTTTTTCCGTAAATGACATGCAAAAAAACCCATTTACACACTAAACTAAATTATTTTTTAAAAGAAAAAAAAAACAACACTAAATTAAACATATTTTTTTTAGGAAAAATGGAGATGCGAATGCTCCCAGCCGGAGATAGAAAATACCATCAAGTTCCCAGGGATCATAAGGATAGAGATGAAGATCAGGGATGACATCAGGGTGGCAAGGCAAGAGAGCCACCTTTCGTTGAAGGAAATGAACCACCAGCTCCTCATCCGTCGGATAGAATCTGAATCCCGGTGGCAGATCGTAAATATTTCTATTTTCTCCCATCTCTCAGTACACAAGAGTGAACGAGTCGGAGAAGGATTTGTAATGGGTGATATTTATAGCCTGGGAACTGGGAAATTAAATAAATTATTTTTTATAAAATAATAATAATAATAATAATAAGAGTTAAAGAGCGTCGAAACTTCCCAACGGCGGCGGGGAACGGATTACGGAACGCTTTTGCTTGCATACTTTCCAAGTAACGGTATCTATTTTAGCTATTATTTTATATAACCTATGCTATACTTGCCATATAATATATAAATGAAGAATGGGATTGAGTTATGTAAGTATAAAAAAAACGTTATAATTAGTTATATAAACTAAAATTAATTTCCTTTTTGCTAATTTAATTTGCTTATGGATATATATGCCAATGGGTCATCATCATACTTCATGCTGACATCATGCATTTGTTGTGGTTGACGTGAATATATATATATAACTTGAAAGTTTTACAATTTTTTGGACGTTTGGTAAATGGATGAATGTGATTAACAGTAGAAAATGTGAAGATTATTACTTAGAAAAAAAAATAAGGTAGGTGTAAAACTCAAAATGTGAAGATTATCACTTGGATAAAGGTAAATAGATGAATGAATGAATAAAATGAAAAGTCGAAAATAAGAAAATTTTCAATAGCCATGGATTAGTATAAAACTAAACATATAAGTGAATCTTATCTCATATTCACACACACACATTTGGTCTACACTTAGAGGATATATGTGTTTATGTGTAGGAAAATTCTACAACGGGCGACGAACATTGATGAACATCATTATTTTTTTAATTTTAAAAATCTAAAGGACTAAAATTATAATTATAATTAAAATTATCTCTTAAAAAAATAAAAATCAAATTTAATAAGTATTTTAAAATATTTTTTAATATGTTAGAATCAAATATACTCAATTCTCCTAAACCCTAACAAAATCAATCTCTTAAAAAAAATAAAAACCAGTTTATAATTTTTTTAATAGTTTAGGTTTAGGAGATTTGGTCATATTTGATTCGAATCTATTAAAAAATTATAAATTGATTTCTATTTTTTAAGAGATTAATTTTGTTAGGGTTTAGGAAAATTGGGTATATTTGATTCTAACCTATTAAAAAATATTATAAAATAATTATTAAATTTAATTTTTATTTTTTTAAAAGATAATTTTAATTATAATTTTAGTCCTTTAAATTTTTAAAATTAAAAAAAAAATAGTGTTCATCGGTGTTCAACGTTAGTGATGTTCAACAATATTTGTCGCACGTGGTAGACTCATCATTATGTGTATATACAAAAATATACGCACATATTGCATTGCTTTGTGTTTATGTGTATATACAAAAATATACGCACATATTTTAATTTTTTATATTTTATATTGATGACATAACTTTGCATCTCTAACATAAAATCAAACGTATATCCATATATATGTGTATACGTCCATCTTTCTCATAAAATTTATCTTTTCAATTTTATATACCAAACTTAATCCGACACAATTCAAATTTATATTCACAGAATTGGATTGATTCTATTAATATGTAGGAGCTCGTTATCTTGACAAGGAAGGAAAATAAAATCTTTAATTATTTCCAACTAGTGTAATGGAGAAATAATGAAAACTACACAGCCGATTATAAAGCATCAAATTGGTAAATGGGATGAAAGAACTGCTTTTAATTATTAGCTGACGAGGATGATGATGTTAATTAAGTTTTCACATATTATAAGACTAAGAGTATCAACTTTTTGCATATGAAAATGGTGGGTCATGGACAACATCATATAGGAACTTGAATAACCCTAATAAGTGATTCATCTCCTCACGTAAGCTGGAGGCCCATTTTAGAAGTGATCAAATCAATTGAGTTGTCTAACTAGCTACCTAGTTGGATACCTACCAAAGTGGTTCCACTACAAAACAACAAATTGTGTATTCCTTTTAAAAGAACAATGAAAAAGTTCAAACAAGTTTAGATAGTTTGGAATTAAATAGTATTGTTGAGGAACCAAAAGGTTGGTCTAAGTGGTAAGTATTTTGTTATTGCTTAATTAGGTCTTGAGTTTAAGGTTTTGTGTATGCAGAAAATCTATATTCAGAAATTCATCCATTATAGTCAAGTGTGTAATGCGGGTCGGTCTAAATTAGTCAGAGCAAAGTCTTGAGAACCGTCAACAAATAAATAATATTGTTGAGGGAAAATGATAAAGGTGGTTGTTGTTGGTTGTTCATACTGTGGGCGTCGTGATTTGAGTACCATCAATATGACAAAAGGGTTTATTAGAGATTCATCAAGTGGGTAATTATAAATTTTCAGTCTCTGATTTAGGATAACAATTGGATTTAGTGATGTATTGTCTAATACACGCGGAGGGAATAAGACGTGACCCTTGCTCTAAGTAAAGTATTTTGTCTAGTGTTTACGTGTACGTCACACTTAGGGACGATAACAAGCCGAGCTGAGTACGAGCCTATTCATGCTCAACTTAGCTCGGAAATAGTTTTACTGGGTTTAATTTGGGCTCGTCGAGTTCGAAATTTTAGGCTCGAGTCTCAGACTTGGCTTATGATTTCTTCAAATTGTTTTTAAATATTTTTTTAAAGTTTTAAAAAATAACATGGGAAAATCTATTTGGAAAAAGATAATATTTATTTTTAAAGCCCATAAATAATCATAATACATTTTTTAGATTATACAACTCCACAAGGAGAAGGAGATTTAAAGTATTTAACCATGATAACAAGTTAATGACACTTAAACAAACAAGTGTATATGGAGTATATATATATGAGTTAGGATCAACTTACACAATGTAAAACTCTTTAAATTTTACACGTTTTCTGGATCGTTAGATGTGGGGAATGAATGACTTAAATTAACTCCTTACTCTTTTTTTTTTCTCCAAGTGCTAATCTTCACTATTTATTGTTAATCTCATCAGTTCGTTTCACTCATCCAACGGTCCAAAAAACGTGTAAAACTTAAAGAGTTTTACACTGTGTAAACGGATCATATATATGGGTTAGGATCAACTTACACAGTGTAAAACTCTTTAAGTTTTACATGTTTTTTGGATCATTGGATGAGAGAAATGGATGGTTGAGATTAACTGCTTACTTTTTTTTCCAAGTGATAATCTTCACATATTCTACTGTTAATATCATCCATCTGTTTCACTCATCCAACGATCCAAAAAACGTGTAAAACTTAAAGAGTTTTACATTGTGTAACTGGATCCTATCCCTATCCATATATATATATATATATAATTATTTCGAGGTTGTTCATGAGCTTTTCGAGCCGAGCTTGGGTTGGCTCGGCTTGGCTTGTTAAGGTCTCGGACCGAGCACAAATTCGAGTCGAGCCCATTCGAGCCGAGCTTTAACCGAGCCGAACCCGAATAGCTTGCGAGCCAGTCAGGCTCATCATCACCCCTAGTCACACCTGAGATAGATTAGTACACTTTTTTTTTTATCAAAGGGGAATATATTGATAAACTAATTATAATAACATAAACAAGTTTGACGGGGGAGGAGGTCCCCAAGATGTCAAGGTCTCCAAGTTCTTAGAATATTTAGCAAGCCAATCGGCTTCTTGGTTACAAGATCTCGGAACAAAAGAAAAGGAGTAGTCCTGGAAAGTGTCAGCTTTGCACAAGAGATCCTCTTCGATAGCCGAGGAGGTCCAATCAGACAACGATCCTTCTCGAAGTCTTTTGATGACTGCGAGGCAGTCAGCTTCAACGATGATATGGGAGAAATCATTCGCAGATGCCATAGAAAGGCCTAAACGAATAGCCATAGCTTCAGCAGCAGAAACTGAGGGAGCAAACGATGGTTCGGTGACACCAAGGATGAACCTTCCTGAAGAATCGCGCGCAATAGCTGCCGCGGAGACCTTACCAGAGAGAGGGTCATAGGTCGCGTCGCAATTAATCTTAATGGTGCCCGCCGGAGGGGGAGACCAATTCTGTGAGAGCGCAGGGCAGTCGGGATCTCCCGTCGAGCTTGGAGTTGTTTCTGTAGAGAATTCCTGAAAGGCACTCTCCGCTCGTAGCCAAACTTCCCAGGGAAGATCCTTTCTGTTGTCAAAGACGAAAGCATTTCTCGATTTCCAGATGGACCAGAGGAGGAAAGCAATAAGTGCCCGTCCTTCCTCGAAATCACCTGGTTTCCTTAGGTCATTTAATTTGATCCACCAGCGTGCAAAACCAGGGAAGCCTGAAGAAGATGGCGAGTAGTTGAAGCCAGACGCTCTCCATACTGCTTGGGCGAAAGGACAAAGAAACATAAGGTGCTCAATTGTTTCTGTATCAGTCCCACATCTTGGGCAACAATCAGAATCCTTAAAACATCCATGGAAACGGCGAGCTAAGATACCTTTGGTAGGAACGATGTTGTGGCACATCTTCCAGAGGAAGGAGCAGATTTTTGGTGGCACTTTTAGTCCCCAAATGGATTTCCAAAATCCTTTACAGTTCCCAGGGACAAAGCTTGGAGACGGATCCTACGTCTGACGGGGATTATTTTCGATGAACCAATAGCCCGATTTGACAGAGTAATCTCCATCCTTCGATCCTTCCCAGATTAGAGAGTCTTTAATTTCAGGACCTCCGATTGGAATGGCCAAGATAGCTTCCACTTCCGTAGGCAAGAAGAGAGATTCCAGTTTAAGCCTATCCCACCTTCTATAGTTGGCTTCCATAAGGCTGGAGACAGAGGAATTGGAAAAAGGATGGGAAGTTCAAGGAGATAGATGAAACTTAGGCAGTTTCGGAATCCAATTGTCCTTCCAGATGGAGATGCTTCTGCCATTTCCAACCCGCCAGTTTCGGAATCAAAAATGTTGCCATTAGGAAAATAGATTCCCCTGAGAGTTTGGGCCAGGAGAGAGTTCGGGTTTTTAAGAATTCGCCAAGCAACTTTTGTAATAAGAGCTTTGTTGAAAGATCGAAGATTACGGAAGCCAAGTCCTCCTTGATCCTTGGGCCGACAAAGATACCTCCAATTTATCCAGTGGATGCTTCTCTCTTTAGACTCGCAATTGTTCCACCAGAATTTTGCCACAAGAGAGCAAATTTCATCACAGAAGGTGACTGGGAGAAGAAAACATTGCATCATATAGGAGGGGATGGCTTGAGCTACAGCTTTGATGAGGACCTCCTTACCAGCTTGATTTAAGAATTTCGTTTTCCAGCTCCGGAGTTTGTTTTGCACTCTTTCCTTGATGAAGGATAGGGCTTCCTTTTTGTTGTGCCCCCAGAGAGAAGGGAGCCCCAGGTATCTACTATCCTCTTCCAAAGGTCTGAACCCCGGGATGTTGAAGAGATGGTTCTTGAGATTTGCACTGATATTCGAGGAGAAATAGACTGAGGATTTATTGAAATTGACTGTTTGCCCCGTCGTAATCTGGAAAAGCTGGAGAATATTTAGAGCCGATTGACAGTTTGCTTCATTTGCCGTAGAGAACATAAGACAGTCGTCAGCAAACATAAGATGACTGATGGTAGGACATCTTCTTTTAATTTTAAGGCCTTCGAAACGGTTGGATTCAACCTCTTTTTCCAAAATCCAAGAGAAGATATTAGAAATGAAAGTGAACAGGAAGGGCGATAGAGGATCACCCTGACGAATACCTCTCTCGGGCATGAAGTCGCCAAATTTTTCTCCGTTCAAGATCAGAGAGAAGGAGACTGAGGAAACACAAGCCATAACTCTATCGATCCACCAATTACAGAACCCCATTTTGTCCATCGTAAAGCGGAGGAGGTCCCAGTCCACTTTGTCATAAGCCTTTTCGAGATCGATCTTGAGTGTCATAATGCCTTTTTTACCTTTCTTGGATCTTTTTATGGCTGTAAAAGCTTCATTTGCCAAGATAACATTATCTTGGATCGCTCTCCCTTTGACAAAAGCAGATTGATTTTGGGAGATAATGTCAGGGAGGAATTTTTTGAGTCTGGAGGCTAAGATTTTGGAAATAACCTTATAGGAGAAGTTGCAAAGACTGATCGGGCGATAGTGAGTGACTTCACAAGGGTTGGATCTCTTAGGGATGAGAACCAGGTTGGTCCTGTTTAAGACATTATCAAGGTTTCCTTCCTCAAAAAAAGACCGGAACATCCGAACTAGATCTCCTTTTATGGTGTCCCAAAAGGTTTGGTAGAAACAGCCTGGGAAACCATCTGGCCCTGGGGACTTAGTTGCTCCCATATTGAATACAGCTGCTTTGATTTCCTCCTCTATAACTTCTTTGCTAAGATCTAAGTTCATGTCTTCGGTGACCAGCTTTGGGATGAACTCTCGCAAACATTGAAAATCAATGGATCGATCTTTAGCAAAGAGAGTCTGGAAATATTGTTGGAAATACCCTGCAATGTCCGGTAGATCCTCCAGCCAACTCCCATCCTGTTTTTTGAGTCTAAGGATGGAGTTAGATCTCCTATGCTGAATGGTAGAAGCATGGAAGAATTTAGTGTTTTTATCTCCACATTTCAACCAGTTTAACCTGGAGCGTTGGTGCCAGTATCTCTCTTCGCTTTCCCATTCAAGATTCAGCTCCTTACTAAGCTGCTTATATTCTCCCAACTCAGATTCTGACAATTTTCTCCCTTGAAGGTCTCTTAATCGAACCATCAACCTTTCTCTTTTCTCGATCTTCTGTTTATGTTTTATTTTGCTCCATTTGATCAACTTAGATCTTGTTTTGCCAATTTTCCTCCCAAAGCTATGGGTAGTTCTATCAGCAGAGGAAGAGACCCAACTTTCCTGAACCGTATGAGGGCATTCCTCGTCAAGGAGCCATTTGGTTTCGAATTTAAATTCTTTCTTGTGTTTCCTATGAAAACCCAAAGGCAGCAGGATTAGGGGGACGTGGTCTGAAGCCACTGCTAAGTCCATTAAGCACGTAGCTTTGGGGAAAGCAGTACTCCACTACTAAGTTAAAAAAGAAAGGAGATGTAATAAAATATAGAAGTACTAGTGTTATATATCTTATCAAATATGTCTTTTGTGAAGAGAGTAGCAATCCTGTGATAACTGGTATTAGAATAAAAACTTTTGATTGTTTGACTTCTAAGTTATTATTATTTTGTGTGTGTGTGTGTATGTACAAAAAAAATGTATTTATTTTTAAGGGTTACATAATTTGATACATTAATGGAATTAGATAAACGATCAGCCTTGAGTGACTACTGTTACATTAGATTCATATCATACCACTTTGGTTATTTGACGAGCTTTCCACATCTTCACTACATTGAACACTAAATTTCATTAATGGATTATTCTTTCCATGACATGATTTTACATCCCACTACTGGGTCCCCCATAGCTTGCTCTTTTACAGACCAAGAAAATTATTTATAATACAAAAAGGAACAATTAAAAGAAATCCAAACCCATTGTAGAAAGAATGCTTCATGTTTAGTGAAATCAATAATGGGGTTTTAAAGAAGCATAGATGCGACTAAAACGGGTTGAATGTAATGCAAAATATATTGTTTTCTCAGAATTTAGATTCAAATTTTAAAGACAGCATTATTAGGAGGAAAAATTATGAATTTCGAATATAGACCATAAAATTAACATATACTATAAAAAAACATAGATAGGCTATGTTTCTTGGCCTTGGAGAAAAAGCAAGCATTCTTGTAAAAGTTTATTGGTTAGTGACTCATCAATTTGGTATTAACCCATCATGACTTACAAACTTTGTTATGGAAATGGAAGTAACTAAGAAAGATAAGTGCAAAGTTATCTTGTTGTTAGGGACAAAGTATTTTTTAGCCCCTAAATTTGGTAATTCTTTCATTGAATGGGGGCCTTATCTCTCTTTTTTTTTTGCTTACATTATCTTTCAAGTTTTTTTTGCATTTAATTTTTCTGATGATGTGGAATTCTGATATTGTACCGCGTAAAATAATTTTAGAATGTAGTATTATTAAAATGACTAAAATTTTGTGGACAAAAATTTTTAAATACCAAATTAAAAAATATTGGCAAATACAAGAACAATTAGAGTTTATGAATTAATATTTGTTGTATAATAAGGAATGAAAGGTTTAGAACTTCTAAGAGCCGTATTAGAGTTTAGAAGTGGTAAAAGGATGCAAGTGAAGTGATGAGCGCATATCTATGTCATGCATCTGTTTTACAAAAGTACTCATACCTTGCCCCATAGTTTTACACATTCAAACTATCATTATATAATTTCACGGACTAAAAAGAAATAAATACTCCATTTGTCTCATCAAAACTGTTACATGTTAATATTTTTTTGTTAAATTTTTTTAACTTTAATTTTTTATAATTTAAAATTTATTATTGATAAAAATATAAAAAATATATATTTTAAAAATCTTCAATCAAGTAGTTTTTAAATATATATATATATATTATAAATTTTAATTAATTAAAGTATTTAAACAAACTATAGTCAAAGTTAAAAAAAATTTATTAAAAAAATGTTAACATGTGACAGTTTTAATAGGACTGAATGAGTAATTTGCTATAAACATACAAATTATGAATAGTAGAAATATATGATATTTTATGTATTGCATAACCCAGTGTATATATATTTCAAAACAAATCTAGTGTATATCTCAAAACAGACTCCTAACATTGCTACAATGCTCATCTTTGGCTCTCTACAATGTAACAACAATAATTGCAGAGATTATAAAATGGATTATCTCTATTAAATAATTTTTTCTCATGATTCTAAAGGTTAAAATTTATTTTATATTTATTTATTTATTAAGTAAACTTAAACATAAATAGGCTGCATCCATTAGATCCAACTTAATTATTAGAATCTATCAACATCTGATGTAAAATATATTAAAAAGTTTAATTGAGAGAATCGCTTCTATAATTATTTATTATTTAAATAGTTAATTTAGTGTCTATATTTATCATATTTTTTTGAATAGTCTAAAGGTGATTATAAAGTAGTATATGTTCATACATATTCTTAACCCTTTGACAAAGTATATATATCTTATAGACAAAATAATTTAAACCATTGTCTCCTAAGATGAACATCATCTGCTTTTTCACTGGAACACTTGTTGAGTTCATATTTATCACATTTTTATATGTCCCTCAACTTTAAAGTTATATTTAAATAGTTTGTTATTTTTAAAATTTAAAAATATTAATCTAGAATTTTAATTATTGGTATAACTTATAGGTCCGATAATAGAGCTGAAAATTAGATTATTCAAAGAGAGAAATGACCCCCCTCCCAATGACATTCGAAAGATTGAAGAGAAAGTATAAATTATTGACGGATATGTTTGCTAAAAATATTTTTCCAGACATTATTTTTAGTTTCTATGTTTTTTTATAATATTCTTATGTGATTAAACAATAGTTTAAGTTCTTTATTTTTAATTTTTTAAAAATTTATACACATCGTACAAATATACTATTTGTATTCGAATTTCCTAGAATAACAACCTTTTCTTTCATTAGATTCAACCAATGGATTCTAATTTTTACTGTTTAAATAGTCTGAATCGTTTAACTTTCTTTACATGCAACAACAACAACAACAACAACAACAATAATAATAATAATAATAATAATAATGTTACATGTATATAGGACTCGAATGCATCATTAATCGATTAGCATGCGGTGTTAAATTACAAATCAAATTCACAATTAATCGTGGATTGATATGTTTAGTGCGTGATTCATGAATGCAATTAGAGAAAAGAAAAGTGATCATGAACAATAAAGCAACCAAACCTTGAACTGTGCAGTCTGTTTAGGAGCATGCATCCACTAATTTTTAAATTTTTAATAATGTACATACATTATATAAATAAATTGTTCGAATTTAGACCATCTAAAAATAATATTAGTACTTTCTTTTCTACCTAAATCACTAGATGGATTTGAAAGTTATTAGTTAAATTGAATGGAATTGATTTCTGTTCACAAGTACAAACATTAGGTTTGAACAAAATTTCAAAAAAATAAAATAATATATATTAAAAGTCGAGTCAATTCTCTAAACTATTATCTTTATTTTAAATTAGTCCTTATACTTTTAAATGTTTAAGTTTCATCCTCAAATTATAGCTCTCATTCTAAATTAGTCCTCAAAGTTTTGAATATTACATTTTCATCCCAAACTATGACCCTCATTCTAAATTGGTCCCCCAAAATATTCCAATTTCAGCTTCAAATTATCATTTATACCACATCATATTATTACATAATACACATTAGTGTTGCATGACAATAAACATTTTTATAACAGTTTTATTAACATAAGATATGATTAGCATATACCGATAATTTGAGGATGAAATTAGAACATTCAAAAAATTTGAGGACCAATTTAGAATGAAAGTCATAGTTTAATGATGAAACTAGAATGCTCAAAAGTTTAGGGGCCAATTTATAACGAAACTAATAGTTTGAGGTTGAAATTGGAATGTTTAAAAGTTTAGGGACCGATTTAGAATGAATGTCATAGTTTAAGAATGTGTGGTGCAATAAACTCTTAAAAGTCAGTTGAATTTATCGTTTCAATTATGAACATCCATAATCGATAATTAACCGACTTAGCCGAAGTGACTTCATTGAAAGGGATAGAAGTCCTCTGCCCCTTTTTGGTGTCCCTAGTTATGCCCCACACTCAAAATTAGATTTAGAGTTTAAGGTTAAAGTTTAGGGACTTTAGAGTTGAGTGTATTTTTAGGGTATATGATTTATGATTTAGGGTTAAGGCTTAAATTTTAATTTTTTTAATATTTTTTAATATTAAGACATATATAAAGACATTGAAAAGGGGCAGAAAATTTTTATCCACCGAAAGCTATTGGTTAAAGCTTATTTAGAAGGCAAAACAGGCACCTAGAAAAGAAGATCGAAAGCAACAAGCTAATTTACAAGAATTACAAACTAGAACAAAGATTATAGCAGCCATGCATCATTGGCCTATGCTGCAAACAAAAATGATACCACTATTAATCAACACAAAACTATATATATATACCGAGTCTCCCTAAAGCAACCAAATTTTATAAACAATTCCCATTAAGCAAGTAAACTTTGACTTCAAACTCCATCAATTGGGTTCTTCAGATTCCCATTAAGCAATGACATGAGACCTCCACCGTGAACCCTCCCCTCTGGGATTAATAAGTCGAAGCTCTTGTTACCAACACCCCCGACAATGTCATTGCCATACCTATTTATTCCTTCCTCTTGCTGCTCGGAACTCGGGAAACTTGAGTAAGAGGATGAGGACTTCATGGATAGTGGAACCAGTACCTGCGGAGGTATGAGTTGTTGCTTGTTCGGTGAATCAGTGCAATCAGATATGACACTGTTCCCCGAGGATGAGTGATTGTTGTTGAAGCTGCTTCCCGTGGTCGTCGTTGCCGTTGCCGATACAAGACCATAGAAAACTCCGGGGGCAATGAGCCCTCCCTTGCTTGCCTCCCTCTCTTGCAACATGCTGCTATGAGCTGCACACAGACCACTCCTGCCCCTTGCAAATTTCTCACATTTGCTTTCTTCCCAGGAGCATCTTTTGCCCCCACCATGGGCCTTGCACAAATCTGTGCTTCCTTGGGCACTCTTGCCGCAGTTCTCGAACTTGCATCGCTTGCCACCACCATGCCTGACACAACAATCAGTGCGACCGCGTGCACTCTTTGTACAGCCTGCCACTACACACCTCTTCCCACCACCATGAGCAACACAAAAATTGGTGCCTCCATGCACGCTCTTGGGGCAAATGCCGCCACCATTGTACAGGCAACGCTTTCCCCCACCATGTCCTTTGCACAATGGCGTGCTCCCTTCAGCACCTTTGGTACACCCAGCAAATATACAACGTTTTCCACCACCATGAGCCTTGCAAAACAAGGTACTCCCCTGAGCACCCTTAGTGCATGCTGGGAACTGGCACCGACGCCCACCACCATGAGATATGCACACACCAGCCTGTCCTTCAGCAC
Source organism: Hibiscus tridactylites (assembly GCA_958450335.1). Taxonomy (NCBI): domain Eukaryota; kingdom Viridiplantae; phylum Streptophyta; class Magnoliopsida; order Malvales; family Malvaceae; genus Hibiscus; species Hibiscus tridactylites. The sequence continues at coordinate 8,713,796 of OY288279.1, forward strand.
TGCGGGTGCAACCTTCAACCTTACACCTTTTGCCCCCACCATGTCTAATGCAAAGCCCGGATTTACCTCGCGCAGCCTTTTTGCACCCTCCAGGGAACCCGCATCGTCTACCTCCACCATGTGCTATGCAAAAATCCGTCTTACCCTCGGCACTTTTAGTGCAGCCCAAGTGCTGGCACCTCCTCCCTCCACCATGAGCCTTACAGAAGACAGTACGGCTCTCAGCACCTTTATCACACCCTGCTCTCAGGCATCTTTGTCCGCCTCCATGACCAATACAAAGACCAGTTGCCCCTCTTGCACCTTTAAAGCAACCAGTAAACTTGCATTTCTTTGAATTGCTAGTTCGGTTATCAGAAGAAGTCATAGTGGCGGTTTGCTCGGAGAGTGTGTCTGCCGAGAAATCTGTCTGACTAGAGGGCTCACAACTTCGATGTAAGCGATGACAATCAGATTCAGCTCCAAACTGGAAAAGATCATATGTCTGCACCAAGGTTTTCCCACTGTCCATTCTTGGAGCCATAAGGAGTGATGGAATATAGCCACCAGATTTCTTGGCTGAAGTAGAACCCTCATCAACAACAGGTAGTGTTTTGTTTGAAAGTGGCATACCAACATCAGTGCCGGTCGATAATGAACATTCCAACGGATTCATACTTTCCTTGGTCCCTCCAGAAAGGCCAAGTTTTAGGATAGAGTTATCCTCAGGTGGCAAACCCGGTATGAATGAAGTCACTGATGATTTGTTCTTGTTGAGGCCAATATTGTGATAATCATCAAAGCATACACTTGAAGTTGGCCCCAACCCCAGAACCAACCTGCAGCCGTCATCAGGTGCAGTAGAAAGACCGACATGATGATCGCTTTGAGTACTTCCAAATCTCGCCTTGTTGCTTCCTCCATAGCCAAGAAAGTTCAGACATAAAGCGGTATCACCGGAATTTTTGTTATTCAAGAGTTCAGACAAATGCGAAAACTCCACATTCTTATTCAAATCCATAGATGCTGTGAACTATAACACTAAGGAAAAGGAGGCAGGCCAAACTTACAGAAAAATCTTTAATGCATGCCTACTACATCATTAAAAAAAACTAGGAAATAAAAGAAATTCCAACGGCATTCCTCCTCCGCTTACAAACCCCGATGTATCGGCTCGGTCCATTTTATCAAGCTACAAAAACAGAACAGACTTCAAATATGTAAAAGCTTAGTAGTAGCTGATGTATCTGACAACGTTTCTAGGACAAAATCCTTTTATAAGAACGTTTAAAGTAGATTCAAACGGACATACGGAGCGGCTTGTGCTCCCGGTCGACAGACGGATCGGCTTCATTAACCCTGGCAAGCAAAAACAATTCAAGTTAACACAATCAGGTCCAAATTAAAAACCATACAAGTACATTAAACTTGAGTAATAACAATTTCAGTAGCATTTAACAGATACTAACATCAAAACTGAAACGAGTGAAATTTATACATTATTAGATGGTAGAGACTTAAGATTTCAATATAACAGATTCATAATTAGATGTAAATTTCGGTGACCAGAAGACGCCCATATAGACCAAGAAACATAGAACAAGGATGAAAAATAACAAAGTTAAAAAAAATATAAAAAAAATATTGCATATTAAACAGTAGATCTGAAACTATACAAATAACTTAAGAACTGAACTTCAAAAACAAATGGAATCACTCGAACACAACACAGAAATAAGACGGAAAAAACTCGGGGATCCTTGCAAAAAAAGGAATGAAAATTAGATTAAGCATTTAAGCTACTAAAAAATAGATAGGTGAACTAAATGGTTTGTACAAGAAAAGAAAACCCGGATTAGATTCAGTTCAGCCGCGTAATTAACTTTCGATCAAGATTAAAACTGTGGACAAAGACCAAAACAAGGAAAAATTCGCCATATTTCCTTCTTTGAATGATTAATATACCCTCCAAGGCTCCAAAAAATACAAATATAAATATATCCTGAGAATCTGGAGAGCGTAAGAAATAAAGCTACCCTAAAAAAACAAGTTAGACAATCAAAACTGAGAGCAAAATCAATGGAATAAGAAACAATGAAGTGACCCCAGTGGGAAAAAACGATTAAACTTGAAGGAAAAGAAAAGAAAATTGTAGACATACCGTGAAGAAAACCAAATTTAGAGCAAACTGAAGGATCTGAGACGCCGCTAAAGGCATGCTGAGAAAGCTGGAGAATCTTTAAAACAAAGTTTGGTACGAACAAAAGAAGAGGAGAACTCTAACAAAGCGTGAAAAAGAGAAAATAGAGAAAGTGAAAAAAATAAAATAAAAATGAGACGGAAAGAGAAGAATGAAGATGAGGGGGAGATACTGAAACGTGAACGTGGTAATTCATAATTGATCAAAAGGAAAATAATAAAATTAATATAATATTAACTTTAAAAAATAATACAAATAAAATTTGTTGCACATAATATAAATTTACATATTAATATAAAAAAAGTTACATATTAATAATCTATTCAAAAAGAAAAAGAAAATGTTACATATTAATAATCTATTCAAAAAAAAAGTTACATATTAATAATCAATTATATTTCAACCGAACTCGCAGTGCATAAAATAAACCTTGGTAAAATAATTTTACTCATTTATATAATAATATATATGTCTCGTTTTAAATCTTGATAAAATTGAATGATTAATAGGATGATATTCGTGATTCATGAAGAAATGAAAAAAATTAAAAATTATCACTTGTCATAAATTAAATATTTAATGATCGAACACATTATTAATAAATAGTCCATTTAACACTTTACTATAATTATTTATTATTTTACTTTTTATAAATATAAATATGTCGAAGCACTGTAAGAAATAATTTGAGGGAAAATGCTTATTTTTCTCTGCTACGTAGTTTTTCTCGTTACCAAAGAGACGTCTTATTTTGTTTTTTTATGACAGTGGAGTATTATTTATAAAAATAAAATTTGTTGAAAAGAGTTTAAATCCCAAAAATAGCCTCTATGGACTATGGTGAGTAAGGAGCGACTGGTAGACGATACTTTTCCTTTCCGTTGAAAGCGATGTTGTCTAAAAAGTCGAATTTTGGAGGGTAAAAATGTAAATTGCAAAGTCTCCCCTCGGCCTCGACGGCGGAGAGGTAGAAAACGAGTGGACAAGGTGAAAAAGGCTATCGTGGCGTGGCCTTATCTCTTATCAAATCGGCTCCGTTGTCGTTGAGCAGCTTCCCGGCTTGGGCTGACGTCTAGATCGGCTTACTTCACTTCCTTTTGTCAAATAGTTGCGAACTGCTCTAGATAGGACTGTGAAAATATCCAACCAACCGAAATTAAATTCAAATTCTAAAAAACTAAGGGTAAATTTCATCAGAGTCCTTTTTGTTTGGGCCTGTTTTATTTTAGTTATCCATTTTAAAAATATATGTTTTTTTGTCATTTACGTCTTTTATCTGTTTTATTTTGATTATTGCGTCGTTAACACCCGTCAGTTTGATGATATGACACGTTAGTTAAAAAGGTTAATTTTTAATTTAATTCTTAAGCTTTAAATAAAATATTAATTTAACTCATAAACTCTCTCAACCTCACTTTTATCCCACAACATCACTGCTATTTTCATTTGGAATTTGGGTTTAATTTGGAATTTGATCCTTAGCTTGTTTTTGGTAGCAGGATCTTCAAGGTTGTCAAGATGTCTTTCAGCACCTGAACTACTAGGAAACCCAAGAAACATTGGATTAATAGGACTTTGTTTTTTTATTATCATTATCGTGATAATGTAAAAAGAAGGTGGTCAATTTTTTTTCGCAAGTGACTTTAATCTTTTCTATGTGCCCTTAGTTAATATTTAAATACACAATTAAACACATATGGCATTAAATCATAGTCGCTTGTATAAAAATTCGCCATTAATATATTCAGAGCCGAACGCAAAATTTTATGTGGGAGATGTCAATTGTTAGAGAGTTATATCAGAAATTTAAAGGTATGAAATTATTAAATTTTAGCGGGTGCAAACATAAATCATCGATAGAAAATATAAAAAAATACATAAACTATATAAAAGTTTGAAATTTTTAAAAAATGCGACTATTCCCTCCAACATCTCCTCAGTCTATCCCTGAATATATCAAATAATTTATACTTACTTTATATGTATTGGTCCACGGTCTTTGTGTCTATCAAACCATTTTCAATTTGTTTCAACCATATATGAAAAGTTACGGGTTTTTTCTTCAAAATTTTCTAGTGTAAGTAGCATTTATGTGCAAATTTTAACTTCTATTTGGATTTGTCCGAGTTTTCCTATTGTGTCAAAACCTTTTCGATTTTTTTTTCAATCAACGCCAATAATGGTGGTACGTTCATCTATGCCTAAATTTAGGTTTGGTTGGTGAAGGCGACGACAATAGGAAAAGGAGTAGAAAATTAGATACTTTGTAAACATTGGTAAATAAAGTTAGTGTATTAAAAACTACATACCCAATCATGTTTTATAAGTTTATAGCCAACATTTTCCTACTCAAACCTCAAATATACTTTTAAAATTATAAGGAGTTGTCACTTGTGCAGTAATTGTCAATTCAGGCTCCTTGAACATTGCTTAAAAAGAGTTTTTTACTTAAAAAATGATTTTTTTTCACTTATAAGCAATGTGCTAATGCCACACCTGCAAATTGGGTGTGAAATCATGGTTGAAAAAGTGGTTTTCACCAAACCTTAAAAGCTATTTTTTTAGCTTTTGGAGTAAAATTTCACTTTTGAAGATGAAGTTACTTTTTTACACTTAATTATTTAACTCAAATTGATTGTTAAAATAAGGTTTATGCATGCATAATTATATATTATTTTTATATAATAATATGGAAATAATATTAATTTAAAATTAAACTAATAATAATATGAAAATAACACTAATATTAATAGTAATATATTAAAACAATAATATTAAAATAATAATTATTAAAATAATATTAAGAAATTTAATATTTTAAATAAAATTAAATAATAAAAATCTTTAATATTATAAAATTAAATTAAATATAATAATTATTAATATATTAAATTAATATTTAAATATATTACACTAATTCAAAAAAATCATAATTTAGAGGGTAGTTTTTTTATTTAATCCAACAATTTATATTAATTGTTTATAAATATTTAAATTTTATATTATATACATAAATTACTAATGAATTGTCATGATTTTTATATTTTTGTTATAATTTAAATTGATTTATTTCATAAAATTTAAGTTTATTTATTTTTACTTTATAATATTATGTCTAAAATGAACAATATATTTTTTCAAAAATAAATTTTAATAGCATTATCAAACACTAAAATCTTATAATTAGTTTTTTAACATTATTTTTACTTTAAATATATGTTTGGGGAAGTGGCGGATGCAATAAGTCTCACAAGGGAACATTGTATTCCCATTTTTCAGAAATTATGTTTAGTGTTAATTTTTTTCTTCTTAAAATATTAGTTTAGTGTGTAAAGAGAAAGAAAAAAACTCTATACCCATTTTGAAAACAAAATATTTTGGATCATATTCTTAAACTTTTAGATCTATCACTGGTTTGAGATTAAATTCTCATTTATGTATAGAATATATTTTATAATTAACTGTTTGTTTTAAACAAATACTTACAATTACAGTGTGTGAATTAAGGGAATATTGTCCAGATAATGTTGAGAGATTTTTAATTTTATGAAATATAGTTTGTTTTACTTTATTTCACGAATTATAGATGATTGAACAGTGACAGTGGAAGATGTCGTGCAATGTTGGTGACTTTGAAAAAAAATTTAATTTAAAAATGGTTGCTTTGGCTATTTCTTTTCTCATATATGTTTAAAGTTGTCGAAAATTTTCGACTTTCAAAATACTATTCAAACATCTCTATTTCACGAAATAATTTTTCACTATCTCTATTTCATAAAATAAAAAAATCAAAATAGTTATGTGTAAAATACCCGAAAATTAATCATTACTATGAACTTACACGTCAAGTATTTAAATTCACATAAGCTGACAAAATTAGATGGACCGCAGCTCACATGGGCAGGGGCTACCAAGTACCAACTTCACGTTTCGCACTCAAGCCAGGTCATGGAGTCGGCTGATCTCGGCTGGCTGTTTTATCTTCGTCCTCCACGTGTCTTCTTTCTATTGGTTCACACCGCAAGTATTGGGGAATTCGTGGAATCCGAAACCTGTCCGTTCCATTTTCTTTATTTTAGGGTTTGGGTAACGAAAACACAGCGATGCCACGTGTCAGGAAGAGAACGTGAGACGCAACTGTTGCTCATTGGACATGTTTTTAGCAAATGAATGTGTGACTGCTGACTACCCAACAACGCAACTGAGTCCACTATTATGCACCCGGGAAAATCTCCGTTGCTGTCAACCACTTTTCGAGGTTATTATCACGTACCCTCACGGATATCGAGCACGGAAACATTGCTCGATTTTTATTGGCTTCTGTTTTTGTCGAATTAGACTTTGTTGTACGGTATAATTGTTTTATAATTTAGGTTTAAGATTTGTAGTTTTTCTTCGATAATATTATTTTTATAATTCAGATTTATATTTTTTATTTAAAAATATGTTTTATTATTGCACTTAATACTTGTTGGTCTTGGAGATGAGATACATAATAATAATTTTTTAATATGATTATCGGTTAATGAATTGAAATCATATCCCATTAAAATATTCCCGTCGCCTGTTGGAAGATGTTTGGAGGCAAAGCTGAAATTAGAAAATGGCACAAAGGGGGTAATTTAGTCATTAAGAAAATTGTTCCCCGTGAGCCGTGACATTTCCGCGTTGCATTATGTTATTATATTGTTAGGTCATAGGTGTATGATAGTATTTTTATTCAACTTGGCTGATTCCAAGTCAAGTTGAAGAATATTCAAAAAAATCCAATGGATGACGTGGGACAACTTGGTTTCTTATTTTTTTTAGTCTTTTAGTTAGCCACGCCACTAATTTTTTGTTCAATTACGGTATTCAATTCATTGATCAACTAACCTGAATTAAATTTTTCAAAGGTTTAATATAGAGACGACTCATTAACTTATTTTTTTATTTACAACACTAAAATTTGAGCTCTAAAACTTACGTAAAAAACCCTAACATCTTATCATGCTAAAGCAACAAATTGTCAATAACATTTTCTCTTTTTTCTGTTAATTTGAAATAAAATCATTAATTTAAGGGAATTCTTCTCTCCAACTAACCATATTTGATTAATCATTAATCATCTTTAGTTTTCCTTCTTGACACCCCCTTCTAATTAGGGCGGTAAATGAACCAAATGTTTATGTTCGTTTGGTGGAAAGTTTGTTTATCGTTTATTTATTAAATGAAGGAACAAGAACAAAATTTGCTATTAGTTTAATTAAATGAACGAACACGAACAAAGGGCTCGTTCGTTCATTACGTTCGTGAACGTTCAATAATTCGTTCATTTATGTTTGTTTGTTTAAATTTATTCACATATATCTATTTATATTTATTATTTTTCGTAACAAAATAATTATTTAAAAAATTAAATTTATTCACATATGTTCGTTCGCTTATGCTCGTTTAAATTTATTCGCATATGTTCTTTTATGTTCGTTTGCCATTTTAATGAACGAATATGAGCGAACACGAACAATAAATTATGTTCGTTTAGTTATTCGTGTTCGTTCATTTGTTCGATTAAAATTAAACGAACGTATCTTCTTTTGTATTCGCTCGGTTCGTTTACGACTTACAAGCCTACTTCTACTAGAATTCTTGAATGAATTCTTGAACTAGGGTTGAAAAGGGGGGAAACGATAGAATACACGGGATGAAGGAAGAGAAAAATGAATTTTATTATTATTATCTCAAATTGTTAATTACAGATATAACATATATATACATTTACTAAACAACCTAATTAACACCTTTTATTTACAAGAACACCCTTTTTCAATCTTTAACTAACTAACAAACTAACTCTTAATACTCCCCCCTCAAGTTGGAGCATACAAATTTTGAATGCCCAACTTGAAAATTGAAGATTGAAAAACAGCAATAGGCAAAGCCTTTGTAAAACAGTCTGCAAGTTGGTTTTGACTTGAAACAGGCAGCAAAGTAACATATCCATTATGAACCTTCTCTCTAATGATGTGGCAATCAATTTCAATGTGCTTCGTACGTTCGTGATGTATCGGATTTTTTGCAAGTTTGACAACGGAGAGATTATCACAATAAAGATTAGCTGAAGAATGTGCAATATGTAAATCATGTAACAAATAAGTAAGCCACTGAATTTCACAAACAGTGGTTGCCATAGCCCGATATTCAGCTTCACTCGATGACCGTGACACTGTCTGTTGCTTCTTGGACTTCCAAGAAATAAGAGCTGAACCAAGGAAGATACAAAATCCTGTAGTGGAACGTCTGGAATCAAAACACGATGTCCAATCTGAATCAGAAAAGACATTGAGTTTTAATGAGTTCTGAGCAGGAAAGAAAATGCCTTGTCCAGGAGTAGCTTTAAGATATCTGATAACCCTATGGACAGCAACCATGTGAGAATCAGTAGGTGCAGACATAAATTGGGATAATTGTTGAACTGCGAAGGATATATCAGGTCTGGTATTTGTAAGATAGATAAGTTTACCAATGATTCTCCTATAGGAAGTAATATCATCTAGAGGCTGGCCTTCATCTTTAGAAATACTCTTATTGGGAACCATAGGTGTAAAAACAGGTTTAGAATTAATAAAACCTGTTTCTTCTAATAATTCTAAAGTATATTTCCTCTGACAAAGATTTATACCATCACTATTCCTAGCAACTTCAAGACCAAGAAAAAACTTTAGTTCTCCTAGGTCTTTAATTTTGAAAACATCATGAAGATACTTCTTAATCAAGTCAATAGAAGTTAAGCTAGGACCAGCAAGTATTATATCATCAACATATATAACAAGGGCAATGAAATCAGAGTCTACACCTTTAGTAAAAAGAGAAGAATCAGCAGAAGATTGTATAAAACCCTGATTTAATAAGGTAGATGTCAATCTTTTATTCCATTGGCGACTGGCTTGTTTTAATCCATACAAACTCTTTTTTAATTTACATACAAGACCAGGAGAGGGTGAATGAAAGCCAGGGGGTAACTGCATGTACACTTCCTCATCCAAATAACCATGTAAGAATGCATTATTTATATCTAACTGATGCAGAAACCAGTTTTGAGCAGCAGCAAGAGCAAGAATCATTCTAACAGTGGTTAGCTTAGCTACTGGACTAAAAGTACTAAGATAGTCAATACCAGGTTGTTGAGTATACCCTTTAGCAACCAATCTAGCCTTGTATCTCTCTAAACTCCCATCTGATTTTAATTTTGTTTTATAAACCCATTTGCAACCTATAGCTACTTTATTAGGTGGAAGAGGAACAAGATCCCAAGTTTTATTCCTTTCTAAAGCTGCAATTTCATCATTCATTGCATTTTTCCAACATTCATGCTTAATTGCCTGATTATAATTCTTAGGTTCAGCAAGAATCTCAGCAGCACAAATATAAGACATGAAATTAGGAGATATAAGCTGATATGACATCACCTGGGCAACAGAATGAGGAGAAGACCTTGGCTTTGGTAAAGAGACTTGATAATCTTGAAGATGCTTAGGCAAATGTTTAGTCCTTGCTGGACGAGTAGGAAGAACAGACAGATTGTCTGAAGTAACAGAAACAAAAGAATTTTCCTTGTCTAAAGAATCCTTAACAAAACTATTATCCACTCTGATATTACTATCTAATGAAACAGCAGCAGAATTAAGATCTGATGAATTAGTTAAAGGATTTGACACCTTATTAGTACACTTGGTTTTATGAACAAAATCTTCAAAAGAAGAATTCTGATACTGAGGAAGAACAACATTATCCATATGAAATTTTTGTTCTTTAAAAGGAAAAACAGACTCTGAAAAAACCACATCTCTTGAAATAAAAACATTGCCATTATCAAGATTATACAACCTAAAACCTTTTACATTTTTAGGATGCCCTAAATAAACACATTTAACAGCTCTAGCATGAAGTTTTGTCTTAGGTTTTGGAAAAATGCTTGCAAAAGCAAGACAACCAAAAGACTTCAAATTATCAAATTTAGGAGATTTATTGTATAAAACCTCAAAAGGAGTTTGATTATTCAACACAGGTGTAGGAGTGACATTAATCAAATTTGCAGCATGCAATATACAATTCATCCAGAACTTCAAAGGCAATTCAGCTTGTAATCTTAAAGACCTAGACACATTTAGAAGGTGCTGATGCTTTCTCTCAACCACACTGTTCTGTTGAGGAGTATACACACAGAAATTTTAATGTATTATTCCTTTATCACTATAAAAATCATACATGTCAAACTCTCTAGCATTATCAGTTCTTATAGTCTTAATCTTAACAAAAAACTGAGTGTAAATTAACTGATAAAATGATTCAATTAAGGACCTAACTTCAGTTTTGGTTTTCATAGGATATATCCAAAGAAACCTACTCCTATCATCCACTATGGTCAAAAAATAAAAATGACCATATAGACTAGCAGTTGAAAAAGGCCCCCAAACATCAATATGAACCAATTCAAAAACACCAGAAGAACAAGAAGAACTAGTAGCAAAAGGCAACCTTTTGTGCTTAGACAAAAGACAAACTTCACATTTATTTTGAGAATTAGAGTGTACAGAAATATCAGAATTTAACAAATTAAATTGTTTCATCCTTTGTACAGAGGGATGCCCTAGTCTAATATGCCAAAGACTAAAGCTATCAGCAACAGAAACATTACAAGAAGAACTCTGAACAACAAAAGAATTACCAGACTGAAAAAAAAAATCAGAATTACTGACTTCAAGATGATATAACCCTGCAACAGCCTTAGCTAAACCAATCTTCCTGCAGGTCTTGGTTTCCTGAAGGATACAACAATTCAAGTTAAAAACCAAAGAAACAGAACCAGACTTGGTTAACTGAGATGCAGAGACCAAATTAAACTTAAACAATGGTACATGTAAAACATCAAACAGAATTATGTCATCAGAAATCTTAACAGTACCCACATGAGAAACTTTTACCATACTTCCATTAGGAAGTTTAACAAATCTGTTAGTACAACAAAATATTCAGTAAAAAATTCTAAAGATGAAACCACATGATCAGTGGTTCCTGAATTCAGGATCCAAGAAACAGGAGAATTTTGAATAAAATTAGAACAACTAAAAACAATACCTGTCTCCTGAGATGTATCAACATCAAAAGCAGAATGTAACATGTTCATCCTTGATGACTGAGCAGAAGAAGAAGCAGACAACTGAGCAGGCCCACGTTCTTGGAGAAGATTAAACAATCCTTCATATTGTTCCTTAGTAAAGGAAACAACAGAACCAGAGGCACTTTGACCAGAAGACTGACCATGAACTTTAGAACTAGATTGCAACCCAGAATCATCCTCACTACTATCACTCATCCCAACCTGATTTATCTTACTAACCTGTTGACCCCTTTGTCTATAATTGGGAGGAAACCCATGTTTCCTATAGCACTTGTCAATTGTATGGCCATAAAGACCACAAAAAACACATAAAGACTTTTTAACAGAACTAGGATAGGCCTTTTTAGAAACACTACCCAGACGACCATCTGACCTATCCCCATATCTATCCCTAAATTTAGGAGGTATTCTATCAACCAAAAAAACATTAGACTCATGACTGACAAAAGTCAACAGACTTCGTTCATGCTGAACAACTATAGCAAAAATTTCATTTATAGCATGCAAAGGTTTAATCATCAATATCTGAGATTTTTGAATTGAAAAAGCATCACTCAGACCCCTAACAAACTTCAAAGCAAAATCTTGATTTCTATACTTCAAGGCTAAACAAGAACAAGATTCTAGAGGTCTTAAGTTTGATATTTCATCCCACAAAATCTTTAAACTGGTATGATAAGCAGTAATCGAAAGATTACCTTGTTGCATCGCGTAGAACTCATGAATCAAGTCAGAAATGCGAACCAAGTCCCCTTGATTAAATCGATCATGTAGATCCTTCCAAAGATCATAGGCTGTGTCAATCCAAATGACACTTTGCACAATGTCAAGGTGAATAGCTCTCTGCAACCAGGACAACACCAAATTGTTGCATTTGACCCATGCTTCATACTGGGAATCATCATCGCGGGGCTCCTTGATGGCACCAGAAACAAAACGGAACTTGTTCTTCGAAATCAGCGCCATCTTCATAGTCCAGGCGTGATAATTGGCACCGGTGAGAAGACTGGAAACAAGGACGAGGGACGGGTTCTCGTTGGGATGAATGTAGAAATCGTCGTGCGGATCATCAGTACGATAAATCCAATTAGAGTCGTGAGAACGAGAAAAAGAATCTGAATCTTCTGATACCATACTAGAATTCTTGAATGAATTCTTGAACTAGGGTTGAAAAGGGGGAAAACGATAGAATACACGGGATGAAGGAAGAGAAAAATGAATTTTATTATTATTATCTCAAATTGTTAATTACAGATATAACATATATATACATTTACTAAACAACCTAATTAACACCCTTTATTTACAAGAACACCCTTTTTCAATCTTTAACTAACTAACAAACTAACTCTTAATAACTTTCAATAAATTATTTATAATCTCAATCAATAAATATTATTTATCAACCATTTACTTTCATCTCATCAAACTTTCAAATTAGAACGTTCAAATAATTATTTTAAAAAACGACTTTGAAAATACGAGTAAAAATTCATCCGTAAAAAAAATAATATGGAGAAAAGAAGATGACGTGAACATTATTTTCTGATTGAAATTACGACTAATATAGTGAGGAGAAGGATTCGTGTGATAATTTTTCCAACCATGCTTTTATGTCAATATTTTTCTGACACACCATTTATATCATTACTAAAATTTTTAAACACTGCATTTGTTTTGAGTAAAAGTTATTTCAGTAACCCGTCAGTTTGGTTAATTTTAATTTCGATTTTTTCGTATTAACTTTAGTTTTTAAAAATTTATTTTATTTTATGATTTTTAAACATTAACTGATTAAGTTTTAAAGTTTTTTTTATTAAATATTTATTAAAAACTTAATTTTCATGTAAAATATAATAATTAATAAATAATAATGCATCTATAATATTTTAAGTATAAAATACTTATTTTTACATTAAAAATAATTAAAATTAATTATAAATTAAAAAAATCAAATTTGGTTCAGTAATTCGTAAATTTAAACCGTTCAAATACTTTGTTTTTGATCATTTTTTTAATATGCTGGTGTGATGCAAAGGTAGCATCTGTTTAATTTTTTAGTCTTTTTAAAAGTAGCACACACAACATGTATTACTGGTGCTCGAACCCGAATCCTAAGAGACGATGATCATTTTTTAATTTTCGGTTAACCATACTCAGCTCTAAGTAAAAGATTACATGTTTGTTTTTAATTCAATGTACGCTTTACCCTCATTTTATATTTGGGTTTCAAGTTTAGGCCCAACTTGACATTATGTAGTCGATACTTTTATCTAAGTTTAAGGTCAACATTGCTAATTAGATGAGCACTCTAGGGGAGGGGAATGAGGACTCTAAAAGAAGGGAAGTATTTTTAGTGGGTTTAGAACTCATGACCTAAGAAAATACGAGAGAACAAAGATGAGCAGTTTGGTCAACTGGCCAAATGTTTTTGCTCTGAATTTAGACATAATTCGAATGTCAATTTAATTGTGTATTATATTAAAAAGTTTAATTTGAATCTTACATTAACATGAAGCTATACATGTGAACTCAATAAGTGGTCTCAGTAAAAAAAACATATGATATTTATTCTAGAAAATTCGAATCCAGTCACTTTGTAATAAGATACTATCTTGTAATTACATTCTCGATAAAAAAAACTCGATTCTCAAATCGATCCGACTTTCGGAGACACTTCACCTATTCCGACCCAATTCCAATTATATGAGAGGAAACTCGTCCCGCCCTACCTGATAAAAAAATTTATTTTGTTTTTATTAAATAGCATAATTTTGGTTGTTTTAATTTATACACTCAAGTTGCAGCAACAATGCTATTTAGTGCATTTACTCATTTTATATAGTACAAGTGTTAAAACCAATCAAATGAAGGCACGATATGTGTACATTTACAATAACTGAATTTTCAATGAACTTTACCCATGTTTTAGACATAATTCGAGCGTAACAACATGAGACAAGACAAAGCTAAAGGGTGTTGTTTCTATACACATTTCCAGCAATGAAAAACCAATACACAATATCACAAAACAACAAAAATCAAGATGCCACTTTTTAACTTAATGTTGCTGCAAACACTACGCAAAGGCTCAATTAAAAAGTTTAGGGTCTGCAAATATAAAACTGAAGGAGAAGAGCATTAAATATACTTGAAAAACTATTAAAAGGGCGAAATAACGTTGGAACAACAAATGAGAAGACCCTAATCTCTAAACAATTTGTCCCAAGGCATTTCCGACCATACTTTAAAGTCCACCACTTGCTTGCTATCATTGAAGTCCGAGAAAATACCATGTACAAAAAAGAAAGAAGAAAAGGGGAAAGATATGTCCGTGTGTACCGAGAGACAAACACATGATTTTATGTTATTGGTAAACTTATAATATAAAATTTTAGGGAATGAAAATAGATTTTTAATTCCACATGCATCCATCTCCTTTGTGTCGATGTCGACGAGCCATTTTTTCAAGTACTCGACACCGAGTCAACTCGAGGATCCCACAAAGCGTCCCCCTTTGAACAACACAGGTGTTGGTCGACACACGATCGAACCAGCTACTAATGTTGTAGTAGGAGTCATAGCAACCACCATTGCCATTGCTAGCTTCAAGTGTTTCAGCTTCCATTTGAAAATAACAACAAAAGGAAATTAAGCAGTGTATGTAATTTTATTAAAAAGAGAAAATATTTAAATTACAATGAGGGTTTACAATTGTAAACGTAACTTAAACTCATAATTTAGATATTTGTCTATGGTCATTCAGGGCCGGTCCTGAGTTTTTAAAGGCTCGAGACAAACTTAAAAAATGGACCTTAAATTGAGGATTTAAATTGTAATTATAGTTACAGTCGTATTTTCGGTTGTGTTGTGTTTATCATGATTGTGGATTTAATAGATGTTATTTTGTTTATTGCGAGTATCGCGGTTATGAATTTTTTTTAGTAACATATGCTATTGTGGACATAATGGTTTCATATATCACGGTTTTAGATGATGCCACTACCGTCATATAACGATCGTTGTTGTGGTTGCATGTCGCTATTTAAATCTTTATCCCTAATAGCAAGTAATGAAAGAAATTAAATTTTAAGAGTTGGTCCATCATAACAAGTATTGAAAAAATTGGTCTCCTAATAACAAGTATTGAAAAAAAATTAAATTTTAAAACTATTAAAAAAATTTTGATACACATGCCGTGTAAACTTTAGTTTACATGTGCCTTTTAGTTTTATGGGTTAGGGTTTTAGTTTAGGGTTTAAAGTGTAGGGGTTTATGTTGTAGGGTTTAGAATTTAAGATTAGTGTATAATGTATAAGATTTAGTTTTTCAGGGTTAGGGTTAGAATTTAGGATTTGAGTTTTATAATGTAAATATGCAGGCTTGTGTAAAATTAGTTTTACCAGCATATATATCAAAATTTTACATTAAAACTATGCTCATAATAACAAATATTGAAAAAAAGTGAAGCCCTAGTAACAAGTACTAGAAAAAAAATTGAATATTAAAAGTAGATCCATAATAATAAATATCGAAAAAAACTTAGCCCCTAATAACAAGTATTAAAAAAATGGGCCCTTAATAACAAGTATTAGAAAAAAATTGAATATTAAGAGTAGACCCCTACTAATAAATATTGAAGAATACTCAGCCTCTAATAACAAATATAAAAAATAGGCCCCTAATAACAAGTATTAGAAAAAAATAAATATTAAGAGTAGATTTTTAATAATAAATCTTGAAAAAATCTTAACCCCTATTAACAAATATTAAAAAAAATACCCTAATAACAAATATTAAAACAAACTAAATCTTTAAATATAATTCAAAAATATACAATATTTAATTTTCCTGAGCAATGGGCCCTGGGCGGGCGCCCCTGCTGCCCCTGCCCAGGGTCGGCCCTGTGGCCATTGACATAAAAAATAGTCATTTTAGATCATATAAGGACTATACAATAAAAAGGTTAGAACCCAATTAAAAGACTTGAACAAAATTTAGATACGAACATATCTGACTGCATCAACAAACGAACTACAAAAGGGGATCAAACTACTAAAAGACCATCGACAACCGTAAATCAGAGCCGAACGTCATGAGAAAACCATTAACGGACGCAAACTGCATATCCAAATCTAATTCGAGGGTCCAAAGCATGAAAGATCAGTATGAAATAAGCGATATCTTGATTAATTGAGGTGACGCCAAATCTAACCCTAAAAAAACAATCAAATAACCGTCAATCAAAACAAAAAATTACGAAAATAACATAGAAAGACGCACCATATAGTAAAAATATATTAAAAAATAAAATTATTCTCAATAAAATTAAAAAATATATATATAATAATGCAAAAAAATATCAACAATAGATAACTAAAATCAAAGTTGATGCCGTCATCGACCGTTAAAAACAAAATTGCGACTAAGGAGAAAATCCTAGGCTAAACAGAAATGGACGGTACGTTAAAATCCACCGGCAGTGTATCAGTGTATGTAGATTGGCTGCCTAGAAGATGTTACTCTTTAATCTTTATGAAATGAAATGGACTGTTCATTAATATGGGCTTAACTGAAGCAGTGTTGAGCCCAACTTTCCAAGCATTCAACTGTACGAGGTTTGCACCTAAAATAATAATTTATTATAGATAATTGGCTTATATCACAAATAAATATTTAAAATATATTATAAATTTTTATTTAAGTAGTTAAAGTATATTTTTAGTTAAAACAAATATTTAAAGTATACTTTTGAAAATAGGTACTTAAAGTATTTAATTTATTCGTCAAAGTAGGCACTTAAAGTACATTTTCTTGTCAAAATGGGTACATAATGTATTTTCTAATCAATGCCACATGTCAAGTTTTAGGAACCTAGATGAAAAAAGTATACTTTAGGTACTTATTTTGACAAAAAAATATACATTAAATACTTATTTTGACCAAAAATACTCTAAGTACCAAATGAAAAAATAGTATACTTTAAGTACTTATTTGTAATATAAGCCTAGATAGTTTTTTTTATAAAAAATATAAGGCTTAAATGAAAAATTGACACCTAAATTATATCCTTTGTTTGCTTTTAGCCCTTAAACTATATTTTGATCAAAATAAATATTTAAATTATTATTTCTGGTCACTTGAATCTAATAGTTATCTAAGTAAAAAAATTATTATCGGTGAATAAGATGTTAGCACGTCACAAATTTTTTTTGACCAAGAGATAATTTAAGGATTAAAAACAAAAAAGTAGCATAATTTAAATACTTTTAACCAAAAAATAATTTAGGTACATAAACTAATCAAAAATAATAATTTAAATATTTGTTTTGACAAAAAATAATTTAAAAATAAAAGCAAACAAAGAAATAGTTTAAAGGTTATTTTTTTCACTTAAGTATATTCCGGTGAATGAATACGTAGACCATTAAACACATCTAATAATATAAAGTAAATTATTAATTATTTATTTTTGAAACATAATTATAATTATTAGAAGGGTAAACTATACGGAATACCACTCAACTTTATCTTTTGACTCGAACATACTACTAAACTATAATTTGATACTATTATACCACTAAACTTAGCTTTTGACTTCAATGTAAGCACTCGACTGTTAACTTATAACGGGCCGTTAAATTCAAAACGACCAAAAGCTAAGTTTAGAGTAATAATATTCAATTATAGTTTAGTAGTATGTTCGAGTAAAAAAATAAACTTGAGTGATATTTAGTGTAGTTTACCCTTATTAAAATTTAGAATAAATAAATGCTGTAATAATAGTCTAATACAACATAGATTCGAGATTCTAATTTTATTGGAAAAGTAATATATAAAAAAGGGAAAGTAGGGTCCAATTAGCTGCGTCTTTGACTTTGACGTGCTGCAGTTGCACTTCAATCTTCATTCTCAATAGATACAATTAATATCATAATTAATTAGTACGAGTACTATTTTTCTTCTTAGAAAAGCACATGTTTGGGTGACTTTAATGGAGAACTACTTTGACTTGGCCAACTTAATTATTAGAAAAAACACAGCCAACACACACACACACACACATATCCCTCAGTTTTCTTTCTTCGTTTCTCATTTGCCAAACACGAAATTTCTCTCCAGATTATACTGCGACGAAAAGAAATTCATTATTCCGTGGTGGATATATAGCATAGGGAGAGAGAAAGTTCCAATAAATTTCTGAGATCTTGAATTAGTCTGTTTCGGTCAACGAACAGCATGCCAGTGATTCTCGGTGCTGTTTTAGACCTGTTTATGGATTCACGATTACTCGTGTGGA
The DNA here is from genome assembly GCA_958450335.1 of Hibiscus tridactylites. Lineage (NCBI taxonomy): Eukaryota > Viridiplantae > Streptophyta > Magnoliopsida > Malvales > Malvaceae > Hibiscus > Hibiscus tridactylites. The sequence goes on from OY288279.1 coordinate 8,732,435, forward strand.
AGGTTGAAGACGATTTGGCGGGGATTTAGCTTTTTGTATCAAAATTAACCAAAAACAGAAGAAATAGAGAAAGAAATGACGGAGCGATTTGTCTCTGTTTGTTTGTGGTTGATTTTAGTGTTGGATTTGATTTTCAGAGTTGCGGGGAATGCGGAAGGTTCGTCATCATTCTTCCATTTGTTTATTTATTGTTGAACTTTTGAATTGGAAGTATTATTTTATATGAAACTTATAGGATTAAAAAATTACAAGAGTTTAGTAGTTGCTTAAGGTTGACTGCTGCTTTTAATTTTCAATTAGCATCGTAGCAGTAATTGACTCCATTGTAGGAATACTTGCATGTTTCGTAATTGCTTTTAATTTATGCTAGTTGCTGAAGGCTTAGACTGATGTTTTGCTATCATTGATAATAGATTGCCTTGTTTTGGTGTTAATCAGGTGATGCTTTGAATGCGTTGAAGAACAATTTGGCTGACCCTAATAACGTGTTGCAAAGTTGGGATGCAACCCTTGTTAATCCCTGCACATGGTTTCATGTTACTTGTAATAATGAAAATAGTGTGACAAGAGTGTAAGTTGTATATTTGGCTATTTCAATTGGTATTACTTCTGAGTTTGTAGGTTGATGTGATAAATGCTTTGCCTTTTTTCAATTCAGTGATCTTGGGAATGCAAATCTATCTGGTCAATTGGTTGCACAGCTTGGTCAGCTTCCGAATTTGCAGTATTTGTAAGTTGACAATTTCAACCCCGGTAATTATGTTCTGCCCCACATTGCTAGAATTGTTTTGAGCAGTAAAGGGCCAATAAATGAAGGGAAAATAGAACACCAGCAGCTTTCCCAAATAGTAAATTTGATTGATTTGGGCATATTTTAGATTCTTTTCCATGGTTTGGTTTTAATAGTTGACTTGATGAGTTTCATGCAGATCATTTTTCTTAAACTCGGGACCGTGGAAAACTGAATAGATAATATAAGTTTCTAAAATGCCTAAGTTAAACTGGTGAAATTCCAGCACTCCATCTTAGAAAAAGTAGACATAGTTGTAACTTGTAAGAGCAGATGTCTTGTGCTTTTGTCACTATGCGCTGTCTTTTATTTGTTATGCCATCTTAATACTGGAGATGGTTGTACCCCATTGGATTTTGTTGTAGATTCATATTCATACAAAGATACATACTAATCTAAGTCAATCTTTTCATGGCAGGGAGCTTTATGCTAATAACATATCTGGGACAATTCCAGAGGACCTTGGAAATTTGACAAACTTGGTGAGCTTGGATCTTTACGTGAATGCTTTAATTGGAGACATTCCAACTACTCTGGGCAAGCTTACAAAACTGCGTTTCCTGTATGAACACATTTTTCATTTTTTATGTAGTTAATTTATTTAGTTTCTCTGCTTATGTTCCATATAGATATAGTTTCTCTGCTTCTGTTGGCTGTTTTTTTTTTTCTGAAATCTGTGCTCTAATTATTTGATGAGCATATTTTTCTATGAATACATAATTAGTCATCTTATCAATATGCAATATAATTGATGATTTCTTTATGTGGAACAGGCGTCTCAACAACAACACGCTGACAGGTCCAATTCCCGGGTCCTTAACAACTATTACGTCACTGCAAGTGCTGTGAGTGTTGCTATCAGAATTTTCTTTTCCACATTAGCTGTTAAACCTTAGGTTCAAGAACAACATATAATGGCATGGGATATCTTATCATCTGATGATGCAGGGATCTTTCAAACAATAAGCTAGTAGGAGATATTCCAGTTAATGGTTCTTTTACACTGTTCACTCCTATCAGGTTTTTCTTTTATGCTATCTCATTTTGCTATCACCCTTACTCCCAACTCCCCTGACCTTCATCACCACTTCTCACTCCCATCTTTTCATGTAAAATACTCTTAATGCTCTAGTCTCTTAAGTTGCTGCACCTCTTTTTCACAGTTTTAATAATAATCGACTCAATACTCCTCCTCCTGCTCCACCGCCTCCCATCCCACCTCCAACTGCAACTTCATCAGGTTTGGTTCTAATTTTATTCTTATTATCACTGCCAACGTTTGTGCCTGCTTTTTATTATTTATTTATTTATTTATCTTGAGATGTTGCAATTTTCTTTGCGTATGCCAACTATTTTGGTATTACTACATGTATGTGACATGCAAGGAATTACTGTTCGTATGCTTTTTAAGAAGGTACTTTTGTGTCCCGAATTCGGATCTAATATGGTACCTATCAATGGCTTTAGTTCTAGTAGCTGGCTAGAACATTGACTGTACATCAAATGTTGCCTTCTGGCATCTGCCTTGGTGTTGTTGCCAGCTGAAAATGTTAATAGGTGAAAATCTTTGTGCTGGTAGGTAATAGTGTCATTGGTTTTATTGCTGGAGGAGTTGCTGCTGGCGCTGCCCTACTGTTTGCTGCTCCTTTAATTGTTATTGCTCGGTGGCGTAAAAGGAAACCACTGGATAATTTCTTTGATGTACCTGGTTAGTTATTTTCCAGAAGATAGTTTTAATTCATACTATTCTGTTGAATCCATGTATTTTCACTTCATTTTTGGAAAAAAAATTCTTTACAGCTGAGGAGGACCCAGAAGTTCATTTGGGACAACTTAAAAGGTTTTCTCTTCGTGAACTACAAGTGGCAACAGATTATTTTAGCAACGAAAACATTCTAGGTAGAGGTGGTTTCGGTAAAGTTTATAAAGGCCGCTTAGTTGATGGTTCTCTAGTGGCAGTAAAAAGACTGAAAGAGGAGCGTACTCAAGGTGGAGAGCTGCAGTTCCAAACAGAGGTAGAATTGATAAGTATGGCTGTGCATCGGAATCTACTACGACTGCGGGGCTTTTGCATGACCCCTACCGAACGGCTGTTAGTTTATCCCTTTATGGTTAATGGTAGTGTTGCATCCTGCTTAAGAGGTATTTACTTGTTCTCCTTGCTTATCGATTTAGTCTTACATATATCCTTATATTGTTTCAAAATATTCCAACTTTCTTTTGATACATATGTTGTGAGTTCCTATTATTACAATGGGGTCATCTATTTATCTAATTTTTTACTTTCTCCAGAGCGTACGGAATCTCAGACACCACTTGAATGGGATACAAGGAAACATATTGCTCTGGGAGCTGCAAGGGGGCTTGCATATTTACACGATCATTGTGACCCAAAGATTATACATCGTGATGTCAAGGCTGCAAATATATTGTTGGATGAGGAATTTGAAGCAGTTGTTGGAGACTTTGGGCTGGCAAAACTGATGGACTACAAAGATACTCACGTCACAACCGCTGTCCGTGGCACAATCGGTCATATACCCCCTGAATACCTATCAACAGGACTGATGTTTTCGGTTATGGTGTTATGCTTCTTGAGCTTATTACAGGACAGAGGGCTTTCGATCTCGCTCGGCTTGCAAATGATGATGATGTCATGTTGCTTGATTGGGTAAGTACTAAGTACTATCTTCGTATTATGTATATCTCAATGGTGATGCATTTCAAAGTTCGAGCTTTGTCATTCATGTCTAGTGTAGGAATTATCCAATTCTTATTTCAATTGGTTGGCCAAAAGCAATACATGCTACATAATACTGCTCACATTTCACAGGTAAAAGGGCTTCTGGAAGAAAGGAAGCTGGAAACGCTGGTTGATTCTGATCTTGATGGTAATTACATAGACGCTGAAGTAGAACATCTAATCCAGGTGGCTCTTTTATGCACTCAAGGATCCCCAATGGACCGGCCGAAGATGGCCGAAGTGGTCAGAATGTTGGAAGGGGACGGCTTGGCTGAAAGATGGGAGGAGTGGCAGAAGCAAGACATGGTCCGCCAACAATCTAACCAAACCCACCACCCGAATATGACCTGGATCATTGCGGACTCCACTTCTCACATCCCTCCGGATGAACTGTCTGGTCCCAGATGACCTCTTCTGCGAGTAGTGCACGTCTTTCGGCATTTCAGAATCGCACATCGTTCGATTTTGTGCATATAGTTTTTGCTTGTTGTGTTTTGGTTTATCGTTCTCATTTTGGCCCCATTGATGTTGTAGTTGTATGAGGTGTTTGTTGGGTTACTGTAATTGTTATAGCTGCAGTAAAGAAAACAGTAGATATTAGAGAAAATACAGGGCAAGAAGGGTGATAGAAGAAGCAACCATTGTTTTGATTGTACTGAAAGAAATGTACGTTAGGGAAGACCGTTACATCAATATATGCAGTAAAATTATTTGCTACATTAATCTCCCGCGTCATTTCTATTATTTTCCTGATTACAACTCATTTTAAAGTGCTATTTCCCCCTTTAAATTGACACTTAAAGTAAGGGTGGACATTCGATCGAGTGAGTCAAAAATTTTGAGTTAGTCAAGATAAAGAGTCATTTTATACTATTATGGTATTAATTAATTTTAATGTAAACGGTTTTTTATAACTATGTACAATACACATATATATTTCTTCTTATGTAATATATATATGTCTGGAAGAATCGAGAGACTCGACTCGAACTTGAAAACTGATTCACTAATTACTAAAAATTTCGAGTTATTCGAATTTCTATTTTATAACCCAAACTTTATTTGAATTTTTTCGAGTCAAATTATTAAATTACGAGTCAAATATTTTTACATTGATTCGAGTCAATTAATTCATTTTTTAGAGTCGAATTTTGCCCGTTTACAACTCATTTGCAGGGGAGTGTTTTTTTACCAGATCTTATAATTTTTCAAATTATTAATACTTGTTTTAGGTGTCTAATTCATTTTGGTTAAAGTATGTGCATTTTATAATCACTTTCAAGTCGCTCATAAAAATCATTATTTACTGACGAGTTCTTTAAACTTTGCAAATTTTTTACCCAGCTCATCATTATAAATAAAATAGAAATGTTTTGAAACTATTTTTTTTTAGAGCTAGAGTCTTGATTTCACCTTCTTAATTGAATTGTTTTTTTAATACAAATTTTGGGACTTTGAATTGATGGTTTTGTAAAAAATAAAAAGAGACATAGATTAAAAATTGTTGCACCAAAAGTAGATGCGTTTTCGAAATCAAAGTGTTTGCAATTTAAAATTTTCAATTTCTAGAATACGAACTATTTTTCATAATCTTATATTAAAAGTAGATGGGTTTATAGTTTTATATGTAAGCATTTATTTTAAAAATGCTGTAATAAAGTGACAAAGATTCGCATTTCTAATATTAAAGGAAAAGTAATGATAAAAAAAGAGAGAGAGGTGAGGTCCAATTAGCTACGTTTTGGATTTTATTTCGCAAACTCATAACTGTTAACGAATCAAAGGATTCTGCAATCAAGGCCACAGAAGCTGCAAAAAATAAGGCAAACCAGACAGATTGAAGAAGCCAATTCTGATATTCTCTCCGCAGATAATAATGTTTGGAAACCAAATTTAGAAAACTCTAGACAACAATCCATTGTCGTCCAGTGGTTAGGATATCTGGCTTTCACCCAGGAGACCCGAGTTCAATTCCCGGCAATGGAATTTTTTCATCATTGCCATCTCTTTCTTCTTAGAAAAGTACAAGAGCGGTAACTTTAACGAAGAGCTACTTGGCCAACTTAATTATTATAAGATTTTCTATTCAAAAGAAGAAAAAAAATATTAGAAGATTTTAATAGCATCTTTCAACATACGGGGAGCCAGAGGTACCATACGGTTAATTACCAGTAAGATATCAAAATATTTGAGTTTTTATTTTATAATTTAAATTTTATTTGAAATTTTATTGATTTAGGTCAAGTTTTTGAAATTGCGAGTTATTTTTTGTATTAAGTCAAATATATTTTTTTTTTTAAGTTGAGTCGAATTTTACAAATCTTAATAACATTGTACGTATTATGCCAGTAATGAATTTAATAGGAATTTGCAGTATTTATAAGTTGATAAGTTAAGTCAGGTGATCATTACTAACTTATAATCACTTTTAGACTTTTTTTTTATAAAAAAAGTCGATCAAGTTTTACCTCATTCCGTTTTGCTTTCTATAAGTATGGGTGTAAATGAACTGAGCTTGAACGAACAAGCATATGTTCATGTTCGTTTGTTTAATTTTAAAGGTGTTCATGTTTAGTTCATGTTCGTTTAAATTTTTAATATTGTGTCTATGTTCGTTTATTTATTTTTTGAATGTGTCTGTGCTCGTTTGTTTAGTGTTCACGAACGTGTTCGTTTATTTATTTTTTGAATGTGTATGTGCTCGTTTGTTTAGTGTTCACGAACGTGTTCGTTTAAGTGTTCACGAAGGTGCTCATTTATTCGTTTGCGAACATGTTTGTTTATATTTTAAGAAATGTTAACTAAATTAACTATAAATAAATAAATAAATAAATAAAATCAACAAATTAAAATTTACATTTAAACATGAACTTAATATAATATCCTTAGCAACAACAAAAAGTAGTATTCAGATACATCCACAAACATTTTTATTCTATAAACGAGCTTATAAACAAGCATGTAAAAGAGCCTATAAACAAGCCTATAAACGAGCTTATACATGAGCGCATAAACGAGCCTATAAATGAGCTTGTTCGTGAACATAAATGAGTTGAACACACCTTTGTTCGTGTTCGTTCATTTATTAAATGAATATAAAAATTTTGTTTATACTCGTTTATTTAACTTAATAAACGAACATAAACAAACGTTATACAAATAGTTCGTCGAATGCTTTGTTCATTTATACCCATATTTATAAGAGGCTATGTATTGTAGATGAAATTTTCTCAACTAATTTATATGTAGAAACTTGAATTATTTAGTATCTCTGTACGGTTTAAAACTAGTTTTACGTTAAAACCAAATCTATGTAGATTCCTCAAGGGAATCAATGTTCAAGTTTTCATTCTTGTTTAGTGTTGAGAGTATCTTATTCTTATTCTTATTCTTATTCTTATTCTTATTCTTATTCTTATTCTTAATTGCTTGGCTAAAAGCAATAATACCGTGCTACATATTAAATAAGAAGTATTATAATTATAATGATAGAATAATATTTGATAATTATATTCAAAAAAATATTTGGTAATTAAGTTTAGGGTAAAGTTTGTAAATGATTACTAAATTTTGATTAATTTTTTAATTTGATAATTAAACTTTCAATTACTTTAATGGTATCATTAAATTTTTGGTTTTGTTTCAATTTGGGCACTAACCCGTTAACAACGGTTAAAAAGGTGACCAAGCAGTTAAACTATTTTGGATAATAACACATTTAGTCCTTCGTGTTTGTACACTTAAACAATTTAATCATAATTCAAAAATAAATAAAATTTAACCCTCATTCCTTATACATTATTTTAATTTGACCCTATTTTTAATTAAAAATAATTTAACCCTACAATGAAAACTTTAATCTCTTAAAAATCTCATATCAAACCAATCTTTGACTCCCGAAATACTATACAATCTCCGATAGAGTTTGGAAGACTTTTGAGGGGTGGTGGAGGCATGTTTCATGGGGACAGGCTTTGGGGAAAGAAAGTTAAGCCTTTGATTTTGAAGGAATGTTGATGCAGCAGCCATGGAAGTAGCTCCACTTCTTGCTGTTGTTGTAAGATTTGAGCTTGAATTTGGGGATTTGAGAAGGGGTAAATTGGTTAAGCTCGAGTGTACCTGTTTGCTCAAAACCTAAAATAAGAAGAAGATAGAGTTTCTGTTCTTTTGCTGCTATTATACATATCAAGAGGAAGAAAAAAAGAAAAATTTCTACGACTATTATGCATATCAAGAAGAAGAAGGATCAGAAAAAAACATAGCTTCTGCTATTATTATACAACTTTGCAAGCGAGGTATTACACTATCGGTTTTGTGTGAGATTTTTAAGGGTTGGTTTAAGATTTCGATTTTAGGATTAAATTATTTTTAATTAAAAATAAGGTTAATTTGAAAAAATATGTAAATAATGAGAGTTAACTTTATTTTTTTTGAATTAGGACTAAATTGTTTGAATGTGCAAATGTGGAAGACTAAATGTGTTATTATACATAATATTTTAACTACCACATCACTCTTTTAACGATTGACGGGTCAGTGGCCAAATTGAAACAAAACTAAAATTTTAATAGTAATATTAAAGCAATTAATTAATTGATCAAATAATAATGACCATTTGTGAATTTTACCATTAAGTTTATTCGATACCTAAATGTTTATATTAAATAACAAGTATTATGTAATAAGATATAGGGTAAAATACACCATTCATCACTCAATAATCTTCACACTCCTATTTTGGTCATTCAACTTTCAAAATTTTATATTTAATAACTCAACTTTATACATGTAACGTTTTTGATCACTCAAAAATATTTTATCATTATTTTTCAATTTTTTAATATTGTTAAATATAAAAATAATTTAAAATAAATAATAAAAACAATATATTATTATTATTATTATTATATTTTAAAAATATTTAAAATAATCGCCGACAACCTTCAAAATCGGTGGTCGTTTAACCCCAAATTGCACCTGGCGACTCGTTTTGACACGCTGAGCCCGAATTCGGTAGTTGTTTCACCAGAACATATCCTTAAACACGCGAATCTCGATATAAACGTTTTAGTTTCCTCACTTTTGATCTTATTTTCGTGGATTTCAGAGTATTTTCTGGCAAAATAGAGGTCGAATTCGGACTCATAGGAGTGAGACAAAGTGAAATATGGGACTGAACAACCACCATCTACAGCCGTCGGCGGTGGCGGCGAATAGTGGCCGACGGACAATTTAATTTTTTTTATTTTAAATTATTTTTATATTAAATAATAATAATAATAATAATAAATGTCATGTCATGTTAAACTAATAATAAAATATTCTTGAGTGACCAAAAACGTTCAATGTATAAAATTCAGTTATTAAATAGAAAATTTTGAAAGTTGAGTGACCAAAATAAGAGTGAGAAGATTGTTGAGTGATGAATGGTGTAGTTTACTCTAAGATTTATTTTAGGCGCGGGTTTTTGACCCTTCGTTACCAATACCATCACGCTTTCTTTCTCAGAGAAGACTTAATGGAGTTTACTTTGAATTTTAGTTGGCCAAAAAGAAAGAGAGAAAAGTTCACCTCCCTCTGAGCTTCTAAGTCACAGGTCACCTCGATACTTTCCTCGTATTTTCTCTCCTATTTCCTGCTTACCAAACACTACTTCTCTCTGAATCAGTCGTTATTTATTTTAGTTCAGAATTCAGATCGAAGTAATCAAAGCCAAAGAAATGGAAAAAAGGTAAAAATGATGGAGCGACTCATCTCCGTTTGTTTATGGTTGATTCTGGCGTTGAATTTGATTTCCAGAGTTGCAGGCAATTCTGAAGGTACTCCGTCCTTGTCTCTCATGTTGCTGTCCAACAAGCTGGATTAATTATTGAAGATGTGTATGCTGAGTCCTGAGATTGATGCTTTGTCTTGGTGTTAAACAGGTGATGCTTTGAATGCATTGAAGACCAATTTGGCTGACCCTAATAACGTGCTTCAAAGCTGGGATCCAACCCTTGTCAACCCTTGCACATGGCGCAATATTACCTGTAACAATGAAAACAGTGTGATAAGAATGTGAGTTTACTCGTACATCTCTTTGCTATTTCAGTTTCTTCCGAGTTGCTACTTTGATATCATAAATGTTTTTCCTTTTCTCAATTTAGTGGTCTTGGGAACGCAAATCTATCTGGTCAGCTGGTTCCACAACTCGGGCAGCTTGCGAATTTGCAGTACTTGTAAGTTGATGGCGATCACGTTTTGCAGATTCATTCGAAGACACTTAGTGGTCTAAGTCGATTGTTTATGACAGGGAGCTATACAGTAATAACATATCTGGGACAATCCCGGAGGAACTTGGAAATTTGACGAACTTGGTGCGGTTGAATCTTTACTCGAATGCATTAACCGGACCCATTCCGAGTACTCTGGGCAAACTTAAAAAACTGTGTGAACTGTAAGAACACATTTTCCTTTTCTTTTATGTAGTGTCAGTTTTGGACATGTGCGAGAAGAGCAACCGCAAATGTAATGTAATTGATGCTTTCCTTGTACATGTGGAGCAGGCGTCTCAACAACAACTCGTTGACAGGTCAAATTCCCATGTCCTTGACTAGTATTATGTCCCTGCAAGTGCTGTGAGTGTTGCTATCAGATTTTTTCTTCTCTTTTCCAGTTTTAGCTGTTTTACCTTAGCTTCAAGAACAATATGTAATGGCGTGTGATGTTTTTACGATATGATGCAGGGATCTTTCAAACAATCAGCTAGTAGGAGATATTCCAGTTAATGGCTCCTTCTCACATTTACAACCTATCAGGTCTTTCTCTTATGCTATCTCACCACCACTGCTTGTTCCCATTTAGTCATAAATAACAGTGTCAGTGTAGTATCCTAAGTTGGTGCACCTCTGTTTTCACAGTTTTAGTAATAATCGACTCAACAATCCTCCTCCTATCCCATCTACAGCTGCAACTTCATCAGGTCTGATATATCTCCATTTCATTCTTATTATCTCTAGTGGACTTCAACAAGAACTTTGATCCAATATGAAATTTGATCTATGAACTTTGGTTTGGTATAATTATAAAGTCTGATTTTGATTCAGCTGCACATATTTAAGAAAAAATATACACATCTCCAACAAGTGTTGCCTGCAATATGGATGTAAAACGAACATGTAAGATACCGAAATACCGAAAACAATACATCTATGTGTTTCCATGTATCATATATAGTTGCACAAAATCAAGATTCATGTATCACATGATATTTTGAACTAAAATTTATGTGTAATTTTAAAATATAAACCGTCTAACTTCGGGGTCTGATTTTTTTATCAGTTTTTTCTTGAGATATTCCTTGCAGTTTTCTTTGCATTTGCCACTGTTTTGGTGTTACCATATGCATGTAACATGCAAAGAATTGTTGGTCTGTTTTTTAAGAAGGTACATTTGAGTCCAGAAGTCAGCTCTAGAGTGTACATTGCTTATATTTGAGTCCAGAAATGTTTTCTTTAGCATCAGTGTTGGACCTGCAAGAAATGTTAGGTTAAAATAGGCCATTAGTTTATGTACATTGCTTATATTTGAGATTCACTCCCTGTATTTAAGAAGTTAAAAAACAATCTTACTTTTTTTATTTAAGAATTGGGCAAATTATATTAGTAGTCCTCAAACTATTGTCGTTTGTCTACTTTGGTCACTGAACTTTTTTTCTGACAAAAATGTCACTAATGTTAGTGACCAAAATAGAAATAAAAATAATGTTAATGATGCTTTTGCAAAAAAAATAGTTCCACAACCAAAGTAGAAAAATGGCAGAAGTTGGTGTAGTTTACCTTTTAAAAAATGTAGTCCAATAAGTAGCACCATGCATATTTATGATAGAGGGGTAGCAAGGAATAAGAATAGTTATATTTATCTGACTTTGTAGTTCGTGCTGGCAGGTGATACCGCCATTGGTGCTATTGTTGGAGCTGTTGTGTTGTTTTCTGCCTCTGCAATTATATTTGCTTAAAGTGACAGGGTCTTTTTTTTCCTTTAAAGCACTTGGTCACTCATTCTTTTCAAGGCCGCCAAGCGTGTTTTAAGCAGGGGTGTAAACGACCTGAATTCGAGCTCGAGTGTTGACCGAGCTTTGACCGAATCAAAATTGAATAGCTCGCTATCTATCTTGTCTTATTTACAACCCTAGTTCAAAGCACAAAAAAGAGCACAGGCAAATTTGACTTTTGGTGTAATTCCAGGGTGATTACGTTTATTTAATATAATAATTTTATATCAAGTCTTATGGAACAAAGTTTTGTCGACTTTTCCATGTTAATTATAGGTTAATGCCCAACTGTGTATATAGAGTGAGGCATTATAGAATTCATTGCTTGTTTTCGAAGCAACGTTTCCTCAACAAACTACACTTTAAAATCGAACATAAAGAATGAGAAAAGAATTCAAAGATGGGGAAACAAATAGTAGAGTAGATATAACTGGTAAGTATGAGACTACAAAACAAGCAATTCACGAAATCGACGAAAGTATCTTGCCTTACACTTCAGGAGAAATTCATTTCTTTACATTATACAAGGATACTGGAGAAGGTTATAATATAAAAACACACATTTTCAACGTCCTGCTTATAAAATCAATATTACTGGTAAAGCAAATCAATGCAACTGATATGCAATAGGATATTGAATGCCACAACTTAGATTCCTAAGTAACCTGATGGAGGCACTAAATATTAAGGGCTTGACAACTTACTATTTCAGAAGATCCCGCCGTCCTTGCGGCAAGAACCCTCCAAGGATCTGCTTGGAATGCTGCTGCAGGCTCGGCATGCACACCAGAGGAGTTATCCAATGATGAAGCTGAAGGCAGGGAAGTTGAATGGTTTTGCACATCAGTTTGCATGACTGAGATATTGTTGTTCGAGTCTTTAGTAATTACATGAAGCTTTCCTAGTAAACCGGCAAGCAAATATGGAGACTCTGAATCCGTGAAGTTAGGAATGGGGACCTCTCCTACGACAACCTTCCATGCATCATCTTGGTGATCATATACCTTGATGGTAGCACTTTCAAGAGAACTAGATGGATCAAGTGCATACAACTCACCACCCACAATGACACTCAATTTCGTTCCTGCCTGTTTTGCAGGCCAACCTTCACCCATGCCTACTGGCATTTCAACCCATGAATCTAAGTCAGGATCGTATACTTCCCCTCCAACATCAACAAAAAAGGGCCAGCAATATAAACTCTGAGGCACAAACAACCTTCCCTTATATGATGTCATACCTGTGGCAATGGGTTTGAGTAGATCAGCCAGAAAGGCAGTAGGTAGAACCTGAGCTTTTGAAAATGGCATGCTTGGTATTTGAGACCATATACCAGTTTGAGGATCAAATACTTCAGCAGACTGAAGTGGAGTCAACCCACCACGACCCCTGGTAACCCCTCCAACTACATAGAGCTTATTATTTAAGATACCAGTCTTACAATAGGCTCTACCAGTTGACATCGGACTTACTTCGTTCCACGAGTTTAGAACTGGATTATACTGCCAAACACACCTCAGAGCTGAAGCTTTAGAGAATCCTCCTAACACATAGAGACAACCATCAACAGCACCAATGGCACACCCACAGAATGGCATTCTGTCCAAGGCATCCTTCCTCCCAAGCCAACCCCTTATGACATCAGCAATTTTTATGCTCGACCCCACTACGTTCCACATCCGAAGGCTAGCTAAACCTTTCCTGGTTTCTTCTTCAAAATCAACATTTGGCATCGGAGGCAACCTCTGCCATCTTCTTGACAAAGGGTCCAAACCATACCACAAAAGCTTATCGCCACCAATCTTAGTCAATAAATAGAGCCATTCCTCTGTTGTTCCGATTTCTTTCCTTACATTGAAAAGTTCAGTACTCATGATGGCAGCCTTCCAGGATCGTGACACTAACCTCACATTTAAGTAATTAATCCTTGGAATTCTGGCAAGAATCTGATAGGATATCTCATCAGGAAGGCTAGGAATCAATCTAGGATTCTCCTCACAAAGAGATGATGACAACTTCTGCCTCTTGCATGTTTCAGTTTGTGAATCAAAGGGCTCACTCATTCCAGTCCTAGAACTATTTAGGCTCAATAATGCTCCCATTAATATCTTGATGATTGCAATATATTAATATATCAATGACAGTAAGATTTAACCAAATTTTGATGGCCAGAGATTTTAATCAACACTGAAAATATCCAACTTTCTACATGAACCTGCTGAAAACCATCATGGCTCTATCTTGTATCTGAGGTAAGAACAGAAAAACAGAGTAAAACGATCTATTTGAAGAAAGATCATCCAAAAATAATCTGATCTACCAAATTGAAGAAAAAAGAAGAAGCATTTAACATCATCTACATAGAATGGAAGCGCAAAAGAAGGGAGAGATACAATCCCCCTTACGAATTATATAACAAGAAAAACTGGAATTGTGTACCATTGGAAAGTTATTTAATTAAAGACATGAGTAAAAAGAGTCTCCCTTTTTCCATAAAACTGAGAACTGAAATAGTATTATTCATAGTTAAATTAGATAATTCTAAAACTTAAAATAGTAGCAGCAAAAAAAATCTCAGCTTGATTTATCACAATAAAGATGGTCTAATTTCAGTCACTCTCAGAACATATGCAATTACAGCCTATTAAACCCCTAGTATCATTCACCTGAAAGCAAAGATCACCATTTGAAGTGCAACAACAGAGAAAATAATAAGCAACTATCATGTTAAACATCGATTAGAGTTCCGAGAGACTGTAAAAAATGTGTACCCATTTCTTAATTTGCCCAAAGAAAGCCAATTAGAACCAATGTTGTGCCAACTCAGGTAAGTGTTTCAGAAAGAAATCTTGATTCAGAAATAGGCAGGTTTGTATTTTTTTTTTTGTAAGTTGTTTTCTTATAATGCAATACGTCATAACATCTTTCTCTCTATAAGTTAACCAAAATCAGAATAATACTAAGAAAATACTGTAAACTTTCAATATCACTCGTCACCCAAAAAAAATCCCAAATTCCCAACTACATCAATTCAACGAGGGTTCAGAAAAATTCTCAATTAATTAAAAGAAAGGGGGGAATCAGCTGAATTAAGTACAACATTCATCCGCAATCAATTGAACGCCCATGAAACAAATTGAAAAGAATAAATGAAACAATCACCGTAGCTCGTTTGATAATCGGCAAACTCCCATAAAACAGCTTCAAAATCACATAAAAATGAATCCCAAAAAACTGAACTGAAAGATAGAAATTTCTCAGAAAACGAAGGGGGGGAAACCACCTTAATTCTTCCCGAACAAGGAGGCGGGGAAGATGATTCGTTGGAGGCTTTCACGCCATCGATTCGCAATTGGGTTTTTGTACACAAACAGAGCTTCCTTCGTTCTGCGACAACAACAGCCTATATTCTTTATTTCCCCTTTTCAAAAAAAAAAAACTTATACATTAATATAAGATTCGATTCTTTGTTTGATAATTCTGCATTCTGCGAGAACAACCTGTATTCCTTTTTGCTTCATTCTTTTGATAATCGCCAAGGCTTTTGATAACGTACTTCAGGATCGAAGAATTTAATAATAATTTTTATCTTTTTAAGGTTAAATTGTAAAATTCATCACTCTATTATCTTCTTCTATTGGGTTATTGAAGTTTATTTTATGGCTAAACTATATATATGATCACCAACACTTTAGATATCTTTCATTTTGGTCACTAAACTTTTAAAACTCACGTTGCAATCATCTAACTTTTATTTTGCTATCCCTCCGCTGCCGACGTAAAATAATGAGTAAATTTCATTGATCATTTAATTTTCTTCTCACTCTTATTTTGGTTATTAAAATTAAAAAAAATAATTTAATAATATAACTTTTGAATTATTACTATTTCAGTCACTCTCGGATGACATGGTTATACAAATAGAAAAAATCGATTTTTTATACATATATTTTAAATACTAATTTATTTCGATTAGGTTATAGTTCACAATTTTAAGCAAAATTGATTAACCGATCTAATCAATTATATACAATATATTATAAATTTTATGCATTAAACTATGGTCTAGTGATTTTGATATTATTCTGATTTTTTAAAGACGTTTTGACTCTGAATAAGATTACTATATGTGAACACTCCTTTTTTTTTTACTTTCTAGATATTTTTACACTTTTATCATAATCAAACAAGTATTAAATTCATCATATTATATTTTATATTTTAATAAGCAACGTAAAAAAAATCATTACTCGAATTAAATATTCTAGTTAACTGGTCAATTAATTATCTGATTTAATTAATATAATATAAAATCAAGAATTAAATAATCTGAATTTATCAATTTACTAAAATATTTTAACCAACAATAACCTCTACTTTATTGAATAAAGAGAAAATACAATATTACAAGAGAATTTTAAACATAAAAAAACATGTTACAGAACATACAAAGCTATTTGTTATTTGCATAAAAAAAGAAAAGACTAATAAAATAACTCATATGCAAAACAAAAACATGGCAAAGCTGGCGAAAGGGAAAAGAAAAAACAAAGAAGATATAAGTGATTAGTGATCTATTAGAGAGTGATGTCGTTTAGGGTAAATTATATAAATCATCATTGAATTTATTATCTGATTTATTTTAGTAACTAAAATTTTAAAACGTCGAATTTACTTATTAAATATTATACATTAAATATTTTTATCACTCAACTGTTAAATAATTAACGATATTATATCATGAAATACGAAACCAAAACAACGTGGTTTTAAAAAACCAAATTCACACCAAAACGGTTTCATTTTTGAATCATTATAAAAATATTTTCCCTTTTTATTCTTTGTTTCTCCCATTTCTCTTTTCTTCCCTTATTTCTTCATCTCATTTTTATTATTTTTGCTCAGATTCCGACAACCGATCGTCACGATCAGTTACCGTGTCGACATGAGCCTTTCCCAACTTCCACCGCACCTTATAAAAAAGGTTGTAGTAATTTTTATGCTTCTCAATTTTAACACCCAAAAACTCAGATCTTTGATTCTTTAAAAAACAGATTATTTTATGTTCCTGAGTTAAAATGAAAAAATGAAAAAAAGGAAATAATGGGGTGTACATTTTCAGAGTTGAATGCATTATACGACTCAACAAATGTGGAGATGTTTGGATCAATACAAACTGGTTCAAGATTGTGAGGCAGTTGGGTGAAGGTGACTTCGCTTATGTTTATCTAGGGTTTTTTTTGAAAGAAGATGATTTATTAATAGAACGGCAAGGATACGAGCTTCGTTAAAATAGCTTTCGTACAACTTAATGGAGGAAAAAAAGTGCTGCATATCCAAGCCCAGCGAGTTCAATCGAAACTACACCAACAACACATAAATAAAGGACCGACCAGCACAAAAGACTCACAGACAACAATCTGGCAAACAAAAATGCACCCTAGTGACGAGCAACCATAACAGCCAAGCTAAACAGACAAGCAACCTGAGAATTTCCAGTACTTACAGTGTATCAAGAGCAGCTGCAACAAAGAGGTGGTCTTTAGCTCTAGACAGACCTTGCTTGGCCAATTTATCCGCTGTCACATTCTGTTTTCGGGGCGTAAACTTTTGGTCACTCGGCCGTTTGTTGCCGTTAAACACTAACAGATTGTTGACCTGGCAACGAAAAATAAGGGTAAATTACTACAATAGTCATTAAAGTTTATCTCATGTACATTTTTGCTCCCCAATTTTAAAAAATAAACATTATAATCACTAATGAAAATGTTTCTTTATAATTTCACCCTTGAATTTTTAAAAATTAATTTTTCAACCCTAAAACTTTACAATCAATTAGTATAATAATATTACAAAGGCTTATATGAAAAATAGATACCCAAAGTATACCCTTTTTAAATTTAGGTGCCCAAATTGCTCCTATTTAATAATTAATCTTTCAAATTGCTACTATTTTTTTCACTCTGGATTGTTTTTAATATTATTGTAACATGACATGTCATTTTTTATTATTGTTAAATTAAATATAGTTTTGAAATAAAATAAAATCATTTTTATTATTATTAAATTTAAAATATTTTTTTAAAAAAATATTACTTCTTAAAACAATTTAGGTGTTTAAAGTTTTTTTTATAAAAATAGGTGCCCAAATTTACCATAGTTACAATTTTAGGTGTTCGCCTGTTAAATGAGTGTTAGAAAAAATTTCAATCAATAGGTACTTGACACGTTGCATTAGTTTTATTAATTTTTAATGAAAAATACTTAGAACTTTCAAATTGTTATAAAATCTCAAAATTTGACAAGCTTTACAAAAGAGTCTCTAAATCCTTAAAAATTCTCAAACTTCCGCCGTCGATTGTCGTCGCTTTCGCCACCAGTTTTCATCGTTGACCGCA
This sequence comes from Hibiscus tridactylites, assembly GCA_958450335.1. Taxonomy (NCBI): domain Eukaryota; kingdom Viridiplantae; phylum Streptophyta; class Magnoliopsida; order Malvales; family Malvaceae; genus Hibiscus; species Hibiscus tridactylites. The sequence continues at coordinate 8,750,398 of OY288279.1, forward strand.
CCCACTTGGTTGTCGGACCAAGGTGATCATTTTTCCCAATACAACGTCGTTAGAAACGCCCAACGACGTGCAGCCAAACGTCAAACACGAAATCGACGTTCAAGTTTGACGTTCGGTTGCACATCATTGGACGTTTACGGTGACGTCGTGTTAGGGAAAATTGTCGCCTTGGCCCGACGACCAAGTGGGTGGGGTAAGCGACGACAACTGGCAGCCGAAGCGGCGGCAGTCGACGACAAAAGTTTAGGAATTTTTATGGATTTAAAGATTGTTTTATGAAGCTTGTAAAATTTTGAGATTTTATAATAATTTGAAAATTCTGAGTATTCTCCATTAAAAAAATTTAAAAATAAAATAAATGCCACGTGCCAAGCACCGATTGGTTGACAATTTTTTTAACACCCATTTAACAACCGGACACCTAAAATTATACCTATAGAAACTTTGGGCACCAATTTTTACAAAAAAAATACTTTAGACACCTAAATTATTTTAAAAACTAATATTTTTGAAATATCTTAAATTTAATAATAATAAAAATTATTTTATTTTAAAATTATTTTTAATTTAAAAATAATAAAAAATACATGACATGTTATAATAATAATAATAATAATAATAATAATAATAATAATAATAATAATAATTTAGAGTGAAAAAATAGAAGCAATTTGAAAGTTTAGTTATTAAATAGGAGCAATTTGGGCACCTAAGTTTAAAAGGATATAGTTTGGACACCTATTTTTCATCTAAGCATTTATAATATTATTGCACTAATTGATTGTAAAGTTTTAGGGTTGAAAATGAATTTTTAAAAAATTAAGGGTGAAATTATAAAGAAACATTTTTATTAGTGACTATAATGTATATTTTTTAAAATTGGGGAGAAAAATGTACATGAGATAAAATTTAATGGCCATTGTAGTAATTTACCCTTATTTTTCGTTGCCAGGTCAACAATCTGTCAGTTTTTAACGACAACAAACGGCTGGGTGACCAAAAGTTTACGCCCCGAAAAAGCAAGTGATCTTACTGGTCGTTTTTCAAAATCGGTGACCAACTCTGTACCGGGAGAAAACATAAGTGACTATTCCAGTAGTTAACTCAAAAAGAAAAGAAAAGAAAAATAATTTTATAATGATTCAAAAACGATGTTGTTTTGGTGTAAATTTAGTTTGTTTTAAACGACGTAATTTTAGTATTATATGTAATGTTATAGCACCGTTGATCATTGAACGGTTGAGTGACAAAAACGTTTCATACATAAAGTTCAGTGAATAAATTAAACATTTTAAAATTTCAATGACCAAAATAAATTAGAAAGTAAAGTTCAATGAAGATGAGAGGAAGAAATAAAAGAAGAAAAAGAGAAAATAGAATATATTGAACGTTCTGAACTGCTGTTTTTTTATAACAATTTTTATGTGTTTTTAGAACTGTAAACGAATTAATCATTCAGCAAGCCGTTCAACGGGAAGTTTGTTTATGTTAGTTTATTTATTAAACGAATAAACATGAACAAGATTTTTTGTTCATTTAATTAAATGAACGAACACAAACAAATGACTCGTTCCTTCATTTACGTTCATGAACATTTGGTAATCCGGTCATTTTATGTTCGTTCGTTTGTGCTCGTCTACGTTCGTTTTTCATTTGAATGAACGGACACAGCAAACTAATTCCTTAACAATCGAACACGAACAAAAAATTATATTCGTTTAGTTGTTTATATTTGTTTATTTGTTCGGTTAAAATTAAATGAACATGTTAGTTTACTAGCCTATTTGTTTTTACATATTTTGACTTATTAGACATAGTAGAAGTTAAGTAAAAGTGTGTATTCTACTGAAATAGTCACTTATGTTTTCTTCCAGTACAAAGTTAGTCACCGATTTTGAAAAACGACCAGTAAGGTCACTTACGTTTAAACATTGACGGCTTGCTGATCTGACAGCAAAAAAAATAAGGGTAAACTACTACAATGGCCACTAAAGTTTATCTCATGTACATTTATGCTCCCAAATTTTAAAAAATAAATATTATAGTCACTATTAAAAAGGTTTATTTATAATTTTACCCTTAAATTTTAAAAAAAATATTTTTCAATCCTAAAACTTTACAATTAATTAGTACAATAATATTATAAAAAGCTTAAATAAAAAAATAGGAACTCAATGTATACCCTTTTTAAATTTTAGGTGTCCAAATTGCTACTATTTAATAACTAAACTTTCAAATTGCTCATGTTTTTCACTCTAAATTATTCTATTATTATTTAATCAAAAGGGTGCATTGACAAAATTTTGAAGTATAAAGGCTCAATTAGTTATAAAATATTTCAAAGACTTAATTATTTTTTTTAAAGTTCAAGGATTTATAGTACCCTTAAACCTAAAAAAAAGAACTGAAAGTCCTCGTACCCACTGCTACCAGTTGCTACCATTTACTACATAATTGCTGGTTTAAAAATAAAATTTAAAAAATTCAAGGGTAGAATTATAAAGAAACCTTTTTTATTAGTAACCATAATATTTATTTTTTAAAATTGAAGAGCAAAAATGTACATTAGATAAACTTTTGTGACCATTGCAATAGTTTACCCTTATTTTCTAACTACCAGGTAAGCAAACGACAACAAACGATCGAGTGACCAAAAGTTTAAGCCACAAAAACATAAGTGATCTTACTGGTCATTTTTTAAATCGGAGGAAAATATAAGTGACTATTCTAAAAATTTTTGTTTTTACAGATTTGACGAGTTGAATGGTATGTTTAATAGGTATCACAAAATGTTAGTCATCCAGAACAGTGACTCCATTTCCAGACCATTAAAAAATCAGAATAAAAAAGGGGAAATTATTATCTATTGTATAAAAGTTCAAACCGAGTTTCCATTAACCCACCAAAGGGAAAACTAGGTAACCACCAATACCCATTGCTAAACTTCAAAATGGTCTTTCGTCTCTAACATTTTACTGCGACACCCACACACTAAACTAACATAATTATTAGGAGGCCTACAACAAGAAATCCGATCGAAACCGAGAGCGTCGATGAGCCTGCTTTACTAGGAGCCGGGGCCTGCGCCGCCTCTCTTGCTCTTCCTGAACCGGTTGTTGGCGCAGCTGCACTTGGTGATGGTTGCACACCTGAATTAAAGTTATTCAAAGAAACTTATCAATCTAAAATTTGATGACAGACAACAGTAGATCCATCAATTGGACGAGTGATTTTTTAGCCTAAAATTCAGATAAAGAAATCAAATATCAAATTTTAACATAGTAGAGGGACTAAAAGCGTAGTTATGCCTTTAATACAAAAACAAAATGGAGACAATTTATTATGATAGCATACCTGGAGAAGCAGCAGGAACAAGAGATACTGCCAAAGAAAAAACCCACTTCATTAGTCATCACTCATCAATTCCAAAGTAAAAACCCAGAATCTGTCCTTTTTTATTTTTCATTGTTAATGAATAAATGCATGAAACCGGTGATTTCTTTTTTCCAAAAGAAAACGAAGGAAAATAAGCAAATTTTCCGTCAAAAAAGGAAAGGAAAGAAAGTGTAGCATGACTCACAAGCGCATTTCGGGACGGAAGAAGCGGGGATTTTGCAAGCGGCGGGCAAAGTCGAAGCCTTAGTGAGATTCAGAGCAACACCCAGAGAAGCACTGCTCTTAAAGGCCTCGCACAAGCACTCGCCGTTGGTTTGAATCACGGATTTCAAGCCAGTACAGCACGTCCCTTCTGGCTTCGAAATCTGACTCCCACTCGACACAAACGACAAGCATTCCGCCATGTTCAGGATCAAAGACGAGCAGTCCGCGGTGGGGGCGGGTGACGGCGCCGCCACTGAAGGATGGTGGTGATCAGCGGCGTGAACGGCCCAGATTGAGAGGATGGAAAGAGTGAGAGTGAGAGCGAGAGAGAATTTGGAGAGTGCCATTGCTTGGAGAGGAGAGAAGTGGGGTTTGAGAGTTTGGGGAAGGGGAAGTTAAAAGGAGGCTTTTGGTGTAAGTTAAGAAACAAGGGGAAATGGGGATTTCGTTAGTAAATGATAGAAATAAGTGGGGATTCTATGAGGGTGGGAACATAAATTCAGTCAAAAATAGATTATAAAAATATATAATACAAGAATATCAGTACGAGGTTTTAATTTATTATTAAAATTTTATTCTTATTTTCATTTTATCATTTATATTTTTTTGTTGTAATTTCGATTTCTAAGACTTCGCTCTAATAATTCGGATTGACTCGTGTCGCACACCTCACTTTAATGGGTGAGTCTTTTAGCAGGAAATGTATACACAACACCTCGAATCCAAGACCTTATTTAAGCGAGATCAAACTACTTACTAGATCAACTTCGTTAGTATATCATTTATAATATTTAAATATGAATTATCTTTGACAATATAACCTATCTTATCACTACACTTGGACCAACCTCATTAGTATATTCGTTGTTTTTAAGCAAAATGACAAAAGAAGACCCAACATTTCATTGTATAGTCAATTTGGCCCTTTATCATTCTTTGAGAAGTGTAACGTTTCTCTACAAATTTCCTTCCACGTTTTGGCAATGAATCTGCTCATTTATTTCAGTACCAAAATATGACGAAGAGAAGTCATAGATTTAAATTTTCGATATGATTCCAACGATTTGACAATCAGTCCCAGATACAACTTTTCTGGCAAATCGTATCACCATTTTACATTTGTGAGATTTGACAAATATGGAAGAAAATGGAAAATTTTAAAAATAGACAGCTAAAATACGGCTAAAAAAAGATGGGCGTAAAAATTTTAACAAAAATTGTAAGAATTTATGAATATGTACCGTATTACAAAAAACAGTAAGAATTTCGGTATATACATAAATGCTTACATTTTTATAAGAATTTATGTACATATACACAAATGCTTACAAAAATGGTGAAACTGGGGTATATACACAAATGCTTACAATTTTCGTAAGAATTTCGGTATGTACATAAAAGTTGTAAACATTTATCACCAAAAATTAGATGAGTTTACCACGGATGACGTACATTGTCGAACACCATTAAATACTATTGACATTTTAATGACTTTTAAATAATTATTGAAAATAGCAAATACTCGAGACGTAATTAATCATATTTTAAAATAAAATTAAAAGAAATTATAAATTCCATTAACCATTCTTACAATCTCATCCATAATTCTACCGCCGTCCATAGGTAATGTTTCGAGCTTAACTCGAGTCGACCTGGCTAACAACAGTTTCAGTGGCCAAATCCCATGGCTATAGGGAGCCTGCCAAATATTCAAGTATTGAGATCACAGTATAATCACAGTCTATAATTTATAAAAGATGTTATATATAAATTTTTATCATTGATTTTTTTTTGAAACAATTCCTAAGGGAGGAAAATTTTGCTTCAGATAATAGACAGTGTCAATCAAAAACTTTTAAAAACTCGTTTTATAAATTGTTGATTTTTATCATTGATTTTTAAAACAATTATTGATTAATATATTTATTATATTTAAGAAACAGTGGCGTGTGATTATGATAATGATTACGTCTAACTTTAAAATTAAATTACAGATTTTTTTTTAATTTAGATGAGATCAATATGGGTAGTTTAGATAAGGTCAAATTAAGTTTTAAGATTTTCTGGGTTGTTTTGCATTAGGTTATTTGCATTTTTAATAGTCAAAACTGATTTTAAAGTAGTATTTATTCATTTTTTATAAATTTTTTGATAATGTATACACGCTTTACCACTAAATCACTTGTTGGATTCATATCATTAATGTTTTGGACCGGAAGTTTTCAAGTAATAATCATTTGTTGTTATAATCACTTTGAATTTGAATTATTTCAGATTATTTATTTAAGTTGTTTTAGATTCAAGTTGTTACATAATGTAGCAGACGTACATATAATATAGGGTGGGCCCGTGCTCACACTGAACTTTTTAAAGTTTACACATTTGCCTTTAATTTTTTTAAAAAAATTTAATTAGTCCTTATATTTTTGTAATATTTGTGATTTGTGCCCACCCTAAAATTTTGAGATTTTATATGTGCCCACCCTCAAATATATTTCTGGATCTGCCACTGATTATATATTGGGGTTAGTTTGAAGTCATGTTAATTTTAAATTTTAAATCTCATACCTAGGTGTGCTCGTACTATTTTCATAGGTTTTTAACGAGACACACAATTTACGTTATTTGCTCCTAATAAAATTTAATGATTTTGCCAAAAAAAATTAAATTATAAATAAATCTATTGAAATTCATCTGTCACCTTTTGATCGGGCATGTTTCTGATTACCAAATAACTAAGGATTGTTGTTTCCTCACAGTTTCGTAAGAGTGGAAGATCAATCAACCATTTAAGGAAGGAAGGAAATCGTAGCGGGAAACAGCAACGTTGCGGCCAAAATTCTGGAGAGAAGAACACAATTTGAAACCAGCAGGTGCAGATAGAGTTGTAAAAAATTAATTCTACCTAAAAACTCATTAATTAATCCGACTTGAGTCAAACTATTGGTTTGACCTAATATAACTCGAATCTATTATAACTTGTCTTATTTTTTATCCAACCTGAAATTAATCCGAACATTAAATTTTACATCACTAGGTACATGTGGATCTTTCAAATACGTATTTGGTGATTGAATTGAATATGGATTCTTACTAAAAATATAAATCTAAACAATGCTATAATGATCTAAAACAATACACAGAGGCGTAGGCTGGTGTCCTCCCCGCCGGTGGAAGGTGTAAACTGGGTAGCAGACTTACTGGATAACCAAAGTGGTTTCTGGGATATAGAGCGGGTTCAGAATATTTTTTCAGATGGGGAAGCAAAGGAGATCCTAAGTATTCTTCTACCTATTGATCAACAGTTGGACTCATTAGTTTAGAGTGGTGAGTATATAGAAAACTACACTACTCGAAGCGGCTACAGAATGCTATTAGATCCAGTCCAAAGTTTTCTTAATAGTAGTTCTTTATTTCGGAGAGTTTGGCTTTCGAGATGTCCAGCTAAAATGAATATACAGTGCTGGAAGTTCATAAGAAATTTCGTTCCTACTAAGACGAATTTATGCATCAAGAGAGTAGTTACGGATTCATTGTGTCGCAGGTGTAATCAAGCTCATGAAGATGTGATCCACGTTTTATGTGACTGCCTATTCGCAAAACAAGTATGGGCTATCCTATCTCTAAGAGAACCGGTTAATGCAGATCAACTAAGTTTCCCAGAGTGGTTAGAGGCAATGTTCCACATAAATGGTAATCATAAAGTCCAGGTAATAATCATTACATTATATGCTTTATGGCATGCCCGAAATAGATTTATTTTTGAAGGGTTTGAAACAAGGCCAAAAGAGGTTATTACTTACGTCCGTAGCTACTGCCTGGATCTGTCGACCCTGAGGATGCGCTTTGCGACAATGAGAAGTCAACCCCCCGTCCGATGGTCCCCGCCGCAACCCACGATGGTGAAAGTGAATGTTGATGCCTATTTTTAAAAAGGTTCGAATTTAGCTTGTATTGGAATTGTCATTCGTGATTGTGAAGGCTTCGTGTTGGGTGCTAAATGTGCAAAAATAAATTTTACCTCTACGAGTTCCGCAGCCGAGGCATCAGCGGAGGTTCATGGGCTTCAGTTTGCCTATGAGCTGGGTTTCCGACGCGTCACGCTCGAGAGCGACTCGCTCACCACCGTCAGGAAATTGCAAACAAACAGAGAGGATAGATCAGAGATTAGTTGGATTGTTAGCAACGCAAAAAAATTGGGGGAAATTTTTCAGATTTGCAATTTTTCTTTTATCTCACGAAATGGAAATAAATCTGCGCATGCAATGGCAAGGGTGAGCCTTACCTCCTCATCGGAGAGAGTCTGGGTGGAGGAGGCGCCGGATCCAGTCGAGCGGCTTGCGGCAGAGGATAGACGGTGGATCGATCCGCCGTGAAGGGTTCCCTCCTTGTTTGTGTTTTTTCGAAGGGTTTGGTCTCTGTGGCTCCATCACCGACCCTTTTCCCCTCCATTGTGTTCACATGCAATGTTTAGCTTCGCCGGAATGGTGGTGTATGGAGGTTGCTGGGCTAGCCGGGTTTTCTTTTTGTGTGTGTTTTCTTTTGAAACGTTTGGTTTATGGGGTTTTTTCTTTATGAAGTGGTGTCGGTTGGGTTTCTCACCGCCCTCTTTTATTGTCTTTATTTATTACTTTTAGCTTATCAATAAAGGCTAGCTGGCACGCTTTGGTAAAAAAAAAAACAATACACAGAGGCGGATTGCATGTAGAGCATGGGAGCTTTGACACTCCCAAGGTTTAGGGAAGTTTAAATTACACCCTCAAATGTTTTTAAAAGTTTTAATTAGACCTTTTAAAATTTGTTAAAAATTTTCGTTAAGTTTTAGTTTTTTAATATTTTAAATTAAGTTCTCTAATTTGTTAAAATTTTCATTAAGTCTCTCATTTTTTTAAAAAATTTTAATTAAACCCTCAAAAAAAAATTATTAAACCTCTAAAAAACTTAAAAATTTTGATTAAGTCCCAAACTATTGCACCAAAATCCGCCCTCGACAATACTCATGATACTCTTTGCATAAAAGTATGGCAGCCTAAGGGTGATGGATAAACTCGCTGTTTACCTATATTCATTTGGCAATATATAGAAATCTTAAATCATTCTTTTCTCAAACATTTTGGACTTCAATTTTAGTTGATTGTCATCGTTCACAGTATAAAGATTGTTGTTAGTTCTCTATATAATATATATCATCCTTTTAATTCCTTCGTTTTTCTTTCTTTTCCCTTATTTTATCTTTTCCATGTGTTTTTTTTTTTTTTTGACTAACTGCTTCATTTTTTTTCTTACATTCGCTCACAGTTGATTTATAGTCACTCTTTCATATGTTTAATTCTTTTCCAGCATATATCTTTTTATTGAATTCGGCGGAATGCAAATTAGGGATGTGCACGGTCGGGTTCTTGGCCCACCCGAACCCGACCCGAAACTAATTATCTTAAAATCGACCTCGACCCGATCCAATTCTTTAAAAAATTGGATCCGATCCGAAAATAAATATTCTAAACCTGACCCGACCCGACCTGAAAATAAATATTCTAAACCCGACCCGACCTATAGAAAAAAATAATAATTTTAGGGACCCAATTGTAAAAAAAAAAATTAAGAGGCATAATTATAAAAAATAATAATTTTAAGGACTAAAATGTAAATAAAAAAATTAATTTTAAGAACCTAATTATAATAAAAAATATAAAGAGGGGGTATTATTACAAATATCTCTAAAAAATTTAAGGAAAAAATACACTATTAGTCCCAGGTCGGGTCGAGTCGGGTCGGATTTTTTCACCCTAAAACCCGACCCGACCTCACCCTACACAAAAATCCGACCCGACTCGAACCCGATTTTTTTCATAAAAATACCCGACCCGATCGGACCGGGTCGGGTCGGAACCCGTCGGGTCCGGGTGCCGTGCCCATCCCTAATGCTAATAAGGCATCTTATTGTATTGTCATGGTAATCTTATTTCAAACAAATTATTTTCAACCATCGTTATTTTAGAATTATTCGAAACTAACGAATAGTTTCAGTGAAAAAAAGATGATATTCATTCTAATAAACCTGGGTTCAATTAACTTTATCCGGAAGGTGTGTCTTAATAAAAAATATAAATAAATACCTTGAAACTAACTTTTTTTTTTATTTAGATTAAGGTTTAAGTCTTAAACATTAACGAAGTCGGAAATTTTTTCTTGGGAAATTGAACTATACTTTTTATACGAGGTAAAATACAATTCTTTCACCATATAATTTCACCGTCTATCAGCCCCTAGAATCCCTGCTTGTTAGGTTAATTTGTGGAATAAATCAATAACATAACATATTTACATTTTTTTAATTGAGAAATGTTTTTCCACCGATCTAGCATCTAATTAACAAGGGCTGTTAAATCGGTTAATTCGGTTAACCGATCGAATCAAATTAGTTAAATATCATCAGAGGCGGAACTTGGAGTAAAAGTTTGACGGGGCCAACTTAAATTTTTAAAAAGTTTGGAGGATGAAGCGAAAATTTTCAAAAAAAAGTTGAGGGTTTAACTAAAATTTTTAATAATTTTGAGAGATTTAACAAAAACAATTAAAATTTTGAGAGGGAGTTTAATTAAAATTATTCAAAATTTTAAAGTTTAATATAAACTTTTAAAAATTTTGAGGGGGCAAATTAAATTTTTTAAAAATTTTAGGGGTAAAATTCAAATTTCCTAAAATTTTGAGAGGGCCGTGGCCCCCACTGGTCCCTTAAGCGTTCTGCCCCTGAATATCATTAACCGAAAATTTTAACTTTTTAACTGTTAACTGAATGGAACTTAAAAGAAATAATTGGACCGAACTTTGTTCGATTTTTTCAGTTAATTTTCAAATTAACTAAAATAACTATGTAACACCTAAATTTTCAGTTAATATATATATATTAATATATTATGTTTAATATCGATTAATTATCATGTTTCAAATCGAATTAACCGATAACTGTACTTTAAAAAAATTATTAACCGATCTAGCATCTAATTAACCGGCCGATTAACCACATAAATTTCGATTAGTTCAATTAATTCAGTTTTATCCTAAGAGTGAACACCCCCTAAGTAACATGACGCGTAAAGGAGCCACATCGGGATATATAGGGCAGCACCGCAGCACAGTGAGCCAAAAGAAGCACGCCAATTCCTTCCCATTATCTGCATGCATGCCAGTTGGACGCCAAAAATATTCTTACGTAGACTTTTAGAAGTCAATAAAACACAACATAAATGAAGACCCTGCTTTATGGGTACATAAGTGAACAAATTATAAACCTGATTAAATTGAATGTTTTTATTTTGTTTTGGCTATCAAAAATCATTTAAAAAACAACAGAGATTTGATTAAATGAAGATTTTGATGATCAAGTTAATTAAAAAAAACCCATAGAATGGAATTTCAGGTCGGATTAAATAATATAAAAAAGATTAGAAGACAAATATTAATTGCAAATTAAAATGCATAAGAGAGTAGATACAGTAGCGGCAGCTGACAAATGCTCGACTTTTGTCTTGTCGTTTTATGATTTTGCTTATTGGCGTCTTGACTTTTTCAGCGTAGAATAGTCTTCTGTAAATCAAATATTGTCGGACTTTATATATTTTATTGTTGTTTAGCTTTGTATTTAAAGTATTCTAATTTAAGTATTATTTTGTACTAATAGATTATTATCCTATACATCAGGGCTGTCGGTCCTGAGCTTTTGGTTGTCTGGGACGAATATAAAAAATTGGACCACAAATTAAAAATTTAAATTGCAGTTGTGATCGTATTTACAGTAATGTTAGGTTTTATTGTGGTTGCAGACATTATAGATGATATTTTGGTCACTGCAAGTATTGCAATTGTGTCATCTCTTAATAACATATACTATTGTGAACATAATCGTTGCAGGTATCGCGGTTTCAGATGGTGTCGCTACCCATGGGCGAATGTAGCATATAAATTAGAATGCAATTGACTCCACTTGATTTGTTGGGTATGGGGTTTTCAATGAGATAATATATTTTTTTTTCATAAGAAATATTAGATTTGACCCCACTTAATTTGTTGGGCCATAGGGTCAACAATGCTTATTATAGTAGTCATATAGAAATCTTCAATATCTCATACTTCACTCGTGACCCCATTATAAAATTTTTTTGGCTCCGCCGCTACTACTATTTTTATGTAACGGTCGTTGTTGTGATTGCATGGCGTTATTTAAATCTCAGTCTCTAATAGCAAGTAACAAAAAAAATTAATTTTAAGAGTAGGTACATAATACAAGTATTGAAAATTTAGGCCCTAATAACAAAAATTAAAAAAATAAATTTTAAGAGTTTGCCTAAAATAACAAATATTAAAAAAATTGTGCCCCTAACTAATAACAAGTATTAGAAAAGGATGGATTTTAAGAGAAGACCCCTAATAATAAATATTGAAAAAAATAAACTTCTATTAACAAATATTGAAAAAAATTCTATTAACAAATATTAAAAAAAATTAGGCCCTAATAACAAGTATTGAAAAAAAATAGGCCATTAAAAATAAATATGATTGGAATAAAATTAAAAATGTGTAACTTCTTTGAGTGATGGGCCCTGAGCGGGTACCCTTGTTGCCCCTGCCCAGGGCCGGTCCTGCTATACACTGGCGGTGGAAATTGAAAGTTTTCATAAGTGCCTTAGTTTTAGGGGTTGGGTCTTAGTTTAAGGTGTAGGGTTTGGGGGTTTAGGTGTAGGGTTTAGAGTTTAGGGACAACGGTCAGAATTTAGAGTTTAGGGTCATAATTCAAGGTTTATATATAAGTTCAAATTTATATAACCAATATTACCCTAAAAACAATATCCCAACCTCTAAATCCTAAATTCTAAACTTAAACCCTAATTTCTAACCACCATCCATAAATTCTAAACTCATAAACTTTACACCCTAAACTAATACCTTAAACCCCTAAAACTAAATCACCTATAGAATATAAATCATATACTCATATATTAATTATGTAAATGTAACGTATTAATAAATTAAATTAAATATTATGGTTTATTATAATTTACCGACACAACTATAAAAGTTTCGTTAATCAACTGACGTGAATACAAAAATAAAATCCAAATCATGGGTGAGTTAAAATCTTCTAAATGATAAAATTAGTGGAAATGACTACTTTGCAAGTCACAAATTTGCCTTTTAAATGTATCTTTTTATATAAAAAAACAGCTTATTAATGGATTTTTTATACAAATCATTGGTTTCTCTTTTTATTTGTTTAGCGATATAAACAAAAATTAATTGTATCGAGTCGAATTTTTAAAGACAAATTGATTTAAAATTAAAAATAATATTAGTATACCAACTATTAGTTGGTCCGGTGGTATGTTGTGTTAAGCCCTTTTAAATGATGTTTAGGCTTCAAATTTTAGTTTTGTGAGTGGAGCAAACTGAATTGGAAATGTCATTCCACAATAAATCTTTGTAGTACATGATCTAAATTAGACCGTCAATGAGTCATATATCGGCGATTATACCAAAGAAATAACATTACTATAGTATATTATTATTACTAGACCAAATTTTGCTAAATTTATGAGGATTAAACTGCAAATTAAATATAATATAGTATAGGGACCAAAAAACAATTTGAGCCCAAAAATACCAATTCTTCACGTGAACATTGAAACCCACATCTCCCCTTTCATGCATTAATTATGTATTCATCTTCCCCATATTGCTATCGTTCTGAATTTTCTTTGTCCATTGCCATGGCCGCCATTCTTTACTTATCCCCAACGTTTGATTAAATATTTTGCCTATAAATAAACCTTGCTCGATCCTCATCTCATCAAATCACTAGCAAAGTAGCAAACTACACACAGCCCTATCATTATCATACCAAAATGAAGGGAGCTCGCACCAGCCCTAAGTTATTAGCCCTTCCAATGATACTCATATTAGCCATGGCGGCTGCATTAGTGCAAGGCCAGGGCACTCGAGTCGGGTTCTACTCAGGGACCTGCCCTTCAGCCGAGTCCATCGTTCGGTCTACGGTTGAATCCCATTTTCAGTCGAATCCCGCCATTGCCCCGGGCTTGCTGAGGATGCACTTCCATGACTGCTTCGTCCAGGGATGCGACGCCTCTATCCTCATCGACGGTCCTAATACGGAGAAAACCGCCCTCCCGAACCTCTCGATACCAGGCTATGAAGTTATCGACGATGCCAAAACTCAGCTCGAAGCTGCTTGCCCCGGAGTCGTTTCGTGTGCTGATATTGTAGCTCTCGCTGCTCGTGACGCTGTCGTCGTGGTAAGTAGTAGTACGAGGAAACTATGTTTCCTAATCGAGTTTATATTTGATTCACTGACAGTGTATGATTTTATGTTTTTATTAGTATATCATTTGAATAATGACTAATTATTATGTTTAATACGAACAGACGAGAGGAATAAACTGGCAGGTTCCAACAGGACGTAGAGATGGGAGAGTTTCGTTGGCATCGGATACCTCCAATTTGCCTGATTTCAGAGAGTCCGTTGATAGGCATAAGGAACAGTTCGCTGCCTTTGATCTCAATACTCAAGATATGGTTGCCCTTGTTGGTAAGCACTTATAATTGACTTTGTTGCTAACATTTGAAATAGGCATGATCTCAAAAATGTTATGAATAATTATTTTAGCTTATTTTTTTTTTGAAGTAATTTAATCCTTAATATTTAATTTTGTGTCAAAATAACACATCTGCTTTAACTGAATAGTTATTTTGGCCTTTATTCATTTTTTGAAATAATTTAACTATCAACGTTTCATTTTAGTTCAAAATAGTTTGAAATGACTTGACAAAATGACATGTCAATAGAAAAAAATAATTTTATATAATTTTATAAAATTATTTTTTGACTCATGTGATATTATTTCAAGTCAACACACCTTTGTTGATATATGATATTGTCATATCAACGTGAATTGCCATATATATTTGCTACATCATTTTAAGTCATTTACCGTTAGTTGGCTAACAATTTTTATACGTAGAAAAGTTATTTAACTTTAAAAAATAATTAAGGGTTAAATTGTTTTAAAAGAATAGGAGATAAATTGACTAACTACTCATGCAAGCGTTAGCTACATTGTTTTTGACTTTATGCCTTTGAAATAATACGTCTGTTCTGTTGTTTCAATACTCAAGTCTTCCTATGTTTTTCCTCTCTTGCAGGAGCGCACACCATAGGAACTACAGCTTGCCAGCTTTTTAGCTACAGATTATACAACTTCAACGGTACTAGCCCCGACCCGACAATCGACCCAGCATTCGTCCCTCAACTGCAAGCACTTTGTCCGCAAAACGGTGGCGGCTCTCGTCGTGTTGATTTGGACACAGGTAGCGGTGACCGGTTCGACACATCATTTTTTGCCAACTTGAGAGACGGCAGAGGAATAATCGAGTCGGATCAGAAGTTATGGACCGATGGCTCCACCAGAGCCGTAGTCCAACGTTACCTTGGGGAGACAGGCTCCCAGAACTTTAACGTGGAATTCGCAAGGTCCATGGTGAAGATGAGTAATATTGGTGTGAAGACTGGCACGAATGGTGAAATTCGAAGCGTTTGCACTGCCATAAACTAGTTCTGTGATTGAAGTTTATCAAAAAAGATTTGCATAACTATATCATTATCTTTAATACAATTAGAATTTATTTTAACTTTTGTTTTATAAATAATGTATCTTCTAGATATATACACTTTAAGTGAGTTGCTCTATTAATGGTGTACTTGTCTACAATTATTCAGTAATAAGTGGATGAAGAAGCCAACCTAAGTTGACGAAGACTATTGCTTACGATCCATAATTTTTAAAACAAGACTTTTTGATTAAGCAGAAATAATTATATTATCAAGTTAAATATTGACATTCGAATTTATATAAAATAAAATGACATAAACAGTCTTTATCACGTCAATTAACGGATCTCATTCATAACAATATTTTAACTCATCCAGTAGAGACCAAACAAACAACATAATAATCAACACACCTACATAATATTATACGGGAGGCACTCACTTGTGACAGAACTTTGTAAAAGAATAATTAGTAGGTAATTTTTTAAAATGAAGTTTAAATTAATTTTTTTAAAAGGGATTTAATGGTATAATTTATATTTTAAAAAAATGAAATTTAACTAAAATTTCTAATAAATTTGAGAGGTTTGATGAGAATTTTTAAAAATTCTGAAAAGATATTTACTTAAATACATTTAAAAGTTTTAATAAGAATATAGAATTTTAGGAGGAAAATTAAAGTTTAAAAAATGAGAGTAATTGAAAAATTAGACGGGGTTTAAAGCCCGTCTAAGTAAAAAAAACAAACTCACCAAATATATCATAATAAAGATGACAAATGATAAAACATATAAAACGAAAGACCCTTTGAGGTTTTCTATGCAAAGAAATCCAAAAGGGAAACGGTTCAAACTTTGCCCTTGTGTTTGCCTTCATAGCTGTAATGGCATTTCTCGACAACATAGTATTTTACTTTTTTTTTAATGAAGAAACCAAAGATATACATAATACATTAATTATCTACCTGTTCATAAGACTAAAGAAAACACAAATTTCACTCGGTTCTCAGCCATGGGGTCGCTTCTGTTCCCGAAATATCTCCTCTTCGCGACTCTTTTTTCACTGTACGCCAATTCCACTGCTCAATACGAACAAGAAAGGAATGCTCTATACGCTCTCAAACACACGTTCAACGATCCGTTCTTGAACGACAACTGGAACGGGCTTCAGTGCTATGAAAACACCTCGTACTGGTACGGCATTCGGTGCATCAATGGCCGTATCACTTCAATATTACTGGAAAACAGCGGCTTATCGGGGAAACCAAGTACCGATTCATTGCTCGTGCTTTCGGAATTGATCAGCCTCAGCTTCAAGAACAATTCACTGTCGGGGAACATAATGGATTTCTCTTTCAATCTCAAGTTGAAACACATTGATCTGTCGGAAAACATGTTTGAAGGGCCAATCCCACGTTCACTCCTCAAGCTTGCGTCGTTGGAGTCATTGCAGCTTCAAGAGAACAATTTGAGCGGCACAATCCCGGAGTTCGACCAAGATAGTTTAAAACTTCTCAATGTCTCCAACAACAATATCAGCGGTCCGATCCCCGGAACTCGCACCTTGAAATCATTCGGCTATACTTCGTACTTCAACAACGGCCCCGACATGTGCGATTCGTCGAGCTCCGGTTCTTGCCATTTCAGTGACACGGGCAGAGGCCGAGACTCCAAAGGGAAATCCATTGCAACAATAGTTATGGTTTTCGTTATTATCGGCTTAGTTACCATGATTTTGCTGCTGGTTTTTTACCGTAAGAAATCGAGGAGAATCAAGGATCTGATGAAGAGATACAAAGACGATGATGCCGGTTTAAAGTTGGACAATCACGGTACTCATGGCGATGAAAAGAAGCTCGTGTTCGTGGCGGATGAAGCTCGTGTTTTTGGCCTAGACGATTTGCTGAGGGCTTCGGCAGAGGGGTTAGGGAAAGGGGTTTGTGGCTATACTTATAAAGCTACAATGGAAGACGGGGAAGCAGTTGTTGTGAAACACTTGAGGGAATTGAAGCCATTCTGCAACGACGAGTTCACGAAGCTGGTGCGGAGAATTGCAGACCAAAAACATCCGAATTTGCTTCCTTTGATGGCCTATTATTTTTCCAAGGCCGAGAAGTTGTTCGTCTATAGATATGTCAAAAATGGAAACCTCTTCAACCGCCTTCATGGTGATCATATATCTATACACGCGTGCATGCATACATACATATTAACGGGATGAAAATCCTCTACCCTTTTTCGGTACCTCTACATATATTTCACGCTCAAAATTAACTTTAGGGTTTAGAGTTTAAGTCAGCATATGTAGGGACAGACGAATTTTACCCATATTAACGCACCTATAACTTGGCATATAAATTGATGGAAAATGCAGGAGGGAGAGGTAGCAGGGAACGGATTCTTTTCAGGTGGAGCTGTAGGTTGACCGTGGCTCGAACCGTGGCACGAGCACTTGAATATCTTCACCTCAATTCAAACCCTTCTCAAAACGCCGTTCCTCACGGAAACCTGAAATCATCCAATATTCTTCTCGACGACGACGGCACCGTTCTCGTTTCCGATCAGGGTCTCGCTTCCTTCATGACCCTTCCCATGGCAGCTCAGCTCATGGTCTCATATAAATCACCAGAATACCAAGTCTCGAAAAGGGTTTCGAGGGAATCCGACGTATGGAGCTACGGCTGTCTTCTTCTGGAATTGTTAACGGGGAGAGTCTCGGTTCACTCAGCTCCACCGGGCATCAATGGCGTGGATCTTTGCAAATGGGTTCAACGAGCTGTTATAGAAGGATGGGTTGCTGAGATATTTGATAAGGAGCTATCTGTGAAGAGAAATGCTGGTCCGGGGATGATGAAGCTGTTTGGGATTGCTCTCCGTTGCTGCGATGAGTCGCCGGAGAAACGCCCTGAGATGACGGAGATCGTGAGAGAGATCGTTGGTATAAAGGGTGCTGAATCGGATAAGGAAGCTGAATTGTCGGCGGCTCAATTATCAACCGACGAGTCTTTCGCTACGCATGCTTCGACGGTAATAGTAATTGGCGGTAGCGGAAGTTGGTAAGATTTTTCTAAAACGATCAAACTGTAATTTTGGTTCTTGTACCATGCTCAAAATTTGAGATTTGATTTCTATACTTGTACTATTATAAAGTTACAAACTAGTTCAAATAGCTGGTATTAATTATTTTAGATTAACATTTGGGTATGGTAGAAAATTTAGGGATTTAAAAGTTTAAGGATTTGGACATATTTTTTATAAAAATAAAAATTTTGGATTTCCATAATTTGATCTTATTAGTTTATTTTAAAATTTTAATTTTTTTTGAAATCAAGTCATGTATTAAGTAATAATTGGACGACGATTTTTTTAACGGATTGAACGTAATGAATTTAAATGTTGTGCAAATTACTAAATTATCTTAAAATATCATTTTGGCCATCCAACTTTTTAAATGTTACAAAATAAACATTAAACTTTAGATTTATTACAAAATGGTCACAGCAATTGAAAACATGAGATAAACACTTTATTTATTTAAGAAATCAGATTATTATGATAAATTATACAAAATACATTAACATGATATTAACAAACAAAACATTCTTCGAATAATGCTTCTCATGTGTCGAAGCCCACTCGAAGAACGTCGGGACTTGGGGTCAAACCCAACGGCGGGAGATTGAAGGCATGCAGTAAACAACAAAGGGAAACACACACAAAAACAGGCATTGGAACCGAGTCAAACAGCACTGAGCAGCAAAGACAAGACTAATGTCCGACATTGCGGTCGGGCTGATCAAAGGCTGTTACAAAGACAAGTTAGTGAAATATACTGCAGGATTTGTTTCATAAAAAACATATTGACTGGTTAACACAAATAAACATAACATTCATTTTAACTCGAGTTGATTTTTAAGATATGTATCCAACATCCGGTATCTAGTGGTAATTTAGATGAAGCCTATATAAGTTGAACCGTCTCAACTTAACCATCCGGTATCCAGTGGCGGAGTCAATGGATGGTCTTAAATTAATATTAATTTGGAATTACTCATATCATGAAGATTAATGTTCCGTGCTAGAAAAACCTTGGAACAATAGACATTTTCAGATCCCACAACTCTCAAACTGCATAAATGTTGTTACGTGTCGAACTTAACTAAGATCGGAACATCTTTCACTGAGTTTTATTCATGGAAACAGTTGAAAAGTATTCATTACCTATTATCTAGGTATTCGAATAACAGTCAATAGTCCTCACATGATCGGAAGATTAGGGCAGTTTTTCATTCATTGGCAGTCCCACCCTCTGGTTGAGCACTCCCTCCATCTACATGATAGCATGATCAATAGAAGGAATGTTAATGCAAAAGGATCATTAGTACCTAGGAGTTAGTTTCAATAGCTAGGCATACCTTCACCATCGGATGGGGCACAAGGAGACTTCCTATATCGTGTTTGTTGTTGCGTGGGCTGAAAATAGAGCAAAAATAATCATAAGCAGCTTAAGAGTACTAAACGATTGTGTGAAAAGGATATTAACTCGTCGAACACAAAATAGGATAAGAACTAATATGATTTATCACCGGTATGCTTCCAAAACACGCATCGGGATAAACTTGAACAGGAATAAAATGTAATCTAAGAGTCTAGAACCAACAAATCATCCTAAAACCCTTATATTTTTCTATTTCCTAAAAGTGAAGGGTTTGAAATTTAAAACTTCATTACAACATGATTCTGGACATCATCTTGTACAAGAAATCATGAATTTCTCTTCATAAAAATCATCAGATAGAAAGTCAGCATGAGAAGCAAGTCAAATTAATTATGTAGAAGAAACAACATATTGCATCATGTCAATCCAGTACCAACTACCAAATCAAATACTATATACTTAAGGTATTGGATATATGTCAAAATTTAGATCATTTTAATGTAAATGCTAGATTACAAGACTTCTTACATCATTTTCCCTTTTCCAACATAAATATACACTTATAAAGCAAGTAAAATCCAAAAGTCCCAACGAAACCATTGTTTGAGACTTATTTTGCTCCTCTTTACCTGTTAAAGTTCTAGTCACTATCTTTGAACCAATTATGAGGCCTATGAGTGACCAAATTAAATAGTCTGAATAAAATACACCTGATACTGATAGATTTTAAATTTTGGTCAATTAGAGAATCCTATACAAGTGGACCAAATTGACTGGGTTTCTCTCCCTAATCAGAGGACTTCACTATAAAATGCATACTTTTCAGTGTAAACCCAGGGTACCCCCAAGTCAATCAGACTTAGGACTAATCACTGTAGGGCCATTAGTGTTTAAGGTAAAGCCCTCCCAGCAAGTACACTCCCAAGGTGTGAATCTTGTGTTCTGACTCGTACGGGGATAAGGCTGCTCACCTCAACCAATAGCTTCTTGGTTTAAAACACATATTTATATATAAGAGATCTCATCATATATTTTCCACATGACCTGGTCCAAAAAATCTAGTTCAAGGAAGTCAAAGCCATTACACAAGAGAATATTATATTTTTTACAAGCATAAAATTAGTACCTGCAATTTGGGACGGAGGGCTTGAAGTGGTCCTTTGGGCTTCTCAGCACCTTGCTGTTAGCATCCAAGAACATCAAACAATAGTGAAAACTCAGTTTAATCCAGATTCATTAGCATTGCCGAGCTAAAATAACAAAAACATAAAGAAGTTGGATTCATAAGGGGTGGCCAAAATCATTAAAGCTACCTTTCCAAGTGCCCAATCGGCAGAATCAAAGTAGGCACGTTCATGGTCCTGAGATCCAAAAAAAAATTTGATGAAATAAAACACAAGCCAGAAACCCAAAACTTTTCAACTTTCCAAGAAAATACCTTAGAGATGAGTGGTGGTTTCTTGGGCATAATCCCTCCATATTTTTTCTTTACAGCTTCCTAAAATAGATATATGAAGATATATAAATCATTGCAAATATAGAACACCAATCCAGTACATGGCTTAGAACATTGATCAACATTCCACAATTAAGCGAGATAAGAACAAAACCACCTCTTGAGATGGTGGCGACGCAGAATTTTCAGACACCTGTGCAACATTTTCATCTACTTGTTTTTTCTCTTTGGAATCCTCCATGCCTGAGATTAGCTACTTGCAACCACCCAAATAAATCACCTACTATAGAAGAAATAATCGCATAAAGCTTCAGTAATGCTAGAAGTTTACCATATTACAGGCAACAGCAAAAAGAAGGAAAAACACTTAATTCTCATTCAACAAATGAGGTTGCCACTGTAGATTAAAAATTATGAAATCTGCATAAACCCGAGGAAAACATCATCGAGAAGACTATGATGCAAGTAAATACAGCTCTAAGAGAATACCCATATCTACTTAATCCCAATTACTAACATAACCAAAAAGGCATTGGGCAACTCCTACTGAATCAGCACCGAATAATGATTAAAGGAGTTCACTTTAAACATTCATATTCAAAGAATGAGACAACAAAAATCTGAAGTTCAAAAAATACTTTAAATCCATAGAATATGTACATATAGATACTGAAAATAAATACAAAGCATTAAATTTAATTAATTTGACGCAGGTAACATGAAACCCTACTTAAGATAGAAAATTTAATCGAGAACCTATGAAATCTGTACCTATCATCTAATCAAACCAAAATATATTCTGCAACTAATTAAAACAAGCCTACATGAGAAAACCAAAACCCTAGGTGCTAACAATTATTTTACAAATTAACCAGAAAATAAATTGGAATTAAAATAAAATAACAGGGAAAAGAAAATGGGAATTGAAAAGGATCGGGTACCTGAAATATTCACCTCTTTGCGGAGATCGGAAATTCAAAGGAAAATATTTGAAAATGGCGTTTGAAAAAATAATATTATATATAGTACTTATTTTGCGTTGTTGAAATTTTTGGTGGAGTTGTTTTATTTTAAGTGATTTATGATAAGGGCATCCTATTTTTAGATTCTTCTATTTTTGGCACCATTGCTTATCTATTTGTTTCAAATTACCTTTTTCAATGTAACAATAATTTATTTTTTAGAGTTTATTTAACTTCTTCTTTTTTGGAAGAATTTTTTTTAACTCAAAGACGGTGTGGTTTTTTTTATTCTTCGTTTATGAAAAAAATAAAATGATCACTTAATTTATAGTTTAATTATTTTTAAGACATATCAATTTTACAATTTGTATAGTGAAAACCTAAATTCTCTTAATTTGTTTGGTTTAATTATTTTATAAGACTCTATTTATTTCAAAGTTAATCTATTTATTCCTCGTAGTTCAATCTTAATTTTGTCCTATGTACATCCCCATTTACGACATCAAATATGTGTTTTTCTTTTCCTAACTTAAATATCAATGGTATAGTTTAACACTAAAGACAATAAAATGAGATATATAGAATTTCAAATTATGATGTTGATAATTTTATTATGTTCAAATTTAAGTTAATATCATATTTTTATTAATAAGATGAATAGCAATGTTAATAATATAAGGAATGTCGAATTGCATTTATGATGGAGTATCTGTTTAGGAGGTGAAGCATATTTTTACGACACCTTACGATAAAATATAACTCTTATTATATATAGTTAATGGTCTAATTCTTGATTAATTAATATAAAATCAATAATTAATGGAAATTTGATTCAAAAAATAATTAATGGAAAATTTGAAATCACAACTTCTTATAATTTGATGAAAAATACAATGTTGTGAATCTATATTTATATAGGATTTATATTCAATACATTGGCTGAGAAAACTTTTAGTTTCCAGAAGCGCCTTAGTTTTACGGTTTAGGAATTTAGTTTATAGTGTATGGTTTAGGAGTTTGGGTGTAGGGGTTAGGGTTAGGATTTAGAGTTTAAAGGTTGAGGGTTTAGGTTTTAGTGTAATACGTTGAGGGTTTAGGTTTTAATGTATAAACCCTAAATTCTAACCCTAAACGAATCTTAAATTCTAAACTACTAAACCTAAACCCTACCCTCTAAATTGAGTCCCTAAAACTTAAAATTAAGGCGCTTGTGGAAATTAAAAAGTTTCCACAGCCAGTGTATCAAATAATTATCCATTTATAGATAGGATTAATATATTATACACTGACGGTGGAAACTGAAATTTTCCACAAGCGTCTTAGTTTTAGGGTATATGAAGTTGGTTTAAGGTATATGGTTTAGTTGTAGGGTTTAGAATTTAGGGATAGTTGTTTCAATTTAAGGTTTATGGTTTAGTTTTTAGGGTAATATGGTTAGGATTTAAGTTTTAACCTATAAACCCTAAATTAGAACCCCTAAATTTTAAATTGAAACAATTATCCCTAAATTCTAACCCCTTACACATAAACCCCTAAACCCTCTCCCCTAAACTAACTCCATATACCCTAAAACTAAAGTGCTTGTAGAAACGTTCAGTTTTCACCGCGTATAAAATATTTATCCTTATATATAATGTTTTTGATTGAGGTGATGTTAATTTTTTAATAGTCTAGAGGTGATTACAACTTACAAGGTAGTATATATTCATAGAAATTCTTACTTTTTTTATAATACACACATCGTGTAAACAGAACAATTAAACTCAGATCTCTTAAAATAATTATAATCTGTTTTTTCTCTAATACCAATTGTTAATTGAACACTAATTTCATTAGGAAAATATTAAAATTAACGACAAACGACCACTTGTTAATTAATCACTTAAGATCGTATAATGAATATATATAATGAAGAGGTTAAAAATTTATTTAAAAATTCGAATAAAAGATAGAAATATTTTTTTTTGGTCAAAGAGATAGATAGAAATAAAAATAATGTAGAAACGTGAGTATTGAATACAGTAAGAAGCTTTGTCCTTTTTAGGTTATACAATGGATGGACTCAGCAGGAAAAACCCATAAGTACACCTGTCGGACCAAAGGAAAGAGAGGACACCTGTGGCATAGAATATCGAGCTCTTTTCAAAATTATCAAGCAGCAAAGAAAGGGCATTCCGCCATTGCCAGTGTCCCCCCTGCCTCTGTCTTTGCCTTTTCCGTATCTTATCTTTTCATTACTTCGGTACTCACAATCTGTCTAATCTCTTTAACCAATCCCCCTTTTCTTTCCAAGGAGAACAAATCGGTCATCCATGGTTGGTCTCGGCGATAACAACAACAATCCCGGAAGCAAACCAAAAGACAACAAGAAGAACAAGAAGAAGAAGCGTGGGGGTAGCAAAAGGAAGATGACGGCCGAGCAAACCTCCGCTTTCAAATCGGTGACCGAATGGGTTTATTTGGATCGCCACAATTCCTCTTCCTCTTCTACGCCGGCTTTATCTTCGTGGGTGGTCGATGATTTTGGGGTGCAAAAGAGTTTGGGGAGAGCGATGGAGAAAGTGGTGTTTGAATTGCATTCCCATTCCAAACACAGTGATGGGTTCTTGTCTCCTTCTAAGCTCGTTGAGAAAGCTCATGGAAGAGGGGTGAGTCTAGATTCCTTTTGTTTTCTCGCTTAACATGAATCGATTTCTGATATGGGTTTGGTTGCTTTTGAATGAATGCTTCGCCGCCCATAGTGTTTTTGATTGAATCGCTGAAATGGAATAGTAACAGTAGTACTTTCTTATGGATCTATCGGGGTTACTGTTCATTAGGTATACTGTCTTTTTTCAACAGTAGATTCATATGGTTTGGCCTTTTACGGTTTAAACCCATTGTTTGACCCCTAAGGTTAAGGGCATTTGTCGGTGTACTGAAGGCTATGGCTATTTCTTCTGCTTCTACAGTTGAGTGAACGTTTAAAGACTTGTACTTTCTTCTATGTTGCATTGCCCTTCTACAGTTGAGTGAACGTTTAAAGACTTGTACTTTCTTGTATGTTGCATTGCCCTTCTACAGTTGAGTGAACAGTATCGTCATATGAATAAAAATTGTCAGAAAAGAATTGCAAATGGCGTCAAGTAACTTAAACTTGCTTCTCAAGTTTCTATTTTTTTTCCTAGTGCTTCTCTTTAATCTTGATTGCAAACTAAAAGGCTTACTTTCTATTCTCTTGTAGTTCTATTAGGGTTCATATATTTGTATTTTGTGGTTTATTAATGGTAAAAATAGGCTATAAATGTATAGTTTTTGATGGTGAGTTCGAGCAAAAATGTAGGTGCTAAATGCTGTGTCATTGGCATTTCAAAGGAGGATGTTAGGTTTATGATGTAGGAGGTTGGTCTAACCTGCTTATTTTTTTAAATAGATTATACGTATTTGGAGTGTCATTGGAAGATTGTAGTCTTGTAAGATCGTAGTCCCACCACGTTCCTATGTTTTGAGATATTCATCGAAATCTGGTATTTCAAGAAAAATGAAAAGTTGGAGCAACAGATTTTCAGTAGATTTCTGATGGTGTTATCCGTCCGTCTGTTTTTTTAAGTACAGAAATGTTTTCATATACTTCTCTTTTGGTTTAAGTGAGTTCTGTTTTAACAGACCTTCAACTCGAACATCTTTCTGGGGTGTTGTTTTGATTTTGCATTTGAGCAATTCCTTTGCAGATGCATGCCTATATATCTATATGTGTGTGGTTGTTTTCTGTACATGAATGTATACCATTTGCTTGAGTTTGTAACTATTGGTTATTGTTCTAAAGAAGCTGACTGATGATAACAGACTTATCTTTCTGTGGTTTCATAACTTAGGCAGTATCATATAGTAAGTAAGCACACACTATGGAATGGCTGATTTGAGCTTGAATTCCCTAATATATCTGGACTTCGAGGAACAGCAAGAGTTGAATGAGGAATTTGGTTTTGTTTTATGAAGCAAATTATTATTTTAGGAGCAATTCATGGATCCTTTATGTGGAGTTATCTATTTGAAATGTATTCTAAATTTGTAATCTTCATATCCCTGTTCTTTCTCCTGTTCCATAATAAATTGGCAACACTTCCATGTTGGCTCTTTCATTCCTTTTTTAAGTAATTGGAATATGATTAGTACATTGTGTTCAGAACAGGTGAAAGTTCTTGCTCTGACGGATCATGATACAATGTCTGGAATCAGTGAGGCAGTTGAAACAGCTCGCAGATTTGGTATCAAGATAATCCCTGGTGTTGAGATCAGCACCATATTTTCTCCAAGGTTCGTGTTTGATTAATAGAATACTCAGCATAAAATGATTTTTTTTTCTTTTATTTGTATAATTATTCTGCAAAAGTTAGCCGGTAATTGAAAGAAGCAGATTGTCTGGTTTTCTTTCTCCTTACTTCTACACCTCTTATGTTTCATTTATTGATTCAAAAGCAGAAATCCCGAAATGGAGGAACCAGTGCACATCCTTGCATATTACAGCAGCTGTGGCCCCATGAGGTACGAGGAACTGGAAAAATTATTGGCTAACATAAGGGAGGGACGATATCTACGTGCCAAGGACATGGTTTTGAAACTCAATAAACTCAAGCTACCACTTAAGTGGGAGCATGTTACAAAGATTGCAGGCAAGGGAGTGGCTCCTGGGCGATTGCATGTGGCTCGAGCTATGGTTGAGGCAGGTTATGTAGAGAATCTAAAACAAGCTTTTTCCAGATATTTATATGACGGAGGCCCTGCTTATTCAACGTAATATTTTCTTTATATCTTTTCCCGCTTAATTATGCACAATACATATTTCTTCCCCTTTAGCAATGATGTATGAAAATTTTTGTTTGGTCCTTGTTATAGAGGAAGTGAGCCTCTTGCAGAAGAAGCAGTGCGGCTTATAAGTGAAACCGGGGGTTTAGCAGTCCTTGCTCATCCGTGGGCGCTAAAAAACCCTATTCCTATCATAAGACAGTTGAAAGATGCTGGTCTTCATGGAATGGAGGTTTACAGAAGTGATGGAAGACTAGCAGGTAATTATGTTTGCTGTGTTAAACTCTTAATGTCCATCGTAGTAACACTAGCATGCTTTTACGTATTGACTTAGTAGTCCATGTACTTCAACAGAAAGAATACAATCATGCTATGTTCGATTATTTCCTCATCATAATTGCATATTTTGTTATTTATTTGTTTATATTGAGCTTAGCTTTACACAAAGCTGACCTGAGACTGCTGCTAGTTAAAAGCTTTTTGTCTTTTTGGTTTACAGCATTTAGTGACTTAGCGGATACGTATGACCTTCTGAAGCTTGGAGGATCAGACTATCATGGGAGAGGTGGGAATAGTGAGTCCGAACTTGGAAGTGTGAACCTTCCAGTGTTGGTTTTGCACGAATTTCTTAAGGTAGCTCGGCCTATCTGGTGTGGTGCTATTAAGGACATCCTAGAGAGTTATGCAAAGGAACCCTCTGATTTGAATCTAGCCAGTATAGCAAGATTCTCGAGGATGGGCAGTTTCAAGGGAAGTTCTCCCTTGAGTTGTGGCAAGGACTGGATCGATCGATGTTTATCATCATGGTTGACTACCGAAGAACGACAGAATGCCGAATTTGAGGCTATTAGGTTGAAGCTTTCCCTCGCGTCAGTCGACCTGGGAGGAGTACAAGTTCCTATAGAGACTAAATAGTACTTGATAGGAAAGATTAGCACCATTAGCTTCTTGCCGTTGTTGCCAAGATAATCCCGAGTGGCATATTCTTTTGCGTTTAATAGTTTGAGGTGAAAATTTCTAAACTAAAACTATTCGTGTTTGGTGGTAACTATGCAACATATTGATTCAACCGACAATCCCTTATTTTGGTTTTGGATTAGACTTTAGGCCACTTGGGGCCCTCATTGACTTGTCTTGTTGGCGTAATGCAATTATCTTAATATCGTTTTCGTTTTGAACCAAACTAACACTAATTTCTCAAACTTTATTTCACCTATTAACATTATAAGTTGAAAGTTCAGGTCTTGCTGTATCATTTAAGTAGGTTTCGAATATACAAAAAAAAATTGTTAGGAAACTCACCCACCAAAATCAAGTGTGCGACGCCAGGACAAAACTCTGAGAACCAGAAGAGAAAAAAAAACAATTCTCAGTGAAATCATAATTTCGATATGGTTTATTCTGTGTCATGATGTTAGGGAACAACCTAAAACTGTTGATTTTGAAAGCTTAACCTTTGAAAATGGTTATCTTTTGTCACATTGAGCCAATGAAAAATTAACACCATCTATGCTATCAAAGACTAATAACAAACATCCTCATGCAGCATGTTTGATTGACCAGATTTCTCCTTTTTGACTGTTTTTGGCGTTGCCATTAAAAAGATCATTGTCCATTACACATTTCAGAACTAAATAGAATCAATAGAGGCACAGCTCAGACATATCTGCCATGATTTTTGAACTGATTGGTGTTGATAAGAATTAAAACAAGAAAATCAATTACAAATTACAAGTGCATGGATGATTCTTTTCGACTGTAAATATATCGGGTAAATCGGACAGTTTCAGCAATGATTCAAGGACTAATATGTTGTCATACAATCTGGCATGTAAACAGCAGCATGGATCCCTATGCAAGCACAATTATCACCCCAACATTCGAAAAACTGTGTTGAAAGCCAAGGTAATGTATGGGGAAAATAAGCAGGAAAATCATCCGAATTTTCCGATTTCGACCTTCTTCTTGATCTTTCTTTGACCATAATATACAAACGAGTCAAATATCCCCGCAACTGTGAAGATACCTAAATGAGAAGTAACATAATCTTGGTCACTTTAAACGAACAATGACATATCAAGTAAAGCAAAGCCAATATGAAGTGGGAGCTAGAAATGATAGTACCTCCAATTACAGCACATATATTGGTGATGAAGTGCAAAAACGAAATATGTTCCTCCTTAAAAGTGACCTGCACAGGGAAAGATGGAAAGCGATGTTATACCGTCTTTTTCTAGATGTTTTTTGAGTTAATATCTAAGCAATTCCAATGGATTGTGTTTCCCTCCTTACTTTTCAACACAACTTTAATTACTTGTATCATCATGAAACTATGCTACAGATATCTGATTAGAATAAAAGGAACCTACCTTGATTGGAGAGAAGTCATAAAAGAAGAAAACTCCAGGATGAGAGTTAGGGCTAATGAACTCCAAATCCTTGAAATGCTCCGTCACGGAATACTGTGCAGTAGGAATGCTAGCACATCTCAGAACATGATCCGATAAATATGATAAATAATGTGATTCTTATTTTCAATGTGTGAACTTTCAAGCAGTACCTGATTCGAGTTAACAGTGCGGCCTCTAATGTCAGTATATAGTGTGGGTACTACCTGCAAAATTGAACAAGATATCAGTTGTGACAGTTCTATAGATTGGCTCCATGTATGCGGTGCACCCACAGAGATTGATACTCTAAAATTTTCATTTCATTCGTTTTCAAAGAAAAAACGAAGAGCAGTTCATATATATAGGGTAATTATTCCATGCACTGGCGGTGGAAACAAAAAGTTTCTACAAGCGCCTTAGTTTTAGGGTGGAAACAAAAGGTTAGGGTTTAGGTTTTAGGGTAATATGGTTAGGGATTTAGGTTTTATTCTATAAACCCTAAATTCTACTCACACACCCTAAATTCAAAACTCCTACACTTAAACCCCTAAACATTAAACCCTAAACAATATCCCTAAACCCCTAAACATTAAACCCTAAACAATATCCCTAAACCCTAAAACTGAGGAGCTTGTGGAAACTTTTTGTTTCCACCGCCTATGCAGGAAATAATTACCCATATGTATATTCTAGGCATCATGGGCATGAAAATGAAAGCGAAGTCACAAGAAAAAAAAGTAAATTTGTCAATAAAAGAGCCTAAAAATAAGGAACATTCATAGATACTTCAAATACCAACCTTGATGAAGTACTGGTACATTCCATTTGAGGTTTTATGTGTCCATTGTCCCCTGAAATAGCAATATGAAACAACTATTAAAAATTTTTAGTACTTGCGTTTGGCTCCGCTTTCATTTTGAAAAGAAACATACCAAAAGAACAAACAAGTAAAGAGTGTGAGTGCCGAGAAGAAAAAGAAAGAACTATTACCCGTCAAGTGGATTTACCACACCAGGGAAGTATTCACCAAAAGCTAACCTATTAATTCTGTGACTTATCTGTTTTGTACACCAAAAATGTAAAATATCATTATCATTGAAATTTGCAGCAAAAGTAAAGCATATACATACATATATTATTAAACATAACAGTTCCATTAAGAAAGGAGCTTAAATACAAAGATGAGCCTTACATTATAACTGTCCTGGAAAGATATCAAGTCATCAAAGAAAAAGCTTGACTGGTGAAAACTTTTGCCAGCTGCAAAATGAAAATTTCCAGCAACCCTATTAACTTCAAGAGATCCATGAATGTTGCATCCTTCACCATCCTCCTCTTTTATCCTTTCGAAAAAGCCTTCTCTTTTGCACTGGAAAGCAAAAAAAAAGTAATAAAAAGCAGAGAATATCAAACCAGAAAGTAGGATTTCTTTCCCCAAGGTAGGGAGCAAGAGGATTAAATTTTCCTGAAAATGCTTAGGTAAAGAACTTGCGAAGAAACCTGGTCAATCAAATCTGCATTAGTCATTGCCCACCCTTTTCGCCGATACGCCTCACGAACCTCTTCACAGGAGTTACAACAGTCATCATCAGACTGCACCATAGAAAGGGAAAAGAGAAAACCTTTCATAAGTGGCATAGAAACAATTAAATAATTAGCTAAGATGTTACATATAGGATAAGTACTCCATTTAAGTTGGCACAGCAAGTAGCAACCTTGATATCATTATATCATAATAACTTCACCAGTGACTGCCAATAACCTAATAGTAAAGATGTACAAGCTGCTCAGCCATGTAATTCATATTTGTTTGTATATCAATTTTGCAGAGACCACTGGTAATATGTCTTCAAGTACCATCCTTTTTTAAGGCATAGGCAATCTCTCAAAGCGCTTTTGAGTTTTGACTACAATTCAAATTTACCTAGAGGACTCGGACAAACAGTATTGCCAACATAAATCCAAGCTAACAATCGAGAACCAAAAACCTGACAACCTTGGAATTGAACTAATCCAGATCAAGTTGGAAAGTAGATCCCATCAATCACCACTTTCATCATACACATGAACAACTCTGACATGAGAACTCTTTTTACTCTTAGCCACTTGCAACATCGCGGCATTTAGGCTCCGAATGGTAAAAAAAAATAGGAAAAGGAAACTGATATACAAACTACAGTTTCCCTTATTATGGTTTGTAGTATTCACCAACTTTCTTAAGAAAAATACTAGGTTGTTTTATTTGACATAGAATCTTCTAGTTTTTCCAATATCTTTATTTTTTTAATACAATAGCAAGAGGTTTGCATATGTAGCGGAGGCAGCATCTAGAGAAATAAACTACACATTAATCACAATGTAATGATCACAAAAACAAGCGTCCGGGTTTTTAGAGTAATAAATAGTTGAATATTTCAGGAAATTTTCCCAGCCATTTACTAATCAACCACTTTCATATCCTTCTTAGCACTTAAGTGATGTTATTCAACATGCTTCAATAACATAGTGAGATAAGGATTTCGTGATATCAAACATACCTGCTCTGCACCAAAGCACGAACCACAATACGTCTCATTTTTATCAAGCCTACCACCGTGCCTCTGTAGAGGTTTCTCAATCTAAAAGGAATAGAAGAAAATTAAGCCTAAATGAACCAAAGTTTGAGTAATGACAAAACAAATAAAAAGAAACATGCAGACTATTTAATTAAGTGGTGACACCATCCATCAAATGTCAATATGTCAGGGACTTAAGGCAAAAGGAGATTGCAACATCTTAATAATCAGAGCACAGCAATCAAACATCTGTAACAGGGTCCTCGACGCAGAACTTTACCCATGGCTAGTTACCAACAATTAAACTCTAGAATAAGGTTAGCAGCCCAAAAGCTGCTATCTTTCTTAACTGGTTAACAGAATAAGCTTGAAAACAAAAGCTTTCAGCGCCATCTTCTCAATTGTAAAATATGAACCATTAACATATCCTCTCTTTTCACAAGTAAAAACAGAATACTTTACTTTCAATTGTTCCTATCCAGCATATTGCCAACCTTGTAACATGCCATTCTATTACATAATTCATTTCTATTAAAGGAAAACCATCCTTCAAAACCAAGAAACGGAAAAAAATGGATGCAAACAAGAAGGGCTAGAGAATTATATTTCAACTACCTTTGGAGCTCCAATACCATCCGGCCTGGATTCTATCACATCACCATGAGCATTGATTCTTTTCTTAATTATATCATGTTTCTGCACATAAACATCAAAAGGTTACAAATGCAAGCAGACAAAGAATTTGGGGGAAAAGAAGCTCACTGAAACTAATAAAATAAATCTAAGCATCCGTTGCACTGCACGCACTATGTCATGATGTTGCTCGCCACTGATATCCATAGTTTCAACACTGAGTAGCGTACATGGAATAGCAGGAAAAGTGACATCAAACTGCAAGTCCAAAAGAAATGAGGTGTAAATAAAACATGAAAGTTTGTTTACTAAAACAGTTAAACCACAACAACAACCACACATGAATTTTTTTAATATAAAAGGCTCTAACACATGCTTTAAGTATTCAGCATCAATAGAGGATTCAGTAGAAAGTTCAATAATATTACAAAAACATGCACACAATATGCAACCTCAAAAACCCTTTTACAGGTAACAAATTTGGAATCCAAATCTACGAAACTCCGTTCACATAACTCAATAAGTAAGAAGAAAGATAGTTACATTTATATGAAAGGTTTCGCCTCTTGAAGTATCCACCAATAGCTTTGTCTCAGTAACTGTATGAAGGTATAATGCTGCAAAAAAAATCAACATAATAAAAATAATCAGGATTCAAGAATTAAACACCACCAGGTTCCAACAACACACATTTTTGGGACAAAAATATGAAGTGACAATTTGATTATAGCCTAAGTTGCTTAACTTCTAGATCTAGTAATCTACTTCTTCCATTAACACGTTTGGTTCTCTTCCAAGTGGAGACCGATCATGAAAGGCAAACAATATGCATCTACAAATAGCACAAAATTCTACACCTAAAAGTGTAGACCAAATATAAAAGGAAAACAATATGAATCTACAATAATACAAAATTTTACATCAATACTCAATCACTTCCTCAAAGATCTGACCTTTATACATTGGGTATATGATTGGGAACACACACAAAAACCCCCAGTTTTCTAAAGCTAATATGCATACAAATATTCACAGAAAAAGAGGGTTGAGATAGAGAAAATTTACTGAATTCGGAGAAGACAAGGAGTAGTATGGCAAGGGAGGAAACGAGGGTGATAATGCCACCGGAG
This sequence comes from Hibiscus tridactylites, assembly GCA_958450335.1. Classification (NCBI taxonomy): domain Eukaryota; kingdom Viridiplantae; phylum Streptophyta; class Magnoliopsida; order Malvales; family Malvaceae; genus Hibiscus; species Hibiscus tridactylites. The sequence continues at coordinate 8,783,966 of OY288279.1, forward strand.
AGCGTACGGCTGTAGAAATCTTCATTGACTTTCGGGTATGCGTCCAAATTCCGTAGCTTGTTAAATACGGTGTTCATGGCCAACCCCTTTTCACCGGCGTTGAAAACAAAACCCAAAAGAACCCCAGATTTGAAATCTTCTAAAAAAGAGAGAAACTTGTTTGAATTATATGTTTTCTTGTGCTTTTTTAATATAAGAACTTACTAAATTAATTAGTAATTTAGTATGTACAGAGAAATGGATACAGTATAAGAAAAAGGTAGGATTTTTTTTGGTGAAGACGGCGGCGATTACGAGAAGAAAGAAAGGAGACAGAGAGAAACGAGTGAAGGCCGCGAAAGACTCCAGTCAAATTACATAAATGGACATCAATCATGGAATGCATCAAATGGTTCGAAGTCAAATTTGATGTCTTAAAATGTCAAACCAAATTCATACATTTTAAAAATCTTTCTTCTTTCTTCCCGGAGATTATTATATAAACAAATAAATGTAAGAATTTTCTATACCTCTTATTTGGGATTCTTGGTAAAATGATCAAATTATGGAACAGTAATCAGTTTCCGTTCCGGCTGGCATTGTTAACAAATTACCAAAAATATTGACTCTATTTGTCATCTGCTGTAAACTGGGGTGTTGTTTTCTTCATCGTTTTCCGGTTGGCATTGCTCCAATTCACCGAAGATATCGACCCCATTTGCAGCTGACTACTACAATGCAAACACTTCTTTTGTATAAAAATAGCCTACTTTTCACTTTCTTCTTTATTTTTTTATTTTTTTTTTGGCTATAGGGGTTATTTTGCCCATGAGTTCGACTTAAATTTATAATGTTACTACCTCTCGTGCAAAAACGTGTTTAATTAAGTCCTTCAGTTTGCACATTGCAGCAAACTAGCCCCTAGACCAACGTCAACCGTTATGGTGCTAACGTAACAATCTATGATGTTGATGTGGCAGTGCATGTGCGATGATGACGTGGCAGAGGGGTTGAATTGATTTTTTAAACCGAGTTCAGGGGCATAATTTATTTTAATTGAAAGTTTGATAACTTACTTAATATTTAAGCTAAAAAATAATAAATTACAAAATATTTAAAAATATTTAATTACTCATAAAATATTAAAAAATAAAAATACTATAACGAATTTAAAAAATTAAGTAAAAACATAAAATTAACAATATGAAAATTTATAAATGTTAAAATTCAAAATTTTAAAACATTTATGAACCATCGAAAAAGTCTTCAACTGTTTCTGGCTATGCTAAGCCTATTAATATTTTTTGAGCATATTTTCAATAGAATCATCTTTGTTTTTTTACATCAAATATTAATGAGCATCAATTTGATGTAAAAAAGCGAAAAAAATTGAGTTTTATTGTTACTTCAATACAATGTTAAATCTACTGAAAATTTGTTTAACGAATGATAATACTCAGACTAACGAAGTCAAAGACTTTTTCGATGAAAGTGTTCGATTTTTAATACTTTATAAACATTTTTTATTTTTTATTTTTATATTTTCATTTTAATCTAAAATACATTTTAATTTTTTATTTTAGTTTTTATTTTCAATATTTTATTTATTTTTATTAAGTTTATGATTTTTTTTAAATGAAGAATATTTTGATTTTACGTGAGAGTTCTCACTTTGCTTATTTTAAAATTATCAGAGACAAAAGATATTTACATCAATTTGTTAATCGATTTTTCGTATATTCCATTTGTAAAAGTTCAACTTGAAAAACTAAATTATTTATATAATTTTATTCAAAAACTAAATAAATTGATTAAATTAATTTAAAATTTAAACAATTTATTTATCCATTTTTAAAATTTTAATAATTTCTTAAATTATTGTTTTTTAGCTTAAATATTAAATAAGTTATCAAACTTTTAATTAAAATGAATTGTGCCTTTAAACTAGGCAAAAAAAATTAATTATGCCATCGAATTCGATTTAAAAAATCAATTAAGCCACTCTACCACGTCATCATCACACATGCACCGTCACGTCAGTATCGTGGACCACCACGTCAGCACAGTTGACTACCACGTCTACGTCAGCAACGTTAACTACTATGTCAGCACCGTAATGATCAATGTTGGTCAAGAGGCTAATTTGCTATAATATGAGAACTTGAGGACCTAATTAAACGCGTTTTCGCGCTAGAGACAACATAACTAATTTAGGTCAAGTTTAAAGGTAAAATAACCCCTTTAATCGGAATATTTACTCAAATATTACTTTGAGGTTTTTTATTTCAAAAATATGGATCCTCACAGATTATTTTCGGATATAGGGATGATTACTGTTCAAAATCAGAAAACCCATGGACCACAACTCGAGTTTGAACAGTAATTTTCAAGGGGTATCACTATGCAAAATCGAATGGTGAACCACCACCCTTTTAAAATGCCACACTGTCATGTGGCGCGATGTGGGCGTTCCGAGCATTGTTCAAAGTCGGACAGCCCACCCCTCCGTCTTTGAACAGTGCACCGAATAATGGTGCATGGGCTGCTCACTGCGTGCCATGTGGCGTTGCGCAAAACAGAAAAGGGGAGGAAAGCACTCCGTTTTTGAACAGTGAAACAACCCCAAGAACACTATTCAAAAACGGGTTGTGCACTGGTGGTCTTCTGACTTTCAACAGTAAACATCCCTAGATCTGTAAATAATTTTTCGGGATCCCTGCTTTTGAAATTAAAAAATTCCAAAGTAATATTTGAGTAAAAATTTCCCTTTAACCATTTTTTTGTTATACTTAGTGTTGGTGGGTCGGCTGCAATTAGAACAGTAAGAAAAAATACAAAATAAGATCAAATAATACAAAAAGAATATTGACTTAGGGGTATTGAAGCCCTTCAATTCTTCAACTTCTGAAAAAAAGAATAAACTTCTAATTTTTTTACACCTACTTAATTCTAAAAATAAACTTCTAATATTATTGTCATGTGACATTTACAATTTTTTTTATAATTTTTTTTAAATAAAAAAATAAAAAATTTTAGAAATGTCAAATGACAACATTGTAACACAACATGTTACACTAAATGATCCGAAAACTGTTAAATTTAACATTTAATGTTAATCAAATGGGTGAATTTATGAAACAAATAAGGGCTTATTTGGTGTAAAAATTTTAGTAGCTTAATTGATTTTTTTTTTCAAAAGTGATAAAGAGAAACATATCTTCCTTTTCTAAAAAAAATGATGAATGTTTTATTTTAGGATACAACTCACAAATGGTCACTGAACTTTGTTAAATTGTTTAATTTAGTAATTAAAGTTTTAATTGCTTCAATGTTACCATTAAATTTTTAGTTTTGTTCTAATTTCACCACTGAGCGATTATCAAAGTAAAAAAAGTGACGTGAAAGTTAACAAAAATTGTATAATAACATATTTACTCTTCTACATTTATATATTTAAGTAATTTAGTCATAATTCAAAACAATTAAACTAATAATGCTTGCATGGATATGTTGTTAGACAAAAGTTTAAATTTGAAATAAATGTGATGGAATTAAAAACAATTAAAGTAAAAAAATTATAGTAATTAAATAGATAGAGATAAACAAAAAATAATATTAAAATAACTGAAAAAAGGTTGTTTGAGGCCTGCACGAATACATTTTCCTTAAGACAGATTCGACCACTCTGAGGTGCTAGAGTCGTTTGATCGTCGATCTCCCAATATACAACAGTCAAATGGAATTCTGCAGCAGCACTACTAGAGATTCCACGAACAATCTCGAGCCTTCAACTATTTCCTGAAAATAATATGCATTTTTGAAGAAAGAAACAATTTTTTGGTTGTGTTTTAAAACTGAAAAATACCCATGTGTTTATAGCGGAAAATTAAGGCAAACATGAAAAAATATTATACCAATTACGCCCTTAATCGGATAACACGAGTGGGTTGCAAGCATTTAATTCAATTTTTTTATTCAAGCTAGACTCATGGAACATTAGAACAAACATGAAAAAAATATTATACCAATCATGCCTGTTTTATTAATTTATTTTCTGACCAACATTAACTGCTTAATAATTTTTTATTCGACCGTACAACATGTAATATTACAATTGATCAAAATATTTAATTAATTTAATTTATTATTTCGGCGATTTAATTAGATGTAAAGAAAGTTCAAATTATTAGTTGATTTTTTTTTCGTAAACTTCAAACGAAACCTTAAAAAGTTAAAATAACAACAATACGTTATATTGATTTCGTCCTTGACTGGACAACGACCATGTGATTTGATATATAGGAGATATTTAGGATTTTTGGATACAATAATCAATGAATCCAGCACCATTTCAAATTGACAAATTGTAATATATATATATATATATATATATATATATATATATATATATATATATATATATATATAAGCATTTTATTACAACTCACGACTAATATTTTAATTGTTACCCACTTTCTTTATGAAATCCAGCACCCTGCACCCATTTCAAATTGACAAATTGTAATAAAAATATAAAAAAGCATTTTATTATAACTCATGACTAATATTTTAACTATTACCCATTTTCTTTATGAAATCATCCGAGATTTCGAAAACATCAAACTTAAATTATACTTTATTAGATGATTAATAATTTTTGTTTAGTACACTTATTTTAGTTTTGTTGATAAAAATGAGTACATTTCTCCCAAACTCATCCCTTTCTTGTATATTTGTTTCGGTACAAAAAAGAACTTAATATCCGAACATGTAACCACCTTCTTTAAAAAGAATCGGTATTTAAAAAAATAAAAGGAAACCCTTCCAAAAAGAAAAGAAATTGGCCACGGAAACGCCAAATTGTTTGCGAAAGACAAACATATGATTTTTGAAGTGTTACCGACATATATGTGGACAAGTAGCTTAGTTTACGAGTGTTGCCCTCGTGTTTTTTCAAATTCCAATGTCAATTTTTCATCTGAACCAACACCAGTTTCGTAATGGGCACTGTGTTTTTCGGCGATAACAGGCGGAGCAGCGGTGGAGCCATGGTTCGTATCGGTAGCAGGTCTTAGAGATGGATCTGAAGGCCGGTGAAATAGCAAATGTGCTATGGATCTATCTATAGGGTTTGTATCAGTTTCTATATCCATATATCTAATGCACCTGAAAAAAAGAAGAAAAGAATTGATTAAAAGATTGGACAAAACAAACAAACACATTAATACTCGAGAAGTAACAGTTCGGAGTTCGTCGCTACAAACTGTTCTTATCATGTTTACATCTATAAGTTCCTTTCTACACAAACCTTGTAGCAGACAGGCAGAATATTCAATATGTTCAAGATTGCTTACTGTTTCTAAACTGTAACCTAATAGTTTTCAATTCATAACCAGTGCTTTTAAACCTAGATAAATATACTTCAAAATTCAATTATGAGAGATTCTATTTTAATACTTCATAACAATAACAATTTTAAAGCAACTAAATTATCCCTTGTCTCAAGGATGCAAAAACATTAAAGAAAATTTCTACCTATCACGGGTTTCGTGTGGTCAAAGAGTGATAACATAAATATTACTAAGAAATTCACGTTCAAAGCAACAAGCACATACTTGCTTGTTTCTTCGGTCTCCAATGGTCTATTTGCATGTTTATCATCTCTACTGCCACTTCTCGTATTTGTGCAATTATGCCTTTGTTCAGCACTCCTAGCCAAACGGTACAGACTATCCCGTAGGCATAGTTTTGTCCTGATATCCAACTGAAAATTCAAGCAGTTTTAACTTGATCAATTACCCTGTTCACTCATTTATCTATAAGGAACATGCAAATGTATATGCACATCACAAAATCTTTCATACCTTTCCCATAACTTGTTGAAGCTGCCGAAAACTAGTTGCTTCTAGTGAGACTTCATCCAACATCGAACTTACAGAAGAGCTTTCCTGCCCGTTTGAACAACCTAATTCCGCTTGCTTCCCTACACTAAATCCTTCAACTTCATTAAGACCTTCATCCCGTTCAGACTGACGGACCTGCTTTCGAGCGGTGACTGGATCAGAAAATGCAATCTGTCTTCCCACTCTTGCTTGGTCGACAATCCTATTGAGTGGGGCTTGTGTATCCTGTCGGTGGTACAGTTTTCCCGTCTTCTCATTCGTTGTAATGTCAGGAACCTCAAATGAATGACCACAATCTATGGACTGTGCCAAATTTGATACATAAGATGATCCGTTTGTCAAAGAAGGATGCCCGTTTTTTTCAGATTTGCTACTAGTTAGAGTTGGACATCTTGAAAGTTGGTTCGAAGGACTGCTGTAGTTGAGATGCATAAAAGGAACATTTGACTGTACATAACTTACAGAGTCAGGTCCGACATTTTGTTTGTGCCACTGAAGATCCGGTGCGGAAAAGAGTTGACAGGATGCATCACTAGAGGGATACTTCACTTCTACAAACTGCTTGAAGTTACCATATTGGTGATAAGAGCCACCATTTTTTAGATGATCTATTCTTTCTCTTGATGCACTCAGTAGCTTTGACTGATTACTTTGTGGACTAATCTGTAATTTGGTATACAATAAGACAACATCTTAAAAATTCTACATGGCAACAATACGTCAAAGGAAAACTTACAGCAAATTCTTTCACCTGAAACCGCAAGCCATCCTTACTTCCAGATTCGTTGTTGGGTACATTCAAATATGACATGTGAGCAAGGCCAGAATTCCTACTGCTCATACCAAGGGAACTTATATTGTCACTTAGAAGAACATTTTTCTTGTTGGAATCAATAGTTGAAGGACCTGCATCAGGACTAGAAGTTGCACAATTCTCAAGTAAACTATTCAATTTAGCATCAGCCTTCAACGCATCTTGAGATCCTTCAGTTGCTTGTGAAGATGAAACCCAACACAAATCATCTTCATTACCGAGACTCCCCAACCCAAACGTTGAATCACAATTTCTGCGAGAACAATAAGAATGCTTAAGTACTGATAGTACATTTTAAACACAACATACATGCATGGATAAAATACGATGCTGGTACATCTATGTTGATAATTATGGATGTTTGAACGCAGATACTTTAAGTTATACTAAAAGCGAAGGTCCTAGTGAACCACAGGTTTCACACAGTAAAGCACAACATGAAAGTCATTTCAAGAACTACCTGAACATCCTATCAACATCCTCAAAATTTCCAATGTCTCCCCAACCATAACATAGAAGGTCACTGTTTGCTTTGTCTTCGTGATTATTATTAAAAAATCTGAGATCCTCATTAGCTTCAGATATGTGATTTAGGGGAAAACGGTAGATGTTATTTTCCTCTGTAGCACAGTTGTTGACCAAGACTGGATCATCAGCACAGAAATTACTGCTAACTGAATTTATATTGCCAGTTTTGAGACCATGGTCGGACATCATTGGATCATCAGAAACCATGCCCGTTACTACTTTGAGTGAGTCATTATCACCTGCAGTGGGAAATATGCCATCTGGTCTGTCCGACCATGGACCCTTTTCTAAAGTTCTGTTCTTGGTCAAAGTATGAAAACCTTTTTCCTTCCCTCCAAAAATACCATATTTAGTTGTATTGTCTGCATTACTAGCAACTCCAGTCCCTTCATGTCGTGGTTTTGTTTGACCATCCCCTTGAACTTTGAATTGAACTCCATATTCATCAACAGCGTGAGGAACTATATGATCACCAGTAGCACTAGCACTGAATTCAGCCCAAACATTATCTTCAAGCTGTAACATTAATTACATAAGTTTAGTCGTAATCAATCATTCTTCATCGAAGGAAACGAAAATAGAGAAGATTAAGTTAAAGATACTCCTAGAAGGATGAATTGAGTTACATCCCTTAACTAGCACAAAGCATTCCTAAAAATGGTAATGCAACCAAAAAACAAGGTGATAGCTAAGGTGGCTCAAGACGAATCTAAAGAGCAATCTTCAAAAGAATAGTCATCCAATTATTATCCCACCAGCATAACACTAGATAATAACTCTATTGTACCAAAAATGTTTTACCATTGCACTAGATAATGACTCTATTGTACCAAAAGTTGGCATTAGTAAACAAATCTAACATTGGCATATCGAGTCCTTAAAGTGAATAAAGATCATATATAAAACAACACACCAAGAAAAAGATTGAGCAACCAATCCTGCTAACAAAATCCAGTTTAAACTAAAAGGATAAATCCATTCTGGAGTTAAATTCATCGAAACTTATCAGAATTTCCAATCTCTAATGAAAAGAGGAAAATTGAACAACCATTCCTAGAAAAACACAGTAATATATAATACGATATAACATAACTTGAAAACTGGACTTAACACAAACACAGAAAGTACCCCCTCCGCACCTCCATTGCTAACAGAGAAAGAAATCCCAAAATGTGACTTAAGCTTAGCGTGTTTCAAAAGACAATGGGCAAGCGGACCCTAAAATCCTAACTTATCAACACAGTCCAACAGGCAACAGAAAACCAACAAATCAATGAAACAACAAGCTTCAAACTACCTGTACTTGAGATTATCTTCAGAACAAATCCATCACCCTTGAATTTTCAATATATCCCTATCATAACAAAAGAGGTGCTATTCGATGCTATACAACTCCAAGTTCTATTGACATGAAAAATCTAGAGAACAACTGAAAGCAAAATCAATCTCAAATTGAATTAATAAGTTGAAAGTATTACATCCTACAAGAACGTTGTTCACATTGCAACACTAGACTACTATAAAATGGAAGTAAACTGAATTAAAAAGTAGAAGATAAAAAAGAAAACTTACCTCATACATAAGGCCAGACAGAGAAAGTTATTGTCCGATTAAGCTTTCTGACAGAGAAAACAGAAAATTTGACAAAATAGAGAAATCCATTAAAAAAACCCTTCAAAATTTCTAACAATAATAAAATATAATACCTAAAAGCTATGAATACACATCGAACAATGAGTATTCACTTTTCAGCATCAAAGCACCAAACTCAATCAGCATCCTTTTAGCAGTAAATAGTACAACAACAATTATTTCCTTGTGTAAATCTAGTTCCTAACCAAATTTTTATTCTCATAAACCAAACAGCAGAATAATCCAAGTAACAACAAAAACAATATTGTAAGCGCCAATAATAGTATCAGATTTAGCTTAACTTCGAGTCAACAGTTTATAATTATTTGTTTAAATCTAAATTATGTTCCATTTCAAACATTTCTCGACAACTAAATAAAAATATAAATCAACAACCAAGCCAAATTTAAACAGATCAACAAAAGGAAAAATTCCGCAGAAATAAAAAACAAAAAGCGATCTCAAAGCAAAATCTTACCTGAACCTGACAAATTTCGCCAGGAAATCAGATACTCCAAACAAAAATAAACAGATTTTTTGTTCTAGTAAACGCACAACTTCGCCAACAAAAGCAAGCTCCGAAATCTGCAGTACAAATTTATTCACCGATTAACCCTAAATTCGAGATATGAGATTTCTGGGAGGTTCTAGAGATCGAACAAATAGAGCAATGAATTTTTATTCTTAAAGTAATTTAGTTTTGTTATTTCTTTCTGGGAATGGGATTAAATATTTCATTAACTATTAAAATGTTAAAACGTAAAGCAAGTTGACTGTAGGGATGACACGTGGCTAGGATGTGAATGCAACGGCAGAGCTAAAAAGGGTATGATATCAGAATTCGTGGATGAGAGTGGGGAGATGAGATCCGATCAGTTTCATTTACGTCATTGGTCCACGTCCTTATAGCTTCTCTGATGCCGACACGTGTCCCTATGATTTTTCAAACACGACTTTCCAAAAACGGTTCTTTCTTGCTTGGTGGTGGTGATTTCATCGTTTTTTTTAATAAATAAAATTTTAACTGAATTTAATGTTTCCGATCAATTATATCAATTCAGTTTGTAATTACTTTTATACATCTTTTAATGAAGTTACTAAAAAAATTAAAAGTTTAGTGATTAAAAGTATATGTATTCTTAATATGTTCTCAACTATTTAACAATGCATGCTTAATCACTCTGATGCGGTTGTTGGTGTTTGAATCCGTGACCTCTAAAATCAACAATTGTTTCTTTAACCACTAAGTCAAGTTGGTTTGTGCAAAAAAAAAAATCTACAACGTACGACAAACACTGTTGAACACCATTAATGTTGAACATCGTTGAACACCATTAAATTAATTAATAAAGATTAAAAAACTCAAGAACTCAACATGTAATTATAAATTATTTAAAATAAAATTTCAATTAAATTATTTAAAATAAATATTATATTTTTTAAATTTTTTAAATAATTGGATCAAATATCAACCTTAATCAATTTAAAAAAATAAAAAACCTTAAACTCTAAACCCAAAAATATAAACCCAAAACCTTAAATCCCAAACCATAACTCCTAAACTCCAAACCATAAATTATAAATCTTAAATATGAAACCTTAATCCCTAAACTATAAATCTTAAACCCTAAGCAATTTCAATCATTTTTTATTTTTGATTTCTTTTTAAGATTTACATATCTATTTTTTGTTTTATTCGATCATGTGATTTTTATCGATATTTAAAAAAATTTAAAAAATATAATATATATGAAAACTAATTTAATAAAAATTTTACTTTAAATAATTTATAATTGTATGTCGAGTCCTTAATATTTTTAATTTTTATTAATCAATTTAATATATTCAGCGTTAGTAATCAACGTTGTTTGTCGAACGTAATAGACTTATCCTTTTAAAAATAAATTAATATTGTTCTCACACATTTATCCATGTCTAAAAACTAGATTTAATTATCTTCTTTTTGTCTGTTCGCCCTTCCGGTTTTTCAATTCAAAATTCATTCATTCATTAATTAAATGTTGCTTTGCAATGGATATTTTTCGTGTGTTTCTATTTTCTCAAAAAATTTGCATAATATATTTTCAAGTATTATTATTAATCAAATTAGCTATTGAAAGTTAAAGTCTACTTAAATTTTACAATTATAAAAGTAAAATATTTAAAAAAAAAAAACAAACCTAACAATAGATTTGGATATCGATTTCTAATTTGTTATCGTAAAGAGTAAAACAAATATAAATAAATGAATATTCAAGAAATAACATAGTTATGATCTAAATGAACAATGGATAGTAATTATAATATTCTAATCCGAAGAAGAAACGACAGGTTATATTTTATTTTATCTTGTAACAAAAATATAAGTTCAAATGTCAAATAATTTTATTTCAAAAAAAATGTCAAATAATTTAAATTTAGGATGAGTCTGCCACGCTTGACGAGCACCGATGAAGCATCACTAACGACAAGCACCGACGATTAGGGGTGGGCAAAAATATCTGACCCGAAAACCCGACGACCCGAACCTAAAATGTCGGGTAATTCTCGAAAAAAAATTACCCGACCCGACAAATTTACCGGGACACGAGCCGGAAGTTTCCCCTTACCGGGTACCGACTCGACCCGATAAAAATTAATATATATTTTTTATATTTAAAATTATATTTTTATTTTATGTTTCTTAATATTTTCACTCTAAAATTAAGTTTAAATCCCTACATTTTTTTATGTTTGTATTATATTCTTTTAAGTTTTAAGTTTAATTTTTTAAAAATATTTTTGTGTTTAACATGTGATTTTTTTTTTAATTTTAGAATTAAAAAATAAAAAAAGAAACCGGGTACCCGACAATTCTCACCCCTACCGACGATGAGCACTATTAATTTCATTTATAAAGATTTAAAACCTAAAGGACTCACCATATAATTTTAAATTATTTAAAAATTGAAAGGTAAATTAATTAAAATATATTTTTAATTTTATTTTAAATATAATTAGATCAAAGCACCTACCTTAAATCAAAAACCCCTAATTTTTTTCTTTGAATTTCATTCCACCGTTGTCGCCGCTAGCCACCGCCGAACACAAAACCCTAATATAAGGATCATTTGTATTGCGATCTTTGTTTGCACGATTATAAGCTTAAAGAGACCATGGATTACTCTTGCACAATTGTAAGCTTTAAGAGACCGTGGATTACTATTGCACGATTATAAGCTTGAAGAGATTGTGGATTATAACTTATAATCTTGAAGAGACCGCAGATCACAAAACTCTAATAGGTTTCATAGTGTGAATGCGGCCGGCAACGGTGAATTTGAATTTGAAAGAAACAAATTAAAAATTTGTGATTTAAGGTAGATATTTTGATCCAATTATGTTTAAAAGAAAATAAAAATATATTTTAATTAATTTATCTTTTGATTTTTAAATAATTTATAATTATAAAATGAGTCTTTTAAATTTTAAATTTTTATAAATTAAATTAATAGTACTCATCGGTGTTCGTCCTTAATGGTGCTCATCGGTTCTTGCCGAGCGCTGTAGAATTTTCATTAAAGTTATCATAATTTACATAATTGTTATCTTTTAGATGATTTATATTTTATTTTTATTTAAAACAAATCAATTGTATTGATTTAAATTTTCAATAACAAAGAAATCCACTAAAATGTAAAACAAAACATTCTAAAAACAGAAAATAAAACGAGTACATTTCAAATAATTTAAGTAAACTTTTTGACAATAGTTATTTTTTTCTTTAAAAAAAGGACATTATAAAATTTATATTCCTTTAAATAGTTTGGTTTTAAAAGAAAAACTCGAAAATCAAATCATTTATTTGGAAACACCGAGACCACTAGTTGGTTACTGCAAATAGAAAATAAAACACGACTCACCACGCCCACATGCAACTTGCTTCATTTGCAACTTTTGAGTTGCTTCTCATGCCTTTAGGCACGGTACGTGTGATTCACATTATATAGTTAGTATCATAGCGTGTGATTCATATTATCTAACATCATAGGGTGTGGTGTTATTTTTTTTTTTGTTGCTTTTCGTTTTTTCATAATTTTGTTTTAATTAATTCAGATCGATCCACGTGCTGATTTTGTTAGGTAAGTCTCACAACGATTTTTTTTTTTGTATATACAATATTTCAAACTCGAAATATGCTTGAGTGATCTTAAATTGCTTACTATTTAAACTAACTATTGTTAGTAGGTGTGATTTTAAATTTTAATATATTATTATTATTACGGTATTTAATTTTTTTAATGACACAGAATAGCAGATCTATAATATATAGTTTGTTAATATTATGAATATATTATAATCTCATGTTATGAACAAAGTATAATATATGGATATATAATCTCATAATCATATATTCATTTACGCTTGTTAAATATATATATATATATATATATATATATATATATATATATATATATATATATATATGTATCATGTATGTATGTATGTGTATATGTATATATTCCTTTAAGCGATAAAATTACATGCACAGTTTTATTTATTTTTATTATAGTAAAATTAATAGTTTGTTTGGATGACGAAGTTTGAAGAGGGAATTTAATTTCATTAAAGTCTTTAAAATCTTGAAAATTAAAATTGTTGTTAGATAAAAGTGATGCTAGACAAATTTAAAATTTACAAAGAATTTTGGAAAAGGATTACTTGTTTAAATCATTTGAGTTCGAGTTGAATAAGTTTAGAGAACATATGTTGTTTTATTGAAATTGACAAATCACATACACATTGCAGATATTAAAATTAAACTCAGGTCTCCTAAAATGAAGATCATTCGATTTTTCACCGAGACTACTTGTTGGGTTCTATTTCTATTCACTTTCAAAGTTTGATTTATAAAATCATATTTTATTTTATTTATTACTCATAATAGCATTTTTTTAATAATTATATTTTAATTATTTAATAATTATTTTTAAATTTCTATTAACGTGTTTTTCAATTTTAAAAAACTAAAACTGAAAGTCATTTTCTAAAATTGAAAATAGGAAATGTTTTCCATCACAAACAAACATTTAAAAAATATTCTAGGATGAAATTGGGTTATCAAAATTCAATTTGGTAAGAGTTGGCGATATAGAAAGGGAAATACATGTATCCGGCGATAAATTTTTTTTGTTTTCACAAGTCTATTAATTTTAAGGGTTAGAGGTTAGAGATTAATTTAGAATTTAAGATTTAATAGTTTATGCTTAAGGATTTAAAATTTAGTGATTGAGATTTTGGGTAATAGTAATAGGATAAATATTCTATACACGGGCGGTGAAAACTTTTAGTTTCCACAAGCGCCTTAGTTTTAGAGTATAATAAGTTAGTTTAGAGTTTAGGTGTAGGTAGGGGTGTATACGGTTCGGTTTCGGTTTAATTCGGTAAGCTATTTTAGTAACCACGATTTTCAGTTCGGTTAACCTCGTTTTTTCCATATTAACGTAAGTTTTCAAATTTTTGTATTTTATTTTGACAAAATAACTTTATTTGATGACTTTTAAACAAATAAGAGTTAAGGTTTTAAAGTGTTTTTCATAAATATTTATTAAAAATTTGATTTTTTAAGTAAATAATAATAATTAAAAATGCATATACAATATTTTAAGTATAAAATACATATTTTTACATTAAAAAATAATTATAAATTAAATAAAATATCAAATTCGGTTCGATTCGACTAACCACGGTTTGCAAACTTATAAACCATAAACCGTCCAAACGCCTCGGTTCGGATCGGTTTTCAGTTTTGCGGTTAACCATGCTCAGCCCTAGGTATAGGGGGTTAGAATTTAGGGATAGTTGTTTCAATTTAAGGTTTAGGGCTATAATTTAGGGTTTATAGGTTAAAACCTAAACCCTCGCCATATTACCCTAAAAACTAAACCCTAAACCCTAAATTATAACTATAAACCTTAAATTGAAATAACTATCCCAAAATTCTAAACCCCTACCCCTAAACCCCTAAACAATATACCCTAAATTAACTCCCTATACACTAAAACTAAGGCGCTTGAAAATTTTCACCGCCAGTATATAAAATATTAATCCATAGTAATATATTAAGAATTTAAATTTTAACCCATAAACGCTAAATTCAAGCCGTGATCTCCAAATTATAAGCACATAAACATAAACCCCTAAATTGTATCTCTAACCCCTAAAATTAGAATAGAAATAAAAAGTTTCCCAGTACAAGGTATAATTAGCCGTATAGAAGATGCATTCTAAAATAAAATCTAGTGCATCATCCATGCTCATGCATGCTGTTAAAAAAATGGCATCCAAATTGAGGGAACCCTAAAAACTAGTATACATTGTACAATTCAATACACTGAGAATTGGAAAGTAAACAAAAGATATTTTGATATCCAATCAATGCATAGAGATAAACAAAGACAACAGAATAATACAATGTTCAAAACTTAAAGCAACTCTGAAACAAAACTGCTTTATTTTTTACACTCTTTCCAGAGTGCATGGAAGACATTCCCATGAACTTTGAGAAGACAGGCAACAACACATGTTCATCTTTGCCTTTTATGTTTAAATCCAGTAGGACAACAAAAAGAAAGAAAAAGCATCGCTTCTTACAGAGAGACAAGGGGAATTTACATCACTTCTTCAGAAGCTTCTGAGAGAAAATCCTCTTGGAATATGGGCTGTTGCGTGAGATCGCCTTCCGGGATTCGATCGCTTCGATGAGTGAGTCGTGCAGAGGTCCCTGACAGAGAAAAACAAGAATAAAGATGCCGAAAGAAACTGATGAGAATATTATGAACCCTGTTTCTAATATGAATGGGTTAGTAAAGATAGTAATGCGGATGGGAGGGGGTTTTGGTCTAAACAATTCGATCCTAACGGGGCGATCAAGTTTGCATCCTCGTATGAGCATATAGTTTCAACCAGAACTATGTGTCGTACGTTGGTACCTGGTACCAAAAAAATCAAGTGTGTTTCTCGTATGAGGCATCAATAATTGTTATGCCGAAAAATGTCTATGCTTTTCATGCCACAGATACGCGAGGGAGGGTGTTCATTGAGGAATCAGGGGTTGCATTAATAAAAGGAAAGGTTATTGACTTTAGAACCTCGGACACACGGAGAGCAGTTTGCACAACATAGTTTGCATGCGGATCTTGTAGCAACCGTTCGAAGTGAGTAGCAGAGAGCAATTCACGGATGATTCTTGACCGGTTCTCATCATTTAATACCACAAGACACTTTTCAACTACATGACTGCTGAACTTTTGCGACGAGAGATGCACATAGTTCCCTTCGAATTGAGAAACCAAAGTTGAAGTGGCAGATGGGATTTTTAACTCCAAGATGAACTGAACAACATAATTTCTGCAAAATGAAAATCATAAATCTGTGGTGAAAAGAATGTAATAAATTCTATATCATAAAAGAAAAAGCATCTATCAGAAAATTCATTGCAGGGGCCACTGGTCCCCAATTATAAAGAATGGACAAACCAGTCTCACGACAATAAAGTATTCTGGAAATGATAAAAGCAACAAACCATATCTCATTTCAACAAATACAAAGCTTTCACAGTTTCAAAGACTTAATTTTTGCCATCTTTTTGTAATGTTGACAAACAAAAGACGAGAACCCGCCAACTGTTTGGGCCACTCGAGGAGTAAAAAACAAAGTTTTCTTGAGAAGCAAAAAAAAGGAAAGGAAGAACTGATACATTGACACTAGTGATCAACATCGAAGGACCTAATGACAACAAACATTTGTTTTCGAACAACAATATGAGCACTAGACCAATTGGCAATAGCTTATTCAGCATGCATCAAGCCTGAAATTTAAATACCATAAGACATAACTAGCCATTAATTCACTGTATGAAATACCACATAAAGAGTGATCAACATCGAAGGACCTAATGACAAACATTTGTTTTCAAACAACAATATGAGCACTAGACCAGTTGGCAACATCTTATTCAGCATGCATCAAGCCTGAATTTTAAATACCATAAATAATAACTAGCCATTAATTCACTGTATGAATGACCACATAAGGACTACATAGCGAAGGCCTAACACCATCCCACATGCCAAGAAGATTTTCTACTTCCACGCTTTCTGTATTTCCAGTCGACCAACGAGTTTGGCTATTCAGCAAACTAGAAATTCTTATAGTTACATAAATCTATATATCAAGTTATGCAAGTTGAGATTTTCTTTTCCTTTTCCTAGAAATATTCAAGCTGAGAGCTAAGCCATTGGTGAAACTACATTTCCCTTATCACAAAAGCATTATTTTTCCTGAATGATGTTGATGATTAATCAATCTACACTAATAATATCAAATTAATACTTACCCATATGCATCCTGTGCAAGTAGAAGCCCATTGGTGGATATTTCTTCAACCAATTTTTCTCGATATTCCCCAGTTGAATGGCTAATGCATCGTTGCAAAACGCAACAGCCATGTTGATGAGTTGCAATATCAACGCAGTACTTTGCAGCAGCAACAAAGATAAACTGCCAAAACGTTTGGGGAACAAATGTGAAATATCAGTAGAGGAGAGTAATGTCTATGGAAAAATGATGAACGATAAATACGCAACAAGCACTCATGCATCATATGCTTAACTGGATCATAAATAAAACCGCCGAGCTACATAAAATGCCACCCTAATAAATCAAGTAGTTTGGCACCAACGGCAATATCTGCAAGAAATAGCTAACAGGCAGCACACTGTATATTGACAGTAATGATGCGATTAAACACAGCACTATTTTGCATCAAAGTTACATTACTTTTCATTGTTCCAAAGAGACTAGAGGCTGTTATATGGACGGTTTAACTGCCCACTTATGACATCTAACCCTTCATCGAAAAAGGAAAAAGCATAGTAACATATTATCAAGGACGAATTATGTTTTGACTTCGGAGTTCAGACACTAATTAATGATTAATCGAAGAACGCGTCATCCACCAACAGCTCATATGACTTGCAGTTATGAAGCACATGCCATGTCATGCAATGCCTATAAGGAGGAAGCAAAAGAATGTTCTTGGTTTCTGTCAAACTAAGGCTCAAGTTACTTGCGATTAAAGGGATGCTATCCATAGTGACATGTATTCATGTTGACCCCAAAAACATACATCATGGTCCAAAACTTGTACAAAAAATATAACATATCATAAATTAATGCTTAGCAACTCAGCAGATGGAAGGCTTACCTTGTTATCTTCACTACTAAGACATTGCAAGCAACGCTGCACGACATGATTTCCATTCAGGTCCTTGATGAGAGATAAAAACCCAGGCTCAAGTGCTGATATAACCAGTGAAACTTGCTGTCTGGTTTTGATAGTCTCAATCAACTTTTGAACTACACGAGTGCTGAAAGAGTGAAAAACGCGGTTAGAACCTATGCATATGAAAATATTATACATATATATATATATATATATATTGCAATGTGTATGTCATACCCATGAGTGTTGAGAGATATTTTGACAAGCTGCCCTGGTTCTTCAGTAACCATTAACAGAATCTGCACTCTCTGCTCTTCATTGCATACTTCCAATAACTTCTGCATGAGGTAATTCCCAAAAGGGTTCATCATAAGTTCAACTACATGATCAATGATCTCCTTAAATATTATTTGCACATCCAGTTGGGAACCCTCATCAAATACCCGCTGTAAGAACCGACAGCCGTGTTGATCTTTTGCTATTAAGTATATGTATCCACGAGCTTCCGCCAAAGAGTTACACTTTGGTGGCAAAGAGAAATGGCTATATAACTTAGAATTCTTAGCATTTCCACAAGCTGCTGCCATTTGAGACCAACCATCAAGCTGTGGCCTCCTTTCTAGACGCTTACTCACACCAATCTCCTGCAGAGAACCCTTGTTCTGCTCCCTTGAACAATCGAGTCCCTTATTGATCATATAATTTAAACCCTCTCCTTGAATAATGAAACTGTCCTCACTAGTAAAAGCCTCGAGCCCTTCGAGTGGGACTCTAGCATTTGAATGTGCTCTAGCCATTCCGTTGGCTAGTGGCAGCCGGCAAACACTTGCACGAGGGGCTGCTTGAATCAACCTGGGAGAACCATGATCTTCATTCCAACTCAGACCATTTCCATGTCCATGGACTAAAGCATCATTCACCGAAAGCTTACTCAAAGAAGCATTTAAATTCATCAAGGAATCTCCTTTCTGGTGGTGATAAATACATGTATGTTCCTTTTTCTGCCAAGGGGATCTCATTGCACCATTCCAACAACCCATTCCCTGATCCGAAATCAAAACATCATTCGGATACGCCATATTCATCCCACCATTGAAATTCAATGGAGCAGTCATTGGCACAGTGGGCTGAATTCCTACAAAACCAGAAAACCTCTTCCTCATTTGGTCACCGGCATCGAACTTTTCGACATTGATCCGATTATGGAGTTGAATCCCATCGGATTCAAGCGGAAAATCTCTAAAACCGGAATCAACCTTGTCTTGATCATTGCTAATATACATTTTACTACGGTTTCTACGACTACAAAGACCCAATTCACCAATCAAGCTATCACTACTGGCCCGGTTCCGAACAGCTGAATCCATGACCGGTGGATTCGGCAAGTGCTGCGGCTTAAGGACTTGTAATGGAGGCGATCCATTGTCAGACAAAGACTGCTGTCCATCGTTGGAAAACAGACTCGATGAAGAACCATCAGAGTGTAAAGAGAAACCGCTTACAGGGGAAACACATGTATGCTTATAATAATGACCTGATGTGCCATCATACATAAGGCCATACATGCCATGAAATGACCCATTCACATGATTGTTTTCACGTTTTTGATGCAGATGATGGTGATGATGTGATGTTGCATGAGGGATCTCACCTAACAACATTTCAAACTCCTCATCATCCTTCATGTTTCCTCTGTTCTTCTTCTTCTCCTTCTTCTCCCCAATTCCAGATAATGCTTCCAACATCAAAAACAACAACAACAACACATACAAAAAAAAAGGAACGCCAAGAAACAATCAACACACCCACATCAGATACAAATCGAAAAACACTTAAATAACAAATACCCAGAATGGATTTTCCTCAGATTCTGAAAACAAACATCAAAAAATGAAACGAAAAACAAAAAGAAATTGGGGTTGGTTTTCTTTGAGTGAAGATGGAAAATAAACAGAAAACAAAAGAAGAATATGAATTGCAGAAAATTTAAATTTGGGTTTTGGGCTTTCTTCTTTGAAGAGTTGGTGAAGCATGCAAAGATTGAAGGAGATCACATCACCATACGGTTACTTAAGCGTAGAAATATATAGATGTATATATATATATATACATACACTCTCCCTTTTCTACTCTCTCACGCCATTAAAGCTGGGCCTATAGAGAAGAACAAAACAAACAAACACTATTTATATTTTGCTCCTACACCCCTCTCAACAACTATAAATGTAATATTTTACTGTTTATAATATATAATTTTGAAAATAAAACTGATTTACCAATTTATAAATTAGTAAAGACTGAGAGCAGAGTGATGAAAAAGTATTTCATCTATATACACTATATTTGTTTCTAAGTAAAGTTATGGTTTCTTTCGTTTTTTTATTTATGTTCGGTTTATTTTTCTAAGAACAATTAATTTTTCGCGTTTTGTTAGCTTATTTAGTGTAGATATTAAACTATAAATTTTAAAACCGTTCTATATTCAAAGCAAAGACCAAGCACTCTTCACTGAATAAGGTAATAAAACCCTTATCGTCTCACAAAAATTTGTATTTAATTTATTTTTTAATATAACTGCAACTTATAACTTCCCATATAATCACTATCACTTTTGAAATTTTACATTAAATTTGAAGTTTTTCTTTTAAATCCAAAACATAATAACGATTTCCTAACTATAATTTCAATTTTTAAAGAACATAGAAGATTTCAGATTTTATTTTTTAAAATTTTCCCATATAATCATACTTTAACGTTTGTTTTAACGTAAATTTTACATAATATTATTTTATAAATAAGAAGAAAAAAATAAAAGTAAAAATACATGGGAGATGCTCCCTGCTGTATCGGGCTTGTTTCTTCCCGAGCAATTCTGAGTTGAGCAACCTTTTCGCTGCTACTAAAGTGGGCAATAAATTATTTATCATACGCTCTCACTCGTATGCGTGGATTACACTTTTGCCCAGAATGTGGGACCTATCCACTGTCGTGCTTCCATTCCCGATTGAGTAAACCATTATTCGATTAATTTGAGGTTCTTTTATTTAAATATTTTTATTTTTTTTAAAAAAATTGTTGTTGTTTTTTAAATAAATTATAAGATACGGATGTTTTGTTATTAATTTTTTTAGGTGACGAGATCCGTGTGGCTTTTAATTAGGATAAGATAGTGGAAGGTTAAATTATTTTACTCCGGAATTAAAAATATTTAAAAAACAGATTTATAATTTAATTTATCTAATTTTATAATTTATCAGGATTTATGAATATTTAATAAAAAGTAACCAAGGAAGTTAATTTAATAATTTATTTTTAAAATTTTGAGAAGTCAAATATTAATTGTCTAAAACTTTGCCGGCCACATCCCGTTAGCCCCTGTCCGCCTCTGCTGATCAAAAGCTTAAAAACCATCGCAGGTTGAAATCATTGAGTTGGATAAACTATCAAAATAGTCACTTTCATTTAATAAATGTTCACTTTTAGTCATAGATTTGGAAAAAGTTCAATTTTAATCATTAATGTTATCAATTTATCATATTTTGGCCTCTTTTATAATCTACATATATATTATAATCGATAACATAAATGACTAAAATATAAATAAACCGATAGTGTGAGTAACCAAAATATAAGATTTTCAAAATTGATGACAGAAAGTAAACACTTATGAAATAAAAATGATTGTTTCGATAGTTTACCCTTCTGAGTTTTCATAAATTTAGACTAGATCAATTTTGCGTTGTGAAATTAGGTTGAATGGAATCAAATTTTCAGATTACAAAAAGTGATTGAAAATGGAAATCTTCTACCATTATCTAGCTTCTTTTGGTGCTCCTATTTAAAAAAACGAGTTTAATGTTTAAAGTTAGGGTTTAAGTTGTAAAATTTAGAATGTAAAATTTAGGTTTAGGGTTTAGAATTTAATTTTGGGAAAACTATACTGGTGGTCCCCAAACTATTACCATTTTCCTATTTTGGTCCCCAAACTATGTTTTTCGGCAAAATCGTCCCTTCTGTTACATAGTTCTCATATTTCAGTCTTCGGCGTTAAATAACTAACAGTTTTGCTGACGTGGCATTTTTTTAAGAGGAGAGAGAAATGATTAAAAAATATTTTAAAAATACCACGTCAGCAAAACCGTTAGCTATTTAACGTCGGGGGACTAAAACATGAGAACTATGTAACAGAAGGGACGATTTTGCCGAAAAACATAGTTTAGGGACCAAAATAGGAAAACGGTAATAGTTTGGGGACCACCGATGTAATTTTCCCTCTAAGTTTTTAGTGTAGGCCATACTTAGGGGACAGGGTTTTTGTTCCGAAAACACCGCAAGTAGATCCCAATCCCAAAATCTGCTCTCGGTTCTAGTTTGGGTTTGGGTTGAAGAAGTATTTGAAGTGCACATGGCAGGACAGGAAGTGTTGCGAGCAAAGTAAGAAGAAATCAGTAAACCTGATAATAAAATTGAACTACAAAACTTCTTTCATAGAATTCAACTCAAAATTCATACAAGAAAAAGATAAGTAAGTTCCCCATAATCTCAACAGCTCAAAGCAAATTCAAAGGAACTCCCAAGTCATAAGTGATGTCTTACTTTTGGTAAAATAAACCAGTACAAGAGAAACCGCAGAGCATTCTTACGATGACTTCATACGCCAACTAGGCTAAGTTTAGAGTTCGAGGTCATTATAACTACAAACTGTAAATGGTTAGATCTCGAAGGCAAAAAGTGATGAGGAGTCTATCGTATGAAACATACTTAAATATGAGAATCTCAAACATCGGACTCTATAGCCTGTACAACATCCTACACTGAAGCGCCAGCTCTCTCGATTTATGCAGACGCAACCTCCTTGACTTCATCATATGTTCCAGTTGCTTCATTAAAGGAGTACCTAAATCGGAAGGAGAGATAAGACGGATGAGGTTCTAAAGCAGCATATGCAAAATGTAATCAGACAAATTTAAGATCAGCTTATGATGCTAATGTGTCATTGAACTGAATGAATCAAATACACAATTCCTGGAAATTAAGGGTAACTGAAAGCATCCATAGTCTAATGGATTCAGATATTATATGTTTACTCAAGTCTAATTAATGATAATAGATTATCTTATATATTTACTTTCAAATTAATTAACAGAAGTGTAATAATCTAAAACCAAAACCCATAATTTTAAAAATAACCTGTTCATGTTCTGCTATTTTTCTTATGCAATCAAGTAAATCCATTGTTTAATCATCTTCAAGCATAGTTCTAACCATAAGGAAACAGTATGTTCATGCATAGTATCACATTATTCACATGAGCAAGGAATCACAAGGTTTCTTTGGCCCAATTAAGAAACTCATTTCCATCCACAATGTAAAGTGACCCAGGAACTGCTCACTTTTCAAATTGACAGTTAAACAACCGATGACAACCCAGGAGTTGGTACTATGAATGAACCAGTAAAAACGAATATGCAAAAACACCGCTAGCAAAAAAGAAACATTACCATTGCCCTGATACTGCTGAGCAAAATAGTCCTGTAGATGGATCATAATAATATCCCAAAGTGCTACTGTAGTAGTACCTGAACAAAAAATTACCAGATAGGATCAAATGTTACCCAACACCAAGATACATATTTATTTATTAGCAATTCTTCCATCAAATATCTATATCTGCTTCACAAATCACGAGTCACGACAAAATCCTAGAAAAGAAAATCCAGTAGAGAACACATATATCTCCGAGTCCCATTTGAAACTATAGCATAAGGAAGAAAAAAAGGATCAAAGAAGGGTTACCCTGAAGACTCATCATAGACATAATCATTTTGGACATCTCCGGCTGCAAATGAAGCGAATGCAAAATTAGACAAGCAGATCAAGCAACATTTACACTTTATTTAACCCCAAATGCTCCATAAGGTTTTTAAAAAATGATAACAGACAATACATACTCTCAGGAAAAGTGTTGACAGCTTCTGATGATGATTGAATGTCAGCAGTGGAATTAGGCTCAGATGACGGTTTAATATTTTCATCATTGTCATCGTCTGCAAACATATCATAACTGTCGGCAGCATTGCCTGAAGCTTCTGCAGCAGTTATATTTGAATTTGAAATACCCACAGCCGAGTCAGAAAGTACTGAGGAAGTTACTCCTGGATAATTTGCATCTGTGAGTACATCACTTCCCAAGTTGGGATGAGAATTGTTCTGCCCAGCATCAGCAGATAAGCTTTTGTCCCTGATCAGAGCTAACTTCTCATATCCCTCTGGCAAAATAGATATCAAGAGCATATTTAATAAAAGCTATTCAAATATACACCTGCCCTTAGAAAATTACATTTAATACTTGTATATGACGAATATTTCTGCAGAAACCATCGATATATATAAAGAACATATTAAAAGAAATACGGAAACATTGCACCAACCTGCCTCACGCTGGAAAACTTCTTGCTTCTCATGGTACACATCTGCATAACAATTAATACACCAATAAGCACAGACTATGGCCAAAGATACATATACCTAAAGCTACGCCTACACCTGCTTTTAAATTTATAACACGAAGAAGAGGGGAAGTTAAACAAAACCAGATTCTCTCTTTTGGAGGTAAAGGACTTGTTGCGACTAAAAAATACCTCGGTGTCGCTCGGACGAACCGGGTTTTGAGATGGTTTTCAAAAATTAGTCGGATTTATAAAAAAGTAGAGGAGTCGCCACCGGTCATTTAAAAATGGTAGACCGGACACCGAAAAACAAAAGCAGAGATTTAAAAGGGTTCGGGAGTCGGTTACACGCGAGGAAGGATTAGCACCCTCGACGTGCCCGAAAATCGGTACCAAAAACATTACCGCTTAATTAATATGAAATTTTGCGAATTAAAGTGACCGAGTCGATCGATATTTGTTTATAAGTGCAAGTTTATTTTAAACGCATTTAAAATTGGCATTTAAACCCGTTCGTTAAGTGGGGGGAAAACGCTAGTGCTTTCGTGTGGATATTGTTCCTCCGTGTAGGCCTAGTAAGTACCTACGGGGCTTGAATACCCTATATCTTCGTGAGAATATTGTTTTTCCGTGCAAATATAGCGAAAGGGTCCCCTCGAATTGAACTCGGTTGAGAGGAGCCTATAATGGGTGATGACCGGGGGCCTTGCTACCCTTAGAAGGGGACAGCAAGGACAATTCGAGTACCTCCTAGAACCAAAATTGCATTTAAAGAACTAGAATGCCCACCCCTTTTAGAGCCATGCGGATAACCTAGGTTTCGTAGATTAATAAAGTTGTTTGTTTATTACGTACTTTGTTTCCTTTCTACTTAATGTGTAAATTATGTTTATTCGGTACTGACGTGCTCTCTTTGTCTTTCTTTTTTCTTTTCTTTTTTTTGCATTACTTTGGCATTTGCATTGCATATTCTAGAGGTGTTCAAACAAGGTGGTTCTACTCAGTTCCAAGGCATTCATTATGGACAGGAGGTTACTCAAAAAGGAAGAGGTCAACTCTCAAGTCAGGCTTTGGTCAGAGATGAATCAAAGAGTTTAGGGGGACAGCCCACCAAGCGAGCGCGTTGTACCAGGATACACATATGTAAGTCTCCAACAAAGCGATCTGTACGAGTTAAGAGAAATTTGGGAATGTTGGGATGAGAGGTTGCAAGGATTGTTCCGAAGTATTTATGGTGATGTGGCAGACCTGATATATGTAAGGATCAATGAACCTTTGTTCCGTGCTCTGTTTGAATTTTGAAATCCCGCTTTCTGCTGCTTTACTTTGAATGGAGAAGATTTGATGCCCACGATCGAGGAATATACGGCCCTCCTTCATCACAAGGAAGTAAACCGGGATTGGATTTATTCAAAACCTTCCAGATCTCAGAACTATTCGGCTAAGCTTCGGGAGGCGGCCGGAATGAGCCCGGATTAGGTTAAAGGTTTTATTCGGCAAAGAGGGGACGGCATGGTCTTCTCATGGGAATGTATTCGGGATTTGATACCGTCGCACCCAGACGAAGTAATGAAGATGAATCTTTTTGCCATAGGAGTATACGGTTTGATTATCTTTCCAAGAGCCCTAAACGGCATTGATGTGGCCGTCTTAGATATTTTTAAACGACTGAAGAAAAGAGCTAACCCAGCCGCGGCAATCTTAGCCGAAACTTTCATCTCATTAAATGCAATTCAGAGGCATGAAGAAGGACGCTTTAGAGGTTGCGCTCAGTTACTCCAAGTTTGGATTCAGAGCCATTTCTGGGTAACACCAAGAAGGGTTTTGCAAGGTGTGTTGTTCGAAAATTTCTCTCCGTTACAAGCATACTTGAGCAAAGAATGGCGGGAGGATATCGAAAAGGCGCAGTGGGTCACGATCCTTAGGAATATCCAAGAAGGTGATATAGTTTGGAGGGCACCTTGGTTGGGTCGGGTTTTCTACTTTCTTTATCGTTGTGGAGATTATGATTGGCTTATGCTTCTGGGGCTTTACGGGGGAGTTGGTTGTGCCCCTCTCTTGGTATCAAGGCAGTTTGGGTCCCGGCAATTTGTACCTTTTACTTCTGGTTTGAGCCAAAGCGAATTCCTTTTTAAAGGTGAATTTAGGGCAAAAATTGTGAACGCCACTCGGGTATGGGATCATTGCTACCGTATTCGAATTGAGGAGAATGCGACCAGTATGATTACCCCAGACTACGACTTTTGGAGGAAGTGGAGGACCAACAATGAAATTCTGAGACCCGATCAAGGGCCAATCATGACTATGGAGGAACATATGAGGGTTGTGCCCTCTGAGGCGGACATAGCAAGACAAGAACTCGAAGAAATAAGAAAAAAAGTTAGAAATTTTGCAAACCAAGCATGCCGGCGAACTTTTTCAGTCGAGCTTGGACATCGACTTTAAAGAAGGTACAATCAAGGATTTGAAGAAGGAAAATGCTGAGTTAAAAGAAAAGATTACCCTTTATCAGCGAGACGCTGTCAGAATGCAAACCTCCTTAAGAAGAGCGAGTCAGAGGAAGCTCGTGGCGGTCGAAAAGGAAAGAAGGTATGGTATGCGATTGGTTGAAGAAGAAAAGAAAAAGGATAAGCGAGAAGTTGAAGAAGAGAGAGAGGGAAGTAAATTGGTGTTAGAGAAGGAAAGAAAAGCTCTGAACAGCGTGACCAGCCGGGAGAAGGGAAAGGCAAGACAAGAATTGGAAAGGGAAAGGGAGAACTCAGTTGCATGGAAGAGAAAGGCACATGATCACAAGAATCGAGTGCAGGAGCTGCAAAGCTTGTATGAGTCAACCACCGAGAGCTTGGAGCATAGTCAAGATTACATCACTCAGCTAGAAACAAGAGTGGAGGAATTAGATGTCGCCTTTCACGAATATCGTGAACGCAATGGTTTCTTCGAGCTCCAGAACGCCCAGCTAGAGAACGCTACTCTCCAAGCGCAAATCGAAACCTTAAGAGCCACGGTACAAGATTGCGAGGCTAAGCTTTTGGTTCTCGAGGAAGCCGCAGCGGGTGGAGATGATTATTGGCGGCGGAAGCTCCGAGACGCGACCCGGATGATCCAAGATAGAGACGATTACTTTACTACCCTGATGGTGCAGGTACAAGAGGTGGCCCGGCACGTGAAGAACTTGTCTGCAGAAGCCAAAGCATTACGCCCTTCTGTCACTCCCGATATGGCCGAAGCCTCGAGATTCACCCAGCTACTCCAAGTGGTGGGAGAGTTAGGATTAGGGCAGCAACCTATCTTTAAATGACTTTTTTAACTATTTTGTAAGAAGGGTCTCCCCTTTGTCGTCGTTGGTCCGCATATCGGATAACGTCTTTTGTTAGTAAGCGGGGGGCCGTTGGCAAAACTTTGATGTCATGACCCTGATCTTGGTGATACTCGCAATAGGGGCCGCAACCTTTTTGTACGATCACCATGCCTCGATCAATTTGTCGGGCCATGCATAGTTGCTGAAAAACCCATCTCAACGGGGATCTGATTTCGGATACGCTTTATTTTTCCTTTCTAGCGCAATCCTCTTCAACAACGTTAACACCTCGTCCCCCGTGGTTGGGTAAGGGGTTGTTAGTTGCGCTTGGTTCGTCTAACTGTAATACTCCCGTCTTGATTAGGTTTTGCACAAATTTCTTGAACGCAATACAATTCTCAATTGTGTGCCCTGGGACACCAGCATGATATTCACAATTCACCTTTCCATCGTACCATGCGGGAAACGGGGGTTCAAATGGAGGGACATAATGAGGCCTAACCAAGTCGGCCTTGTGCAATTGCGAGTATAATTCGGCATACGAGACTGGTAGGGGAGTAAATGACATTTTCTCGTTTTCCTTCCTCGGAGGCCTCGAATCCTTATTGTTTGGGCCTGACCCTCCTCCACTCGCGTTTCTCGGCTGGGAGATAGTGAAGTTTTTCGAGGTATTGTAGGTCCCCACAGTATTTACTTCGCTATCTTTTTTCTTGTAGTTCTTCCGGGAATTCTCCCCGCTATCAATCCTACCGCTCTTTATAGCTACTTCGATTGACTTGCCGGTCCTTATCATATCGGCAAAGTTTTGAGTGGTGTTGTTTATTAGGCGGTCAAACAAAGTTCCTCTCAAGGTATTCACGAACATAGGAGTAATCTCGTACTCGGGGATCGGAGGCTGAATCTGGGCGGCCACATCACGCCATCTTTGTGCATATTGGCGTAAAGTTTCGTTCGACCTTTGCTCCATTCCTTCTAACATGATGCGATTAGGGGTCATATCCGTCACGTGCTTGTATTGCTCCACGAAGGCCTTTGAGAGATTCTTCCATGATTTTATGTTGGCTCGATTGAGCTGGGTGTACCAACGGGTTGCTGAACCTGTCAGGCTGTCTTGGAAGCAGTGGATGAGCAATTTTTCATCCTTAATGAAGGCCGCCATTTTCCGGCAGTACATGGTGACGTGGGTAGAAGGACAAGTCGTCCCGTCGTACTTAGCGAAGTCAGGAACATTGAATTTTGGCGGTATTACCAGATCCGCCACGAGGCTTAGATCGCTAGTGTCTCCCCCTTGCTCATCCATTCCTTGCAATGCTTTGAACCTTTCTTCAAAGAAACGAAACTTCTCCTCGTATTTTCTTTTTATCTCGGCTCTAATTCGTTCCTCCACCTCGCTCATCATGTTCAAATCTGGGACCTCATGTTCGGGGCCCTCTCCTACGTCCAATGGTTGGTTAGCCGTGGAGCCCATGTGGCGATTTTGAGGGCCAACCGGGTTGGAGGTCCCTCCGAGATTGATGTGGACTCTCTTTCCCGTGGCAGGCAGTTCCGGCGGAATGTGTGACATGGTTTCCTCTACTCCTTCCCCTGAGCCCCCCTTCCTTACCGAACTTCTTTGTGAGTAGTTCGGTTAATTGGGCGATGATGCTAGTTTGTGACTGGGTGATTTGATCCTTGATGTTGTTTTCAATTCCGTCTAACCGAGATTCGAGGTCCCTCTGTCCTTGTTTGACCCTTGCCATTCTCTCCTCCATTGCTCTGGATTGGGAACGGGTATCATACGAGCGCGGAATAATTGTAGATTGAGGTTCTTCTTTCTCTCTCTCTCTGAAAATATTTTTCGATTATCAACTTATTGAGGTTAATCAGTCAATGCATGTAATGCTGTGGAATGAATAAGGGATGCAACGAATGTATGCAAACATGTATGTAAGCTAAGGTGTTAATCATAAGGGTGGCTCCTCATAGGCCACATTTCATTAATCGGGAAGTCCCTTTGGAATAAATGTCATGACATCAAAGTTTTGTCAACGGGCCCCCCGCTTACTAACAAAAGACGTTATCCGATAGGCGGACCAACGTCGACAAAGGGGAGACCCTTCTTACAAAATAGTTAAAATAGTCATTTAAAGATAGGCTGCTGCCCTAACTCCTAACTCTCCCACCGCCTGGAGTAGCTAGGTGAATCTCAAGGCTTCGGCCATATCGGGAGTGACAGAAGGGCGTAATGCTTCGGCTTCTGCAGACAAGTTCTTCACGTGCCGGGCCACCTCTTGTACCTGCACCATCAGGGTAGTAAAGTAATCGTCTCTATCTTGGATCATCCGGGTCGCGTCTCGGAGCCTCCGTCGCCAATAATCATCTCCACCCGCTGCGGCTTCCTCGAGAACCAAAAGCTTAGCCTCACAATCTTGTACCGTTGCTCTTAAGGTTTCGATTTGCGCTTGGAGAGTAGCGTTCTCTAGCTGAGCGTTCTGGAGCTCGAAGAAACCATTGCGTTCACGGTATTCGTGAAAGGCGACATCTAATTCCTCCACTCTTGTTTCTAGCTGAGTGATGTAATCTTGACTATGCTCCAAGCTCTCGGTGGTTGACTCATACAAGCTTTGCAGCTCCTGCACTCGATTCTTGTGATCATGTGCCTTTCTCTTCCATGCAACTGAGTTCTCCTTTTCCCTTTCCAATTCTTGTCTTGCCTTTCCCTTCTCCCGGTTGATCACGTTGTTCAGAGCTTTTCTTTCCTTCTCTAACACCAATTTACTTCCCTCTCTCTTTTCTTCAACTTCTCGCTTACCCTTTTTCTTTTCTTCTTCAACCAATCACATACCATACCTTCTTTCCTTTTCGACCACCACGAGCTTTCTCTGACTCGCTCTTTTTAAGGAGGTTTGCATTCTAACAGCGTCTCGCTGATAAAGGGTAATCTTTTCTTTTAACTCAGCATTTTCCTTCTTCAAATCCTTGATTGTACCTTCTTTAACGTCGATGTCCAAGCTCGACTGAAAAAGTTCGTCGGCATGCTTGGTTTGCAAAATTTCTAACTTTTTTCTCATTTATTTGAGTTCTTGTCTTGCTATGTCCGCCTCGGAGGGCACAACCC
Source organism: Hibiscus tridactylites (assembly GCA_958450335.1). Taxonomy (NCBI): domain Eukaryota; kingdom Viridiplantae; phylum Streptophyta; class Magnoliopsida; order Malvales; family Malvaceae; genus Hibiscus; species Hibiscus tridactylites. The sequence goes on from OY288279.1 coordinate 8,814,931, forward strand.
TCATGTGTTCCTCCATAGTCATGATTGGCCATTGATCGGGTCTCAGAATTTCATTGTTGGTCCTCCACTTCCTCCAAAAGTCGTAGTCTGGGGTAATCATACTGGTCGCATTCTCCTCAATCCGAATACGGTAGCAATGATCTCATGCCCAAGTGGCGTTCACAATTTTCACCCTAAATTCACCTTTAAAAAGGAATTCGCTTTGGCTCAAACCAGAAGTAAAAGGTACAAATTGCCGGGACCCAAACTGCCTTGATACCAAGAGAGGGGCACAGCCAACTCCCCCGTAAAGCCCCAGAAGCATAAGCCAATCATAATCTCCACAATGATAACGAAAGTAAGAAACCCGACCCAACCAAGGTGCCCTCCAAATTATATCACCTTCTTAGATATTCCTAAAGATCGTGACCCACTGCGCCTTTTCGATATCCTCCCGCGATTCTTTGCTCAAGTATACTTGTAACGAAGAGAAATTTTCGAACAACACACCTTGCAAAACCCTTCTTGGTGTTACCCAAAAATGGCTCTGAATCCAAACCTGGAGTAACTGAGCGCAACCTCTAAAGCGTCCTTCATGCCTCCGAATTGCATTTAATGAGATGAAAGTTTCGGCTAAGATTGCCGCGACAGGGTTAGCTCTTTTCTTCAGTCGTTCAAAAATATCTAAGACAGCCACGTCAATGTCGTTTAGGGCTCTTGGAAAGATAATCAAACCGTATACTCCTATGGCAAAAAGATCCATCTTCATTACTTCGTCTGGGTGCGACGGTATTAAATCCCGAATACATTCCCATGAGAAGACCATGTCGTCCCCTCTTTGCCGAATCAAACCTTTAACCCAATCCGAGCTCATTCCGGCCGCCTCCCGAAGCTTAGCCGAATAGTTCTGAGATCTGGAAGCTTTTGAATAAATCCAATCCCGGTTTACTTCCTTGTGATGAAGGAGGGTCGTATATTCCTCGATCGTGGGCATCAAATCTTCTCCATTAAAAGTAAAGCAGCAGAAAGCGGGATTCCAAAATTCAAACAGAGCACGGAACAAAGGTTCATTGGTCCTTACATATATCAGGTCTGCCACATCACCATAAATATTTCGGAACAATCCTTGCAACCTCTCATCCCAACTTTCCCAAATTTCTCTTAACTCATACAGATCGCTTTGTTGGAGACTTACATACGTGTATCCTGGTACTACGCGCTCGCTTGGTGGGCTGTCCCCCTGAACTCTTTGATTCATCTCTAATCAAAGCCTGACTTGAGAGTTGACCTCTTCCTTTTTGAGTAACCTCCTGTCCATAATGAATGCCTTGGAACTGAGTAGAACCACCTTGTTTCAACACTTCTAGAATATGCAATGCAAATGCCAAAGTAATGCAAAAAAAAAAGAAAAGAAAAAAGAAAGACAAAGAGAGCACGTCAGTACCGAATAAACATAATTTTACACATTAAGTAGAAAGGAAACAAAGTACGTAATAAACAAACAACCTTATTAATCTACGAAACCTAGGTTATCCGCATGGCTCTAAAAGGGGTGGGCATTCTAGTTCTCTAAATGCAATTTTGGTTCTAGGAGGTACTCGAATTGTCCTTGTTGTCCCCTTCTAAGGGTAGCAAGGCCCCCGATCATCACCCATTATAGGCTCCTCTCAACCGAGTTCAATTCGAGGGGACCCTTTCGCTATATCTGCACGGAGAAACAATATTCTCACGAAGATATAGAGTATTCGAGCCCCGAAGGTACTTACTAGGCCTACACGGAGGAACAATATCCACACGAAAGCACTAGCGTTTTCCCCCCACTTAACGAACGGGTTTAAATGTCAATTTTAAATGCGTTTAAAATAAACTCGCACTTATAAACAAATATCGATCGACTCGGTCACTTTAATTCGCAACTTTTAATATTAATTGAGCGGTAATGTTTTTTTTTTTGGCTTGACTCTCTTTTTTGCTTTTGAAAATAAAAATTATTCCCCAGCGGAGTCGCCATCTGTTGCGACTAAAAAATACCTCGGTGTCGCTCGGACGAATCGAGTTTTGAGATGGTTTTCGAAAAATTAGTCGGATTTATAAAAAATGAGAAGTTGTCACCGTCCATTTAAAAATGGTAGACCGAACACCGAAATAAAAAACCATAGATTCGTTTCGAAAACTGGTTCGGGAGTCGGTTATACGCGGGGAAGGATGAGCACCCCCGTCGTGCCCGAAAATCGGTATCAAAAAACATTACCGCTTAATTAATATTAAATTTTGTGAATTAAAGTGACGAATCGTATCAAAATTTGGTTATACAAGCGAGTGAATTTTAAAGGTCTTAATATTCGAGAAAGAACGTCCGAACCACCACCACTACGACTGGTACTGGCCTCGTTCGTTCCCGAATAAAAAGACGCTCGCATTGCAATTTATAAACCGAAATGCAACTTAGCAAAACATATGACCACATCTATATCAAGAATAAGTAGACATAAATATAGCATGAAATAAATGTAGCATAAAAAAACAAGCATATAAACAAAGATATTTAAATGTATGAACAAATATACAAGATAAATGCATGAAATAGATATTGCATAAAAAAACAAGCATATGAACAAAGGCATTTAAATGCATGAACAAAGATATACAAAATGATAAGTAAATCTGAAAGTGGCTAAAAAACGAGTTTAGGACTGTTTCCAGGGATGGATTAAGGAAATAAACCGTAAAAAACAAAGTTGAATCATCTGAACAATGACCAAAATGAAAGAACTCTGTAACTTGGAGGGACCGAAATGGACATTAAACCATATTGCAAAGGCTAAAAACACGTTTGGGGACGAAATTAAAAAGGGTTTGAAACAATAGTGACCAAGGACGTAATTTCAAAAAGCAGAAACCTCTTTGATGATATTTTCAAAGCACGGAGGGACTTAAAAGAGAGTTAAACCATTTTAAAAAAATAAAGTGGTATAAATACCATTTTTTAAAACCCCTTTTGCCTCTTTTGGATATTTCTGAAAACCTAAAAAAAAGCAAGTCTCCTCCTTTTTTTATAAATCCGACTAATTTTTCGAAAACCATCTCAAAACCCGGTTCGTCCGAGCGACACCGAGGTATTTTTTAGTCGCAATAGGACTATTGGTGTTCAACAAAGCCATATCTCAAGCTAAGGCTCAATCTTAAACAAGTATAAATCTGCTTACTAATCTTAAACAGTAGTCGTCACTCGTCACACCTTTTTTCTTTTGGGTTTGAGAGATAGTAGCATTAAAGCTAAGAATATTTAAGGTAACTTCTCAATCTTAGTGAACTAGAAGCACAAGGAAGTACAGACTTAACTGAAATCACCATTCTCCATCAACTTAATGGCATCCTCAGTTAGCTGGTCAAATACACGCTTTGTCTCAGCTGACATTTTCTCCTTTCTGTTATTTGAAGTTCCTTTCAACCTTCTCAGAGCTTGTAAAACCTGTCAAGCAAAAATAAAATTAGCTTTAAACTGTCCCCTTATAACATATTTAATTACAGAATAGTATGGGACAGACCTTAGAACTGAAAATGAGAAAAGCTTTTATTAAAAAAAATACTCTCTATCTACCTTTCAAAACCAACCATGACTTTTTACCAAAACAGGAAAAAATATCTAGAAGAAATTATCTACAATACTTGATAGCTTTGGTATAATTTATGCCCTAATGTGAGCAAGTTTATGAACCGGATTATCCTCAAGAGTAAAGACCCACAACAAAATGAACACGAACATCTAAAATAAGCATTACAACAAAAATAAATACAATAAGTGCTAGCATAGAATCATAGTCTAATATAAGCACCAGATCACTATTCACTTTATACATAGGATACTGATATCATAAAAATTGAGGGAAAATGGAACTCGGGTTTAGTACAGTTGGTACATGCAATTCTTAAAATGCGGATTTGAGAATCAAATCCCAGCATCTGCAACCCCTCTCCTATCCTAAGGCTGTAGCCTCTTCTGTATGGAAAAAAATGCAAATACTGGAACACATATGTAACATAATTGTTCTTTGGAAGAAGACCATTTTTTATCTCGGGAAAAAAATTTATCATGATGTACATTACCGTTTCTCCAGGTTCAAGCACATCAGCAATCCGTCTCTTTACTATCCCAATGTCTTGGGTGGAAAGATCTTGTGCCGCAACTTCATTATCTTCACCATTTGTTGTTATAGATGCTTTTCCTGTATATTTTACATCAGCTTCAACACTATCAAGCCAGGCATCCTACAATAACCGACGTGGTAGTCAATAGAAGTTCTGGTAATTATACTTAGCAGCTTCCGGTCAACACAACGCATTACCTTGATTTCCTTGTCAGCGACATATTCAACAAAGTTCCCTTCCGCATCAAAGTATCCTTCTTCTCTTTCTTTGTTAAGATTGAAGGGTTCTATTTGAACTCCATCATCAATGAAGTTCTCATTATCCTGCCAAAAGAAATTCCTCATCATTGGCTAATCCTTTCTCCTCAATCAATAATTTAGGACTCCATCAGTCATTTTAACTGCAAAGAACGCTACCAGATCAGGAAAGAAACTTCCTAAAATTATGAATTCGCTCAATAACAATTTAAAATCCAGCTGTGTGATAGCTCAAAGCGGCACTAAATAGTGTAAGAGCCAACACCTAAACTACAGAAATTGAAGATAAAGATGTTTTTTTTAATTAGATATAAAAAGGAAAGTGCCTTTTTACCAATTATTAGTCAGTCTAAGCTTAGAGAAAGCTGCCGTACATAACTAGCAGGACCACCATAAACTATACAAGAGTACAAAGATTGTGAATTATCTTATACCCTTTGAACAACTAGAATAAATTGGCATTAATTCAGAAGACACTGCATATTTAACATCTCATGGCATGTTCATGCTGTCAAGTGACCAATAAAGAATCCAAAATTGGACAGACTAAGAGCATAACAAACTTACCTCGTATGAAATTTCGGCAGCCGAGACGTCATTAAGCATTCCTCGTCCATCTTCAGCGAATAGCTCTGTAGTAATTTGACTGCGGCGTTTAGCACGCTCCTTAGCAGCAAGACGAGGATTCTTCAAGTCACCGGCATCGTCTTCAATATCAACTCTGTTCGGTACTTCTTCTCCAGGCTTTACCTTCTTTCCCTTCGGAAACCTAGCCCTCTTTTGCCTGTAAATAACATATTGATTTAATTCTAAAATTCAAATAGTCAATTAATCCACTGATATAGTGAGAAAGGACTTTCTTTGATTTCATGTCTTTAGATGACACCTAGTCCTGGATTCAAACCAGCACAACCCCCGCCCCTCCCCCTTATAAAGAAAAATTCCAAAATTCAAATATCAATTATCCCTGGGAAATTAAAAAAAAGGAGACATATAATTCACACCAATTTCCTTATAGTAATTAAACTTATCGATGCTATCAAAAACTTCACTAGACTCGAAAGGGGGAAACTTCATTTAAACCCTACACAATACACTAGTAAACAACCCTAAAAGAGGGGGGAAACGAGCAAAAACAACTGCATAAATATATGGGAAAATATGAAAGGAAAAGGGGGGATTGGAAGAAAATAATTACGCGGGAGGCTTGCTGGAGTCTTGGTCATCTAAGAATTGGCGCTTGAGATGAGAGCGCGGAGGGTTTTCTTCCATCCCTGCAAATATTTCTCACCTCCAACCGGTTTCCAAGTGATAATTTCGATTTTTTTCTCGAGAAAGAGGGAAAGCTGTCGTGATGCCGAGAGGGGAAAATAAACTCGACAAATAAAATGAACCGGCCTTGCCTCGCCTAGGTTGTTTGTTAATGTAACGCAGCCTACCTGAAATATCGACAAGATCGACTCGGCTGTTAAAACTCAAGCCTTGAACCGCAATGTTTGGATGAGTTTTGGGGTCAGTTTCAGCATAAGTCCTTAAGTTTTTTTTTTATATATATATTTTGGGTAAACTACCTATTTAGCACCAGGGGCGAAGGGTAACCATAGCCAGTGAGGGCCCTGCCCCCCACCCCCCTTTAAATTTTCAGATTTTACCTTTAATTTAAAAAAAATTATTTTGTTCCTTCAAAAAATTTAAAATATTGTATTATGTTTTAAAATTTTTAATATTTTTAATTGAATCCCTTTCTAAAAAATTTAAAAGTCTCAACAATTCTTAAATTTTATAAAAGTTTTACTTGATTATGTAACTTTTAAATTTTTGGTGAGTATTTTGTATTTTAAGGATAGATTAGTGACCATTTGTGTACTTTACCCTTAAAATAGGGGTAAGCTACCTTTTTAGTACCCCACCTATGCTCATGTTTTGTTTTGGTATCTCAACTATTATTTTTGACAAAATAGTACCTAATGTTAAGTTTTTGTTATGTTTTGGTACCCGACCATCTAAAATTAACGAAGATGGTAACATGGACTAGTACAATCACAATTTTAGTCTAAAACACACATATATTTATTAATTTAGTCCAAAATCCATATAATTTAAACATCATCTTAACTTTTGGGGGCAAATTTACAATTTACCCATTTTATTTTCCTTTCCAACGAAAATATCAACTTTTTTAGTTTTGGGGTTTGGAGATGGGGTTTGTGATTTAAGAGTTATAGTCATCCTCGCTCGTTGTAGTTCCATGAGCTAGCCGTCGTACCCTCACCGTCGTCTAAAATTTACGATTGTGCAATGCAAACGACATAAGTGTGATCTGTAAATTGGGGGAGAAAAGGCAGACAAGGATTAGGATAAGGTGAAGGTCGGACGACAAGGGTGAAAATGAAAAGAGTTGTCGATAATGTGAAGTACAAATGTCCACCAATGATCGATGAAGCGAGTTAGGTCGACGGGAAAAAAAGGGGTTAGGGTTTTCAGGCAAGAAGAAAGGGAAAAAAGAGGAAACTTTACAATTTTAGTCTAAATATTTTAAAAGATGATTAAATTGATATAAATATACAAGTTTTGGGACTAAAATTAATATTATCTCAATTAAAAATGAGTCATATCATCGTCTCCGTCAAATTTTAACGATTGGGTACCAAAACATAATAAAATATAACGTTAGGTACTAATTTGCACAGAAAAAATGATGTATCAAAACATAAATTCGGACATAGGTGGAGTGTTAAACATGGGCGGATATTGACATTAAAGCTTGTGGGAGGCTATTAAATTTTTTAAAAATCTTTAGAGTTTTAAATTAAATTTTTTGAAGGGTTTAATTTTTTTTTTGAAATTAGGGTCTAACTAAAAATTTTATAAAATTTAAGAATTATTGAGAATTTTAAAATTTTTTGAAAAATATTCAATTACAATTTTAAAACATAATACAATATTTTTGAAGTGAAAAAAAAAACTACAAATTTTAAAAAAAATAAAGGAAAATATGAAAAATTAGGGGGGCAGGGCCCTCACTGGCTATGGTTACCCCCGCCCCTGGTGCTAAATAGGTAGTTTACCCAAAATATAAACAAACTTAAAAAAAACGGTTAGTATTTGATTGATACACTATTTTATAGGGAAAATTATATGGGTGGTCACTCAACTATTACCCTTTTTATGTTTTGGTCATCCAACTAATTTTTTCGTCAAAATCATCATTTACGTTAAAAAACTAACGGTAGCGCTGATGTGATATTTTTAAAAATACTTTTTAATATTTTTTAATCAGTTCTCTCTCCTCCCCATATTATTTTTATTTAATTTTTTTTCAACCAATCATGTGTTGACACGTATCTCCACCATATTAATTGAAGAAAACTCAAAGAAAAATCAAAACTACACTTTGCAACTATGGAGAATCAAACCTGGGTACCCAAGAGTGAAGAGGCAACGCATAAACCAACTATTTTAAGCCAATTTTTATCTTCAAATTTACTAACACTTATATTTAACATATGTAAGTTAGCAATAACACAAAATAAAATATAAAAAGTAAGGAGTGACTCGAACACATTACCTTATTGATAAAATTTTAAATATTCAATCACCAACTTAAATTAATAAGTTATTAAATTATATTTAACTAAATTTTGGTTAAATTAAAAATCAAACTAGATTTAATTTTTTTCACTTTGTTTGACAGTAATAAAATTAATTAAATATTTATTTATTTTTATAAGATTAGATATTAAATTATTTTAAAAAAATTAAAATCTTTGGAGTTATAAATTAACTTTTTTGAAGGGTTTAATTTATTTTTTTTCAAAATTAGGGTCTAAACTTTAGTTTTTATTACAAAATGGTCACTAGGCCGTTAACTACCGTTAACTAGAAAACGTGATGGTTACAAAAAATTGTATAATAAACACATTTAATCCTTAATATTTACACATTCAATTAATTTAGACATCAGTAATGAGGGTTAAATTAGGAATAAATTGATTGGATGTGTCAATATAGAGGATTAAATGTTCTATTATTTAAATTCATGAAATTATCACGTCATCCACTTAACAACAAATGTGTAAAAAACTAAAATTTAATGCTTATCATGTAACTTTTAAAAGTTTTATGACTATTTTATATTTTTAGAAATAATTTAATAACTATATGTGTACTCTGTTTTTTTAACCAACGAAGACTCTAATTTTAGATTGATTGTGGTTTATTTTATTTTCTTTATTTTTTCTATACATTTATTATGCTATTTTATTTTTAAATGGTGTATCTGTTTTCGTATGAGAAATGGTGGATGACTTTATCTATGATTGTTATGACACATTTTTTTAAGGTTAGTTTTGACATAATCTCTCCATATGATGTTATTATGTTATATTGTTGATGTAATTATGTTTTTAGATTTTCAGGCTGAATACTGATAAAAGTTTGCGATCTCTTAATATAAATCATGATAAAATGATGATAATAATAAGTAGCAGAATTTAGTAAAAGAGTTTAGAACCAGTTTAAAATTAAAAAGATTAGAGATTTAAACTAAAAATTTTAGAAATGTTAAAAGGTTTATTTTATATTTTTAAAATATTTGAGGTCTTATTAAAACTTTGAAATTTTAAAATATTTAATGAGAGGCTTTTTTGAAATCATGAGAAAGAGAGATTTAATTAAGAATTTTTGAAAAATTTTAAAACTTAATATGGATTTTAAAAATTTTGTAATTGACAAATTAATTTTTTCGAAACTATCAAAGTACTAAATTCTCATTTTTCAATTTTTAGGATCTATAAGTTTCACTTGTGTTCCGCCACTGAGAATTATATTTATTATGTACGTTTGTATCTATCATTTATTTAAATTTTTTGGTTGTGTTTTTAATTATTTCTTTGTTTAGTCTCATAGTAATATTTGCTCATTCTATAACCCTAAATAAACTCAAGCACACTATGATAATTAAAAAAAAAATATTTGGATACACAATGTGTAAACTTTAGTTTATACAATCATTTTAATTTTAGGGTTTAATGACTTAGGTTTGGGTTTAAGGCTTTAGTGTGTACGGTGTAGAATTTAAAGTTTATGGTTAGAGTTTATAGTTTAAAGTTTAGGGTTTTAAGGTTAATGATTTAAATTTTAGATTTTATAGCTTAAATATGAAGGACAGTGTAATATGAAGGGTTTTTAATTTTACGCAACCCTCCATATTTAAATTATAAAATCTAAAATCTAAATCTCTAGTCCTAATACCTTAACACCTAAATTCTAAATTATATCCATAAACCTTAAGTTCTACCTCTTACAGTTTAAAACTCCTAAACCTTAAATCACAACCTAAATCTCTAAACCCTAAAATTGAAAGCTTATATATTAAAATATTTTTCTCATTTTATTACTATTTTATGGATTCTTCCTATAATCTTACGTATTTATTTCCCATTTAATAAAATTAGCTATTAGTTGAAAAATCTTTAAATGAGAATTATCCCCTCAACGCCAGATGTCGCCTATTAATAAGTTGCTTCCATGCTACGACATTAACTTTCCTCCGCCTTCCCACTTTTTTCAATTAGAAAAAAAGCAACTCCAAATCGTTTTCACATTTTTTGATTTCATAAAGTCTCACTCAGCTCCACATATACATAAATAAACAAAAACAAAATAAAAAAATTCCAGTAAGACAGTCAAACGAAAGAAAGAAAAGACCTCTCCTCTGCTTTCGTCTCCACCCTCTGCTTATCTCAACAACCAAACAAATCAATTTCAAAATAAATTCAAATCGCTCGATCTGTTCGTGTTCGGCTCATGGCAGATCGAGCCTCGTACAGTTTGGCTCCCCGATTAGGTCAGTCTTCTGCTGCTCTCTTTTCACCTACTTTTTTTAATTTTATATAAATATATTTCTTCAGATTTGCGTACTGTTTCAACGCGTTTTTAATCTCAAATTTGCGTGTATTTCCGTTGATTTTAAAATTGATCCGCGGTTGTGTTTGCTTTAGTGTATATTTTGCGGTGCTTTTACTTGAGGAAATTGGAGTTAAGTCTAGATATAACTTAGTTCAATTATTGAGGAAAATGGAGTTAAGTTTGGAAATACTAAGTTCAATTACTGAGGATGGGCGGGAGGAATCGATAAATTTTTAGCATTGAGGAACTTGATATTATCTGGACAAATGAGGATTTAGGGTTTGACTGTTCAATGATAGAATTAATGATGATTTTAGCCTTCTTCTGCTTGCATTGTAGAGTAGAATTTGTTTAAATATCAATAATTTCGCTTTTGAAGTGAGAACACTTTGTATAACTTTAGAAAGCTTTGAAGAGAAAAATTCTTAAAAGCTCTATCTAATAGGATTAGTGAATAAGAGTACTTGCTATGTTAGTGCAATTACTGCTTTGGTTATCTGCTACAAAGCAAGATGTTTAGCTTGCGTCCTAGGTTGTGCAGTGCAGAGAGAAGCTTTTGCATTATGGACAATTTTGCAGTTTTATCCCTCTTTAAGGCACCGTGAATGCTCCAACCAAAACTTAACAGTGTGGTTTATGTTTTTATATTGCAAATAAATTTGTGCATGGTTTGAGTTGTAATATCATTCATTATTATACTTAAGTTTTTGAGAGTGGAATATAGTAGGAGTGTTATTTATTGATATCATGAATGAAGCTTTTTGCTAAAATATGTCCCTCTGTCTCTTGGGCAAGTGTGAACTCTTAATCTCTCTCAAAAAAGTGTGAGCTCTTAATGTGAATGAAGTTTTTATTTTTTCATGTCACATGTTTGCTTGTGCCAATATATCTTTTACTAATTATATTTTGTTTCCTGATTTGTAGATATTGAACAAATATTACTAGAAGCCCAGCATAGATGGTTAAGACCTGCTGAAATTTGTGAAATTCTTCGTAATTATCAGAAGTTCCAAATTACATCAGAGCCTCCTACCAGACCTCCAAGTATGAACATTGAAAAGCATTTCATGGTTGGAATAAAATTTCACGACAAATTATGTTTATTGTGAATAAACATAATTATATTATGATTACTAAGTGCTTTGATAGAAGCATATGAGAATAATCATTTCAGAAGTATATTAATTAATGTTGATCTGTTGTTGCTTTATTGTACTCTACATTCCTAAAAACTTGTTTTGTTTGATCATTAAAGCTGAACACAAATGCTTTAAGCAAACATGCAACATGGATATTATCATTGTGATTTTTTATTTTTATGATATGATATCATGGTTGATTTAGGGTTAAATTAAACAGCGAAATAGATTGACATGAATTTAAACTTTGCAGGTGGTTCACTATTTCTATTTGATCGAAAGGTGTTAAGATACTTTAGGAAGGATGGACATAATTGGAGGAAGAAAAAAGATGGAAAGACTGTGAAGGAAGCTCATGAGAAGCTGAAGGTAAGTAATGCTTCCATAGGAAGGTGAAGCTATCTTGTTCTTGGTATATAATTTTATCAATTCAGGACGTCTTCATATAGTGACTATATTCACCGATTGAAAATTTTACCTAAGAATAACTTCTTTAAAGCTATTTTAGGTTGGGAGTGTTGATATGTTGCATTGTTACTATGCCCATGGGGAAGAGAATGAAAACTTTCAAAGGCGCAGCTATTGGATGCTTGAACCGTATGTGTTAATTTTATATATATGTGTATATTATATGTTTTTGTGGTTAGTTATATGCATTGTGGCGATGTTATCATGTTCCTATAATTTTATGTTCTCTCTCTGGTTTATTTCTTTATTCCAGTTAATTACACATATTTTGCTTTGCAACTGTGTGCTAATACCATAGTGCTTAGAAAAAGGTACTTCTATGAATCCCAGCTATGTGGGCATAAAGTAATATCAAGTTAACAGTGTTCAATAATTTGTTTATTCATGGGCCTCGTTTCCCATGTAATGCATGCAGGTTTTCCTAGAAGCCTCTACTGGCTGTTAACGTGGGAATTTGTGAAGTGTGGCAGAATATGATTCATTTTGTTTAGAATCTGTCACAATGGCTGCTGTATCATCTTTGCTTACATAGACTTGTAAAGCAAGTTGAAGCAGTCAGTATTTGAATTGCTTTATCAGCATTTTAAGCTAGAGTAATTTACAAACAATAATTTATTTGCAAATAATGCAATTATTCTTTGATTTCTGTGATATTTGGAACCCTCCTAGGGCAATGACTTTATTGGCGGTCTGATTTGTATAAAGTTTCATGTTTTTTTTTTTTAATAATAGTAGTACTTTGATTTTTATGTCTTTTTTTTGGAGGGGGGAGGGTCACATTTGGAATTGTTTATGCAATTTCTTGTCCCTAAGCGTTGTTAATTTTGGTTTGAATGGTTTTGTTACTATTGTAGGGATTTGATGCATATAGTTTTTGTGCACTACTTGGAAGTTAAGGTAACTACTCACTTCTTTTATTAATTCTGATTGATTGTCACAAAGTGATTTCTTGACAATTTGATTTTGGCTAGGCCACTGTTTTACCTCCTTTGAATAGTCAAATATTTCCACATGTTAAACTTTTCCTTTCTTCAGATCAGACCTTATTGGTTTCTTTTCCTTCAGGGTAGTAGAACAACTGGAGGCATAAGAGAGACCAGTGATGTATCAAATTCCCAAACAAGCAGTCCTTTAACTTCTAGCTATTCTGTTACTCATGCAAAAGAACCTTCTGCACATGCAAATTCAGCAAGCTCGATATCCAGTTTAACATCCTTATGTGAAGATGCTGATTCTGGTATTTTTTCCGTGCTCGGTCATTACTCATGTCCATACCCTTCTGCCAATAGTGTAATGTTATTAATTTGCCATCTTTCCTCTCATTATGCATGCAAATTTCAATGAAACTTATATGAGATATCATGCAGAGGATAGTCACCAAGCAAGTTCTAGATTCCGTACATCGCCCCAAATAGGAAATGCTACTGTGATGAACAAGTTGGATCCTGGCTATTTGAATCATTATTCTCCACATCCCTTTCAAGGTAAGCATTGTTTTTTTTTTATAATTTTGTTTTTATATCCGCTCGCTTCTGTTAATTGCTCTATGCATCAAGTTTGTGCATGATTTTGCATTGAGTGTGATGAAAACTTGAAACCCTTACAATATGATCATGAAGGCCAATCATCAACTCCTGGAGTAAATGAAGTGTCACGTCTTCATGGAGATAGACCGGGGGATATTAATTATGGCTCTTGTATGACTGGAGCTCAAAGAACACTTGATTCGACATCTTGGGAACAGGGCTTGGAGCAATATATGCCTGTATATACCAATGCATCTTCTAATGCTTTACGGACTTCCACTCAACCTAATACTATTAGCATCAGCCTGCAACAAGAAACAATGATGAAAGGCAAGCTATTAGCTGTTGAGAGTGCTGGCGGGGAGTTCGGAAATCCTTTGCCAACACAATCACATTGGCAGGTATTTTTAATAGTTGCAATTTGTATCCTAGGTATAAATAATTTAGTTTCTATGTCATGTTCATAATTTTGATATGGAACCTTAAAAACTGATATCTACACAAAGTATACTATTTGTAATATTTTTTTCTGTATATTATCTATCATATCATGCAGAAATTGTCTTAAGCTAAATGCTTAGTTTTTTTTTTAACGCAAGTGGTTTCTTGGTATCAGTTTTCAATGCTAAATGTTTTATCTTATTTTGGTTTATTTCTAGAAATTGGTATTCTTTTCACTTCCCTTCCTTTATTGAGCATACAACATTGAATCATGTCAGATCTGAATGAAATTTAGATGGTTATTGTAAACTTTTGGCTTTTGAGTTTTTTTTACTGATGTGTAATGCCTAAAGGATTGATTACAAGTAATAAATTTGTAACCTAACTTCTCTTCATGCATTTGTTTTCTCTTTCTGTACTTTTGATGTTTAGACTTATTGGATTTTTTTTTGTCAAATTCATGATATATAGATGTTCTAATTCAAGTACATCTTTCAGATTCCTTTGGCTGACAATGCCTTGGAGTTGCCCAAGTGGCCCATGGATCCATCATCAAATTTTGATTTGCAATATGATACTAAGTTATTTGAGCAGAATGCTCATGATTTTCATTTATCAAATGCTCTTGAGGAATTTTCTGGCCATGATGTTTTAAATGATCAGCCTCTGCATAAAAACCATCAAATACAGAGTATCAATGCAGATTCTAATTCTTTCCTGAGAACATATCCTGAGAACGATATGCATTTGGATGGAAATGTCAACTATGCTTTGTCTCTGAAAAAATCATTACTAGATGGAGAAGAAAGCTTGAAGAAAGTTGACAGTTTTTCTCGATGGGTTACTAAAGAACTCGGAGAAGTAGATGATCTCCAGATGCAATCCTCATCTGGTATTGCCTGGAGCGCCGTTGAGTGTGGAAATGTTTCTGATGATGCCTCCTTGAGCCCCTCTCTCTCTCACGACCAACTCTTCAGCATTGTTGATTTTTCGCCAAAGTGGGCTTACCTAGACTTAGAAGTTGAGGTATTAAAGCTTTTGTTAAATTTGAAAAGTTAGGTTTTTGCAGCTACTAGCATAATGAAGATTTTAGTTAACTGCTTGCTTATTCTCTTGGTCTTTTCCTCACCTGCTTTCTTATTTAAAAGTTGATAATTTGTCATGTTTTTATTACTTGTGCATTCTTCAACTTTATTCTTCGTGTTACTTTTGTCTGGTACTTTGAGGTGTGCATAGCGCTATCATGCTAACTGCTTGAAGTTCTCAATGATTTCATTTGCTGATGTTTTTACTCTCTTTTGCTTAGGTTTAATTGTTACACAGACACATATGTATATATATCAAACAAGCCCATGGTTGTACCTGATATGAAGTATTGTTACATGTCATTCAACAACCCCTCCCTCCTTTAACTGTCTATTTAGCTTTTGGGTTTTTGAAATCTTGTGATGTCCATTAATTTTTGATAGATGTCCAACTTGGTAAAAAATGGATTTTCCCTTTACGTTTTGCATAATGAAACAGGTATTCATTGTTGGAACATATTTGATGAGTCGAGAGGAAGTAGCAAAATATAACTGGTCATGTATGTTTGGGGAAGTGGAGGTTCCAGCTGAGGTTATTGCAGATGGTATTCTTTCCTGCCATGCTCCACCTCACAGTGTTGGACAAGTCCCTTTTTATGTTACATGTTCCAACAGGTTAGCTTGTAGCGAAGTCCGAGAATTTGACTACCGTGCAGGATTCGCTCAAGACATAAACATTTCAGATATCTATGATGATGTTTCAAGAGAATTGCTGTTGCGGTTTCAGAGGTTACTTTCTCTCAAATCTTTCAGTCATCATAATCATCACTCTGAAGATGTTGGGGAGAAGCGAGACTTGATTATTAAAATTATATCAATGAAAGAGGAAGAAGAATGCCACTACATTGTCGATCCCTCTAAAAAGGATTTGTCTCAACATGAAGCAAAGGAGTGCCTCCAGAAATTGATGAAAGAGAAGTTGTACTCATGGCTTCTTCACAAAGTAGTGGAAGATGGTAAAGGGCCGAATGTATTAGATGAGAAGGGTCAAGGTGTACTACACTTTGCAGCTGCACTAGGTTATGATTGGGCAATAAAGCCTACTGTTACTGCCGGAGTTAGTATAAACTTCCGTGATGCAAATGGATGGACTGCACTGCACTGGGCTGCTTTCTGTGGCAGGCAAGGACCTCCAAACTTTTTTCTGTCATATGCACCTAGAGTTTCCAATTTATAACCTGAAAAATTCTCACCAAACTGGCAGTTATTTAAATATGTATTGTGGCTATGAAATCATTTGGCAATATCCTAGTTGTAAATGAATGCATTAATTTCTTTGCTTTTCATAAAGTAAATGCTATATTAGAAGAAAAACTTATATACTTTTGTTAAGCGTCTGAACCTTTTTTTTTTGTTGCAAAATTCAGAGAGCAAACAGTTGCTATTCTAGTGTCCCTGGGAGCAGAACCAGGAGCCATTACAGACCCTACTCCAGAATTTCCTTTGGGCAGAACTCCTGCGGACTTGGCTTCTGGCAATGGACACAAAGGAATTTCTGGTTACCTTGCAGAATCTTCTTTGACTGGTTTACTTTCTTCTCTTACAATGAATGATAAAAAAGAAGCTGTACAAATAGTTTCAGAGCGAATAGCATCTCCAGTATACGATAGTGATTTGCAAGACCCATCACTTAAAGACTCGATTACTGCTGTATGCAATGCTACACAAGCTGCCGATCGGATACATCAAATGTTCAGGATGCAATCCTTCCAGCGGAAACAATTGAGTGAGTCTGGTGATGGTGTGTCAGATGAGCGTGCTATTTCACTTCTATCTGCTAAAGCACGCAGGCCATTCCAAATTGATCGAGTGGCCCATGCTGCTGCAACACAAATTCAGAAAAAGTTCCGTGGTTGGAAGAGAAGAAGAGAATTCTTATTAATTCGGCAAAGAATTGTCAAAATCCAGGTTCATTGCTGTTTTTTTCTTTGTCAATGGCTTAGTTTCTTGCTTTATCTTTTCCTCTCTTCTCCTAACTTTTTTCTTTGGAAAATATTTCATAATCTGATTGTATGTGTTTGTTTTATGATGAATCGTATGGTTGGAAATCTTAAGCAACACTATTTTGATGTATGAGGTGTTTAATAGGCAGTTTTTTGATGTTTATGATTTTACACTTCCTTAAGAGATAATAACATAAAGGGATCTTGGTCTCTCATATTTAGGGGTTTTGACCATTTCATTTTTGCTGACTGCTACTGCCATGACTTTTACCCTTTTTTAAATTGTATTAATGTTTCCCATATGTTGTGTATTTACCTTCGAAGAATGGGAAACTGAAATGATAATCTTATGATGAAGTGTAACCTTCGAAGAATGGGAAACTGAAATGATAATCTTATGATGAAGTGTAAAATTGTTAGTTTAAGGATTTATTGATGTATAATTTGCCTCTAAACATTAAAATCTTGAATTTGAATATTGATTTGAAATTTTATGGTGTGAAGGCCCATGTTAGAGGTCACCAGGTGAGGAAACAGTATAGAACAATCATATGGTCCGTGGGAATTCTGGAGAAAGTTATTTTACGGTGGAGACGTAAAGGGAGTGGTTTGCGAGGATTTCGACGGGAGGCAATTACTAAGGAACCTGACCCACAGTGCACGCCCTCGAAAGAGGATGATTATGATTTTCTCAAGGAGGGAAGAAAACAAACTGAGGAAAGGCTGCAGAAGGCACTTACTAGGGTAAAGTCCATGGCTCAGAATCCTGAAGGACGAGGTCAATATCGAAGGCTGCTGAACTTGGCTCAAGGGATTCGTGAAAACAAGGTATGTGCTGTTTTCTTTTACATAGATTTCTCCTTTAGTAAAGTTTACAATTCAGCAGGCTTCAATGATGTTAGTTAGTTACCCATGACAATTCAATCTGTATGAGATTGTGTCTTTGCACCTTGAACTCTCTTTGTTTCTGTCACTAGCTGTTGCTTCATCTGGATGTTAACTGGCCAAGGCTAACTATAATCCGGCTAAGGTCTTCTTTGATTATTCCGAGGCCTATTTTACATAAGCCCAATTGTCTGCTTGGTCTGAGCTATCTTTTCTTTGATTATTAAGATCATTGCATGTCTTGTAAGACCGATTTCAAATTCTTGAGATTGTATGCCATGATTTTGAATGTGAAAATGTGCTTATTAGTCAGTTCCAATAAATTCGTATTCAACAGTTCTTTTACCTCAATATTTTGTCAAAACACCGACCATTTTGAGAAAATGTTCTACAGGCTTGCAATATGGTACTGAGCAGTACAGAAGAAGTGGGTGATGGTGAAGGAGACGGCGATGAAGACTTTATCGATATCGACTCTCTTTTAGATGATGAAACCTTCATGTCTATCGCATTTGATTAAGCTCCTTCAAACCTTGTCCCCTACATATCCAACCTGTACATAGTCCGGTACGGCAGCTTCATGTCAGCAGTAAGGGTTTTAACTTGGGGGGTTCTGTCTATAAAAATATAGCATCTAACGTACACTACTTTGTTTCTAGGTATAACATGGGCCATCTGTTTTACTTTTTCAGTTTAAAATAGTGTGTTTTTAATCCCATAAATTTGTTAACTCAAGGGTTAGAGTGTAGTATTTATTAATTTCAGCTTTGCAATGCAGTGTTCCCTTTGTGTGCTTAATTTCCTTTAAAATCTCTTGTTTTCTTCAGATTCGATCAATAGTCAACACACTCAAATCCGACTCAACGAGACGAGGCTTCGAAAACTTATGACCATATTTAAGATTTCAATTTAGGTTGCCTGTGCCCTTGATCCGAATCGGTTGGATCGAGAACCCATAGTTAACTGATTTAGCTGTGCATTATACGAATATTGTCTTTATTGATAAAAAGTTGGTTTAATATAGATTTATTATTATTTAGAAAAAAATTGTACTAAGTTAAAAATATTTCTTAATATATTGAATTTGCTGATTAATGAAGTGGATTTCTGCTTAAGCACAAAACAAGAGTTTTGAGAGTGAATGTACATAGAGAAATGTTTAAGGCCTTTGGCGTTGAGGAAACTAGACAATGGATCAAGTCCTCGCAGGCAGCTCACACATTTTCCTGACCATTTTAATCTTTCAAGTTTCTGGTTACAAATGCATTCAACTCTTCATTTGATGGGATGGTACTGATCTGAAACTCGCTTCGGAGGCAATTTCCGAAGTATAAACAACACCAAAGCCGACGGAATAATCTCTACCAACTGTCCAAGAAACAAAAGCTGTTAGAAAACGGCACGTTACGTCCGAAGTTGGATCTAATTGTATAGCATGACTGAATGAGTAGCACACTCCAGAAACCAAATGTACCATGTAGTAGATAAGATTCAGGAGGGGATGGTCTAGAACATCAACATCGGCATCCTCGTCAAAGGCCGAGACCAGAACCTGCAAAGCGAAAACCGTTAGAAACAATCTTTTGATACGCATAAAGAAGTTTATGTAGTATTTTACGATTTTATTCTCGATCCAACATGGCTCACCATGAGGCATCTCAGCACGAAACAAGCACAGCATATCCCTGTTACGAAGCCAACCTGCCATGGAAATAAAGGTCGAAAGCCACACCGAATGACAAATATACAGTTGAAAGGGTATCGATTTCTTTACGATTACAAGTTAACAAACCTCAAACAGCTTCTTCTGACGACCTCTGGATTCGATAGGGAATCGTCTCAACATCAAGAACAACCTAATGATAGACGACAGAAATGTGAATGGAGAAGGAACGGAACTAGAATTCTGTTAGAGGCTCAATATCGACTCTTACCTGCCACCGTATAGAATGAACCCGGCTGCAGCACAAAGCGAAATACCTGCAAAATGCAAAGAAATAAACCGATGCATACTTCACCGGAATCTATTCATTCGTTTAAGTTTGTAGAAACGACCACTCAAACTTTGTTATTGCACTGAAAATGCAAATTCAAAGCAGATTTAAAGAAGAAAAACTTACCTGAAATGAAGACTCTAGCGAATTCGATTGCAACCGGGCTTTTACTTAGTCGTATGGAAATCCATATGCATACCTTTTAGCACAAGAAACAGATAAGCTTATTTAGATTCATTGTGAAATCCGAAAAAAATCATCATTCTAGATGAAGTACCATTGCATTGTTACTTTTACCTGGGCGAAGTATATAAATCCGTTGATGCAATAGTATGCAGGTCTAAGTTTATTAATCGGAAGACTTCTTGCCTAAGAAACAAAAATAAAGAAGGATCCGTGATATTCGATTTAGCATAGCGATTAAATTATGCAAAACGAGGGCATAACAAAGCAGAGTTGTCTACCTGGTAATATATCTCGGCCCAGAAAAGAACAAGCAGCATATATGTTGAAAAAAACAGAAGATTAGGAAGATCCAGAAGCACCATTTCGAGTGCCTGTATACGGATCGATGTTACGGTTAAAGCAGTGAAGCTGAACTAAGAAGATACCGTGATATGAAAACTATTGTCACAGTCTCACAGATAATCAAATGCTCTACTAATATCCGAATGCCGAAATCGGAATTTAAACAATACAAACATTTAGACATCATATGTCAGCAATTGTTATGGAACCCTAATGAATAATGACATGTCCATGCTATCTAAATGCTCATTCACTAGAAGTTACGATTAAAATCCGGTGCATCGACTCTAAACAACGGGACATACCTTGGATTTAACGAGGAACACGGTCTTGTAGAAACAGAAAAGAACAGCCCTCACTGTTAGAATGCCATATAATGATTTATTTCAGCAAAGTTTTAAAACAGCTAGTTGAAGAACTGAGAGATATAATGCACAACTCTTACATCCATTCACAACAAAGTTCATCAAGTGGAAAACCTTTTGTGTTGTCCACCCATACTCCGGCACTCGCAGTTGAATCCGGCATAGTTGTACCTAAAAATCGAAGCATAAGTGCCGTTAGAAAGCGTAATCTCGCAGCGTATGCTCCGTCTGGACAGTATCAGATAACATTATAAGTTGCGGTGAAACAGCAATGCTGGGGTTCACATGAATCTCACTAGCATATTATCGAACACATACATATCGAAAAATCATTAGCATATCAAAATTTATATAAATTCATAACACATTAAACATGATTATGATATAAAAAATAACACGAACATCGCATGAATACTTGCCTCGATTACACGAGATTACGATTGCAGACGAACACATAAAGATTCAAGCTTTACATAAAACATCACATGCATTAATGGCATTCATGTTTTCATTTGATCCACATTTTGTTTCATTCAAACCCCATTTAAAAGAAAAGAAATTCCCATTGTTTCAAACATGGAAATGCATGGAATTACCAGAGCAACAAATGAAATAAGAGCATAAGAAGCAGACAACAAATAGAAAATGAATCTCTGCCATTCCTCGGATTTATCAATCTCATCCCACCAACCAAGCATTCCCGCGACATCTTTCAACAGTGATGTTTTCTCTGTAAGAACAAAACCCTTTACTCTCACCATCTGAAGTAACTTCCCCAACTGTAAAAACAATGAAAAACAAACAAATAAAAACAGAAAAAAAGAAGAGAACAGAGAAAACGGCCATTGATAAGTGGGGAGAAAGTAATGAGAGAGGAGAAGGGGGTGGAGGGTAAGGACACGTGGAGGGAAGAGGAGCATGCCACTTGTGGAGAGAGCATAACGGTCGAACATATACAGTTAGTGCCATGTTCGTGGATTTCGGTAACAGACAGCAACTCTGTTTTTTTGGCTTAATTAATGGTTACAGTTAACAACATCGTCGCTAGAAAAAAGTTAAGAAACTGAAGCTAAAACTTTAACCGGTTATTCCTGTTGACTTGACTTCGTAAAAATCAAGTTTTAGTTAAAAAATAGAACAATAAAACTATCGACAAAAGCGATCTTTTGATGCAATGTTTTGTAATATTTGGACAAATACGATTTTTTTTTGTTGCCCTCCCGGCTTTGTCCTAATTAATCTAAAACCAACTTAGTTCGCACATATGGATTTGGTGGATGAGTCTCTCAACGAGAATTTTCTGCATACATAAAGTCTCAAATTCAAACTCAAAATTTGCTTAAGTGATACAAAGTTGTTTACCACTTGGGCCGTTTCTTTTTACACGAAGAAAGAGACAAAATGTGAACTCCTTTTATTAAAGATAAATTTGACAGTAGATGAGAAGGTACATTCAACATTGTACAGAGATTTCCATTTCCTTGTAATTTACCAGAGAATACTACTTGAGTAAATGAAACCTTCGGCTCTCCAAAGCTACCTCCTATATGTATGTATGTACAATTATAGTTTAAATTTGGTGCGGTAAACTTCGAACTCTTCTGAAGCTGAAAGAAGTGGCTTCTGTTTACATTCAGAAGAAAAACTGTAAATGCCAAATGCCAGAGTTATATGAATGAAAAATAAAATACACAAACACACACAAGTGCAAATTTTGGATGCTATTAGATATAGGTCAAATTATCATTTTAGTTCATATACTTTAATTTGGCATGATTTGATCCTCCTACTATTATTAATGTTACGCCTTAGTCTAAATCACTAACACTGTTAAAAAAATCCCATTAATAAATTCCATATCATGAAGTTGAGCTAGACCTTTTAAAAAAAATATCATATCAATGTTAGTGATTTAGACTAAGATATAATATTAATAATCATAAGAGGATCAAATTCTGATTCCAGGCCATTCATATATATATATATATACTCCTACTCAGTGACGGATCCAGAAATATTTTTCAGGGTGGGCACAAGTCATAAAAATTAAAGACTAATTCATAAAATTTTAAAAAATTAAAGACAAATGTGTGAACTTTAAAAATTTCAGGGTGGGCACAGGCCCACCCAAAGTAAGCTTTGCATCCGCCACTGCTCCTACTTGCAACTAAAAAGAAACTCCTACTAATTATGTTTGAAGTAGGGGTGTTCACGGTTAACCAACATACTACAATGATTAACCATTTCTACTACGATGATAATGTTTAAAGATAATGTATGTTCTAATTCCAAACAACGCTCAAACTCAATGTAGTATGAATGGTTAACCATGAACACCACTAGTTCGAACTAAATCACCAGGTTACTAAGAATTACCTGTGTGAGATTGGGACCACAAAATCTGCTTAAAATCCCTGAGCCACCCCCACAGCCTTGCTGGTTAGCTTTCTCGATTTTGCCTTGCATCTCGTCAAGTAAATCGCCGTATGTTATATCTGGGTTCCCTCTTACAACTTCTATTAAAATGAATGTCAATGCACCACTCATTTGGTTGGAACTAAATGCCTGCAATTATTACTAATTAATTGTTTGCTTCAAAATAGGTTTAATTCACCATTTGCTACTTGAATTTATCACTTTTTATAAACGTAGTACTAGTGTTTTTTTTATATAACAAATTCGGGATACGTATTTGTCAAAAGTTACATTTAGTAGGGGTGTTCGCGGTTAACCAAAATACTATACGGTTAACCTATAAGTTATGTTCTTAGTGCAAAAGTTATATATTCTTAATGTAATTAGAGGGAAAATGCATAGAGAATGTATCTAAGAATGCATAGAAAATTAGGGATTCATTCTTAATGGTTAACCATGAACACCCCTAACATTTAGTACCTAAACTTAAAAAATGTGGTACTTGTATATTTTTAGGAACCGGTTTGGCACCTGAATTTGAATATATTTATAATGTTGTACATGAATTTGACACTTTTTAACATGTACAAGTTGAAATGCAACATTATCATATGTTCAAATTATCAAATGTGTAACTTTTGACAAATACATGTACTGAATTGTTAAGAAAAGTATAAATACTGTTTTTGTAAAAAGTTAATAAACTAGGTACCAAATTGTATATTAATCCTTCAAGTTCATGAATCTATATATACTATATATCTAAAAAAGAGTAGTTTCTTGATTACTCACAGTTGTGTCAGCAGCAACCTGGTCATCTCCGCAAGCACTGATACAATAAGCTTTTCCACCGCTTGTTTGTTTCCTCACCCCCGACGGAGGCTTGTTATCCGTCCATCTCTTACTAGCCACAGGAGAAAGAAATTAGAATCCGATTCTCAGAAAAAAGAAAAGAAGAGCACTCAGCCATTGAGTCAAATGGTCGAACACATAAAGCGCATTACTTTACATACATATATACCAATCATAGAAATGCGGAGCTTACTGTTCTCTATCATAGACGTGCTCTAGATCAAGAATAGTTCCACTATGGCAAGCATCAACAATGGCATGAAGCGTGACACCATCAGTCAGCGGCTTAACAATGGCGGCATAGATGTCATTGTCGAGGATCATGCCTTCTTTCAGAAAATCAACCGGGCAGATCGTCTCGTCGAACCCATCAATCTCGTCGTTCTCAAAATCGGGTTGCCGTAACCCATGCCCGGAGTAATAAAAAACCAGCGAATCACCTGACTTGCTGCCCTTCACCAGCCATTTCAAGCAGTTCTCGATGTTTGCCTTTGTTGGTATAAGCCTGGCGTCTGGTTGTTCCTCTGCCGATACACATAACCAATTTCATTGTGTAAGTTGGAGCCCATTTTCACTTTGGACAAAGTTTTTCGAGTTCTGGTTTAAATTATTCTGAGTTTGTCTTTTTCGGATTCGGATTCGGATTGTATTGGATTTTGGTCATTTTAAGTTCAAGACTTAGGTTTTCAGATCAATTCATTTCAAGTTTGAATCATTCTAGATTTAATCACTTTGAATTAAGGTCCTATTTAATTATTTGTTCGGGTCATTTCAGATTCAGACTAATTGAGAGATCGTCTCATGTTCAGGTTAATTCGAGTTAGAATCGGACTGGATCGGATTTCTTAATTGCCTTTAAAGTTGATAGGTCTAATTCAAAATAATACCAGGATTTAGGACCACATATCACAGATTTACAAACTAAGCTAAAACCAGTAAGGTTAATGATAAAATACCTGTGAGAAGTAGCATGTTTTCCTCCTTATATCTATACTTTTCAATCAACAAATCCTTCATGTTGAACACATCGTTTATGGTCCCTTTGAGCTTATACTTCCACTTCTTGTAGCTCACACCGCAAAGCACCGCACGTTTGTCCGCCAACTCGCCGATTCTATCCAAAGCACACGTTCTAGGGTAACGGTTCGGCGATGGCGCGGAGGCAGATTGCGGTTGCAGGGTGTTACAGAGCAGAATCTTGTCAAGCAAGTAACGTAACAACAAGATAAATACACTGCCTTGGTCTCCGCCGGGAGGTGTCGAGGGTTTCCTCAGTGGCCGATTCGGATTCTCCGCAAGGCAATGTGGGCAGATAACTGTCTCGGCTGTGGTGGAGGCTGAAAACTTTTGGCGGCAACGATGGCATACGAGTCTGTTTTCCATATCAGCCCGAACGAGCTATGTGTGTTTCATTGGAAGGGAAGGGAAGGGAAGGGAAGCAAGCATTTGATGCTTAAATGGAACATTCGACGGAGACAATGGCAATGTGTATGAGTCATTCCTTGCTTCCAAAATTGTCTTCTTATAATATTATTCTTTTCACAACTTTAGAATTGTAATCTTAATCACAATCAATGTGATTCTATCCCCTTTTTACAGAATATTTTCCAAGCTTTATTTTGATACATCCACACGTAATTCATTGATTGATATACATATATGTTCGTTAGTTCCTATATTTTTGTCGAATTCGTCATTATTCTTTTTTAATTAAATTTGGTCTCAACTTTTCAAAAACAAGTTAAATTGTTTTTTTAAGAAAAACGTTGACAAAATATTGTATGCGTAACAGTTTTGATGTCGAGGGTGGAAGATAAAAGAGATTAATAGCTTTGAACTTTTAAAAAAAAATTGATAAAATTTAATTTGGTCCTTAAGATTTTTAAAATTTTATATTAAGCTTCCAAATTATGAATATTTTTTAATTAAATCTCATCTCATAATTTTTAAAATTTCTTATTAAATCTCTCAGAATTATTAAAAACTTTAATTAAATTCTCAACAAATTTTGGATTTTTAGTTTAAGCATCCATTTTTTACAAAAATTAAGTTGCCTTCAAATTTCACCATTGTTTGTGGTGGTAGATCACATGAAAAATCCAAAAGTACTTCATGCTAACATGATAACATGACACTAGCTATCTTATATGACGTACCAAAAATTAAAGATAATTTTTTTGAAAACAAACAAATGTATCTTTTTCGCACGAAGTATATATGAACGGTTAGGTAAGATGTCATTTCAATAATATTGAAAATTTAATGTTTTAATCAAAACTACATTAAAAAAATATTTTAGAAAAATAGGGATCAAATTTGTCTTTTAAAAAAGTTAGGGTCAAATTTAATTAAAAGAACGATGAATGCTAAAATGCCAAAACTTATAAACATTAATATCTATATACATTTTATATTATATGTTATACTGTAACATCAAAATTTTTTGGTAATTACATGTTTATTTTATAGTTTATGTTCAATATTTGTTACTCCTTTTCCTAATAATATCATCTCTAAAGTTTGAAGGTGAGTTCTCTCCTTAAGAGAGCAATGAAACATCATAGTTATTTTTTAAATAGATGTAAGTTCCTTGGTATTTTTTATTTACTGATAATATATAAAATTATAGACTCTAATGTATGAAATATAAATTCTTCATATATAAATATTATTAAATGATATTTTTAAATATCAATTTAAATTAAATGAAAATTTCTTAAATTGCTAGACAATATCAATTAATTATTAATTTCTCAGTTTATGTTTCATTCGTTAATTTGGTTTAAAAATATAAAAAAAATTCAATTTGAAATATAATGATAAATTTAGTCATGAACACATACATATTGTCAATTTCTTTTATTCTTTGTTTGAGTTAAATTTAACATTCAAGTTTTTGAGATTTATCAAGTTGACCTTAACAGATCATAGACTATGTATATTTTTTCACCTTGTGGTTGTTCATTCTTGTCTATTGATATTTCGATAAATAATTGTTGTCGAATGAACAACCCTAAAAAATAAAATCACGCTAATAATAAAATGAGTAGACTATTGTACAATTGATCATGTGAATTCGTTAAAAATTTAATATTCTAATCACTATCTTTATTCAAATTAATGTAATTCGAGAAAAAAAACATACAATATAATATTGACGGCTGAATTTAACTGAAGAAAAATAGAGATCGAATTATAAAAAATATATGTAGAGAACTAAATTATTATTTATGTCTTAAAATACAGTTTGTCATTGACACACCATTTATTAGTTTTACCTAGTGCACTTATAGGTTTGACGATCTTATTTATAGGTTTGATTACCAAATTAAATATCTTAATTGTCACAGACAATAGTAGCTTACATATATAAACAAATATAATTTTTGCATAGCAACAACCAGTTAATTAATAAAATAAGATATTAGATTACTTAAACAAGGTCAGAGGCG
Organism: Hibiscus tridactylites; assembly: GCA_958450335.1. Lineage (NCBI taxonomy): Eukaryota > Viridiplantae > Streptophyta > Magnoliopsida > Malvales > Malvaceae > Hibiscus > Hibiscus tridactylites. Next base: position 8,842,319 of record OY288279.1, read on the forward strand.
TTATAAAATAAACAAATTAAAGCGAAGATAAAAATGCTGACAAATGAGCAGTATTGTCAAAATTAATTATCTTTTGGCGTTGTTTTGTTAGTTCAGTCTAGTATATTTTGTTTTGCTTGATGAGTTATCGAAGTAAGGCGTTGGATTTTACTTTTTGTGCATTTTTTTATTGTGTTGTACTCTTTTCATCTAATTGAGATTAAAGAAGTCTTTAACGAGGTACACAATTCAGGTCTAGGCTTGTATGGTTACATTAATAATAAATCATATTTGCTAAGGAACACAAGACAAAAGAAATGGGTGTCCCATAATAAAGTTTTACAGTATCTAATCTAAATTAGTCAGTTAAAAAAATACAACTCTTATACTAGAGATTAATTATATCAGGTGAGTGTGAATTTATACAAAAAACAGTGTAAAACTTTTTAATTTTTATATTGTATAAGTAGATTCTATTATATATATATATATGGGTTAGGATCAACTTACACTGTGTAAAATTCAATTACTTTTACACGGTTTTTGGACCGTTGGATGATGGTAATTAATGGCTCTAATTATTTCCTTATCTTTTTTTCCCAAATGATAATCTTCACATTTTTTACTGTTAATCTCATCCATCCATTTCACTCATCCAATGGTAGTGTAAAACTAAATAAGTTTTACACAATATAACTTGATCTCATCCCCTCTCTCTCTCTCTCTCTCTCTCTATATATATATATATATATATATATATATATATATATATATATATATATATATAGTGTCACGGGGTCAGAGTCTTGGCGCAGGGACATCTACCCCTGCGGCAACCCAGGGCTATTACCAGCCAAGGGCTAAGCCTTTTCCATCTCCGATGCTCACTGGTTTCGCCCTCCCATGGGCTCATCAGGGAAGCGGGGACAGCTCCCGACCAGTGTGGTGCCTACCAACGCGCCATTCCGAGGACTAGACGGCTGTACGGCACGTACTACACCGTTAATGCTATCCCGCATCCTACATTAAGCACAACCAGCAAGCATCTCGCGCAGTCACGCGTGTCACGACGAACGGTCCGTGACAATAGTTTTACATAATGTAAAGAAAATTATATTCATATATATTTTAGAACACTTACTCTTATAAAATATAGTATATTAAAAATTGAGAGATAAGGAGTTACTTTGGTAATTAGATGTTATTGGTTAAGGAATATATGCAAAGTTATATATATATATATATATATTTAAAAACAATTAAAATGATAAAATACCTCAACATCATTGTAACTTTATTTTTTATTTTACTACTTTTTAATACTAATTAACTATTTTCTCTCATTTTTTCCTTTTTATTTTTTCTTCCATCGTTTATTAGTCGATAACGATGTTAGTTTTAATATTGGTTGTTAATAGTTAGTATTTTATCTCTTTATTTTTTATATTCATTTTTTATGTTTTGATTCTCTTTTAGTTTATACATTTTTTTTTATTTTTTTGTTTAGATTCTCTTTTAATTTTTTTAATCTTTTTTATAATACGGTTTTTTTGTCTTGTAACATATTTTCCTCTTTCTTGTGATACGATTCTGCTTTATGACACGTTTTTGTCTACCTATGTATGAGATTTGTGTTTGTGGATAGATAGTTTTCTCACGACGTTCGGCTTTGATTTGCGATTAGTAGTGGTTTTGAATAGTTTAATCATCTTTTGCGTTTCGTTTGTTGATGCAGTCAGATCTATTTTGCGAAACAACCTACAAGATTGTTAGTTTCGCTCACTATTTCTACTTCGATCTTTAAGCGTGTAGGTGGATAGAGACAATGAATTTTATTTTCTGCTTCCTTTCTCCAATGTTTCATCCCATCCTTGTTGTTGCAGTTCACTAGACGTGTTTTGCGTCAGATCTATTTTGCGAAACAACCAACAAGATTGTTAGTTTCACTCACCACTCCTACTCCATCTTTAAGCGTGTAGGTGGATAGAGATAAATAATTTTATTTCCTACTTTCTTTCTTCAACGTATCATCCCATCCCCGTCGTTGTAGCTAACTGGACGTGTGTAGTTGGTCTGATGTTTCGTTTTATAGTTTCTCTTTATTTTGTTATTTCATCCTACATTATCATTCCGTTTGAAATGTTTTTCCATTTTACTTTCTAATAAATTTAATTGATTAATGTATAAGACTATTCAAGAAAATTTATTGACCGTTGATTAATGTATTATCAAAAGAAGAAGAAAGGGTTTATACTTGTAGTGATAGATTTAGTTGAAGCTTTCGGTCCCGACAAATGCATTTCTTATATTCTTGGGAGATTTGATTAATAAAAAAAAGAAAAAGAAAAAGAAAAAGAAAAGAATCAGATGCATTTTGCTTTCAGATACTGTGCCCATTGCCTATGGCATAGAGAGATTGAGATTAGATTGTAGCCATTGGTGCTGCTTCGGCTTTACTCCTCTGTCTGATTCTTGCTTCCTACTGCAGATCAACCAATAGTTATAAATTAGTATAAAATTATATAAAGTTTATATCATGTAAATGGATTTTAACTTAATATATATATTGGGTTCGTTACTTAAAAAACACACTTAGAAATAATTTATTGGTCGATTAATTCGAATTAAGATATTACATAGATTTATTATGAAGATGATCATTTCAACTTAGTTCATTTTACTCATATTGTCATGATTCGAACACTTAATTTTATTTTTTAAAATAATACTGTTTCATTCTGTGGACCAACTTTAATTTCTAAAAAAAGGGGCTTATTCTTTGTTAAGAAACAAAAGTTGTCCTAAATTTAGCCACGAAATCCAGCGTACGTTGCTACAATTCTAGATTTAGCCATTACCAAGGGCCAGCAAATTGTTTGATTCCATTTAAAATTTTGCCAACTGTGTTTTGTTTCTTTTCTTTTTAGCTAATAATCTGAATACCTGGAAAGCAAAGCAAACCCCAAGCAGAAGTTTGGAGGATCAGAACTTGTAAGGAGGTGGGTGTTGGGCACCCAAAATTTTATGTGTTAATTCAATTTCAGGTACCCATCAGTTTCGAAGTAAGTCGAATTAAGCTATCGAACCCCAAATTTTCTTGTTCAATTATTTTTAGACCATTATTAATTTTACATTTACTCAAATATCATTAAATATTCATTAAGTCCTGTAAATTCTAAAACTAGATAAATTAAGTTGTGTTCTTCTTTTTGTTTAAATATTTCTTATATTTTTATCAACTTCGTAATAGACAGTTTATCTTTGCCCCAAATGTCTTATTCCAACTTCATCATTGAAAACCATGTTATAATTTAAATACCTTACCCTAGATTCGAGCCATTACGGATTTTCGTTAGTCTCAGCTTCAAATTCTATTCCCATGCAAAAAAATCCAATATGTGCATCTTTTTAGCTTTTAAGTTTTGACACAAAAGTATCATAAGATTTAAGGTTCTCATTTTGGATGGTGCTTTGTATCTATGCGTTTCCCACTTGAGGATTGTGATTCTCAGTCATGAAATTTAAGGTGTGGTCCAAATGGTTCGATTCATTTCATTTTTCACAACTTTGGGTTTTATAACTACCAAGTACCAAGAACCTTATCCAAATTAACGAAAATCCTGAATTTTCTTTCTTCTTCTTCTGCTTTATTAAAAGATATCTAAGAGGGGAATATTGCATTTAATTACGGTCCACAATTTTTTATGGACAAGCCTAATATTATTGTTGTACAAATAATATTACATAAACAACACAAGCTACTCATTCACGTGTAAAAATCATTTGCTCCCTAATTATGTCTCATTTTATGTCTTACACTAAAATTCACTTAAAAATTAAATTTTAAATTTTAACCTTAAATTTTACATCTTAAACCCTCAACTTCACACTCTAAAAAATATACCCTACCTCTAATTTCTTAAACCCTAACCATAATCTCTAACCTTAAATTTAAACTCTAAACCCTAAACTCACTATTTTAAAATAAAAACATAAAAGAAGGCATGAAAAAGGGTTAGACGATTTCCATCTCATTAACATCGATCTCCCATTTACCGACAAGGGACGTGAAAGAGAAAGGAGATATTTAGGATTAAATAGTAAGGGTATATGCCATCTCTTTTATAAATACCATCAATCTAGTAAAGCTTGCTGTCTTGCTCCATATTTTGAATAGAGGTGAAACATGAATAACACCAACGATGACAATCTTTTAGGTTTTTTTTAAAATTAATATCGGGACAAATCAGAATTCAAGTTTAGAAGAAATATAATTTGAAATGATAAAGTAAAATAAAGTTTAAATAAACAAAGGATTATTATCTCATACACAAGTAGCGTAAATATTTTGTTTTTATAAGCGGCTCAATTTGAGGGTTTAGAGTGTATGTGTTTTAGTGTAGAGATTTAAAAATTTAGGGTTTATGGCTAGAATTTAAAGTTTATAATTATAATTTAGGGTTTAGAGTTAGGGTTAAGGTTTATGTTTTAGAGTAATATGGCTAGGGATTTAGAATTTAACCTATAAACCCTAAATTTTAACTTTAAGCTCAAAATTTGTCAATAACTCCTAAATTCAAAACTACTATATTTAAACTCATAAACCCTAAATAGAGTCTTTAAACCCTAAAACTAAGACGTTTGTATAAACAAAGTTTCTACAAGCACTTACACATGGAATAATTACCCATAAACAAATATTTCAATTAATAATGTTTTTTAATAAAAAAATTGAAGAGGCAAACATACATTCGTACCTGGTTAAGGTATATGTTATCATTCAGAATATGACTCCAAAATTTTTTCACTTTTTCAAAATTAAGTTATTCTTAGTTGATGATGTTTTTAACAAAAGTCAAAAAAATAAAAAATAAAAAAAATTTAACTTTTAAAAAGTACCTTTTAATTCAAACTAAAAATATTTTTAATCTGAAAAGGCATTTATTCTACATTACATTTAACTTTAAAAACACTTTAAAGAGATAACACAAAATAAATATTTTTAATATAATTCTTGTCTATTTTATGATCTATGTTTGAAATTTGTGACTCCTCTCAAAGTAAAAAAAAGCATAATATCAAAAAAAATTTCTAACGTTTGATGGAATAGTCATTTTAGCCCCTATTCATTTTTTTGAAGAAATTTAACCCTCAACGTTTTATTCTGTGTCAAAATGACACATCTGTAGATGAAAACTATTAGTTAACTAGCGGTAAATGACTTGAAATGATGTGACAAACCTACATGGCAGTGCACGCCACGATAGTAGTTTCATATAAGCAAATATTCTGACTTTACAGAATGAAACACCAGTCAAAAATAATTTTATAAATTGTTATAAAATATAAAATATTTTTTTAACGTGTTATTCTGATAAGTCATTTCAAGTTGTTTATCATCAATTGACTAACAATTTCATTCACGGAGGAGCCATTTAAAAAATTAAAACGTTTAGGGCTAAATTATTTTTAAAAAAATAAAGATTAAAGTAATTATTCAGTCAAATGTTATGACATTTTTTTACATTATACAAAAAAAAAAAAATCCCTCCAATGTGGTATTGTGTGCAGCCCATGTGTTTCCTTTAATTGCGGCCTCAAAAACGAAGCGGGCTGGTTAAGCAAGCTGCTGAAATATTCTTTTGTTTGCCGCTCCCATGTGTTGCACCTCAATTTTCACGTGCATTTAAATGCCCAGATAATTACTATTTATTTTTACGCTAAAATAAAATACTAGGAAGAATAATCACATTAAATTGGTTATTTGACCCGCTTATAATCACATTAAATAATGTCTTAATAAAATAACTAACGCAAATTATTTCGTGGTTGTCAAAGTGACCCAAGCTTACTCTTCAAGTTTCTTGGAATTTGATTTTTAAGCTCACTTGAAATGGATTGTTTAACAAAACTTTGAATTTGGTTTTTGAGTTGTTCACTTGTTTGGATTTTGATCTTGTGATTGCTCCACTTTGAAAGTTTCAATTATTCAAGCTTGTAGTGCATGCTTCAATTTAGAATGTAATATACTCAATTTCTATACATAATTAAGAGACAAAAATAAACAATAACCACGTAACGCCTCGTGATTTGAATTCTTTCGTACTACGTATTGTTCACTCACAATTCAAAATACTTATATGGGTGTAAATGAAAAGAGCGTTCAATAAACTATTCGTAAACCGTTCGTGCAATGTTTGTTTATTAAGCTAAACAAATGAGCAGGAACAAAAATTTTAAGTTCGTTTAATAAACAAACGAACACGAATAGACACAATATTAGGTTCGCCCCTCCAAGAAATTTATAGGCTCACCCACCCCCAACCTAAAGTCCAGCGCCCATCCATGCCTTAAAAATAAACAAATGAACATAAACACACTATTAGAAATTTAAACGGACACGAACCAAGCAAGAACACCTTCAAAAATAAATAAGCGAACACAAATAAAGTCAGTATCTATTTTAAATATACTCTCAATCATTTGGCAATGAACGCTCAATCACCCTGCTATAGCTACTGGTGCTCAAACCCGTGATCTCTAGAAACAACAATCGTTCCCTTAACCACTAAGACAAGTTGGTTCGTGCTTTAAATATCAATTTTAAATTCACTATCTCAAGTTTAAAGATAACATGTGATTAAGTGATATTGTTTAAATAATAAACGTCGTGAGGGTGCTAATTATTCTTCACATGTATTCGTACTTTCAAATTCAATCTTTAATTTAACAGACCAAAAAGATTATTTAGTTAGTTTAAAAAAAATTAAAATGTGTTAAAATGGCCTATTTTATAGACTGTTCAATTATAATTAAATAAAAATGTAATGGTAACTTCATGTTTTTACTTTTTATTTCACTAATAAATCTAATGGCCTCAAATTTGTCGCGATAAGATTAATATAAATATTTTTAAAAATAATATGATATAATTTTTCTTAAAAGTGCTGGTTTTATAGATACGATTAAACAAGAGAAGAAAACCAAAGGTATATGAAGTACAACCCAAATAATCTCTTCTCTAACTCTAAACCTAAAAAAACCCAGCAGAATGATCTATAAAACCTCGGAGTGCATCAAAGAAATGCAGATAAAAGAGGAAAACCGAGAAACATCAAACGATAAGAAACCATCCCTTGATCGCTTGAAGAATAACGATAAACAAGAAGGCTTCAAACAACTCTTGGTCAGGGAGTAGAGAGGTGTTGCCTATCCCTTTCTGCTACCAAGGTGGTTGATGCAGGAGCTTCTTCTATCCAATATGACGGCGTATCATAAAATCGTCCTTCTTGTGCAAGCGTGTGAGCAGACATAATTTCTTCGTGTCGTACATGGCAAAAGTGTGTTTCTTGGAGACCCTTAATTGCTTCTTTAATGTCCATAATCAGCGGCCTAACTGGTGAGAGATCATCACAACTCAAGTTCAATTTCTTGATGATGGTTAAAGAGTCTCCCTCGAAAACAACCCTAGCAAAACCCAGGTCTTTAGTAAAATTCACTGCATCCCTGCATGCTAAAGCTTCTGCCATGAATGCTTTCACGGGTGTTTCAAAGTGCATGCTGCCATTATAAGTCCAGCATTGTTCCTACAAATAATACCCGAGATCGATACTTGTAAATGCTCATTATAAGCAGAATCAAGTCAGTAGCACAACACGTTGTAAGCCCTCTTGTTCCCGCAGAAATGCCTGGATGAATGAAACTGCCTCATGTGTAGTAATTAACTGATTCTCATGTATTGCTTTATTCTGAGCATACCAGATAGCCCAATAAGAAACAACAAACACCTTTTTATCTTTATCGCTCAATGTATTGAAAATGGTGGCTGGCCATTCCTTCCATATCAAGTCTGCACTAATAGAGGAAAAAGAGATTTCCTGAGCTGCACAGATTTCCTTTGAATACCAACAATCACGCATTACATGAGCTATATCCTCACCAGCAGCTCGACAAAAGCCACACAGATTATTTACATTCAGTCTTCGAGCTTGGAGATTTATAAAGGTTGGTACAAACTTATTGACTATCCTCCACATTAGGGATGGCAAAAATACCCGGCCCCGACCCGACCCGAGGTGCCCCGACCCGACCCGACCGGGTATTTTTTCTAAAATTTCGGGGATCGGGGCGGGGCGGGGCGGGGCGTGAAAGGCATGAAGTCGGGGTGGGGCGGGTTCGGGTATTTGCTAGAAATTCCCCGCCCCGCCCCGCCCCGGTACATTTTTATATTTTTATATATATTTTTATTATATTTATAAAAAATATCATTTTATTTAAACACTTTTATGAGTTTTAAGCTATTTTTTGTTTTTATTTTGGTTCGTACTTATTGTAAAATTTTGTTAGATGTTGTTCAAGTTTTAATATATTCGATTCTAACGGTTAATGATTCAAGTTGATTCTTTTGAATATGTAGTTTAACATGTGGATAATTTAAAATTAGTTTTATTTTATTTTTTTATATAAGTTTGAAGTCATTTTAAACTATAATTTGTGATTGTGGTGGAAGATTGGTCGAATCTAATATTTACCGTCGGCGAAAATTAAATTTTTTTAAATTTTTCGGGGCGGGTCGGGGCAGGGTCGGGTTTAAGGTTTATTGTATCGGGGCGGGTCGGGGCGGGTAAAATAATATTTTAATTCGGGGCGGGGCGGGGTCGGGTATAATATATTATAGGTCGGGGCGGGTTCGGGGCGGCCAAAAACCCGCCCCGCCCTGCCCCGTTGCCATCCCTACTCCACATCGTAATCTTCACTTTTTCTGGTAGACTCAAAGCCCACATATGTTCATAGAATCTCTTCAAACACACAGTGGGTGTAGTATGATATGTACCTGGGTTATTAATAGACTCCCTTCGGAGCAGCTTATATCCACTCTTGACTGAGTAAGAGCCTGAACCATCGTACCTCCACACCAAAGTATCATTTAGATTCGATTTTTCCAAAGGAATGGCACAGATTTTAGACACTAAATCATCCGAAAACAATCTGTGAAGCACATCCATTTTCCAGCTTTTTGAAGGTAAGTCTATTAAATCTGCCACCTTTGTGTAATTTACATCAATGACATCAGCTCTAAGTCTACCATCACCGTCGTCCGGAAGCCATGAATCGTTCCATATGTTTACAGTCTCACCATTACCAATTCGTCATGTAAGGCCTTTATCAAGAAGGCCTCTTGCACTCAATATACTTTGCCATGTATAAGAAGGATTTGAACCCAAGCTTGCATGAAGAAAGTCACATGTTGGGTAATATTTGGCTTTTAAGACCCTAGCCAATAAAGTATCTGGGTTATTAATGAGTCTCCAACACTGCTTGGCTAGTAATGCCACGTTAAATTGGCCAAGATCTCGGAAACCAACTCCCCCTCTTGCTTCGAGCAAGCTAACTGAGTTTAAGTGGTCCATTGTATTCTATTGCTTGTACCTGCACTCTTCCACCGGAATTTTGCCATTGCCTGCTCCAAAGCTCGACATAAAGAAGAAGGCAACAGGAAACAGTGCATCGCGTAAACTGGAACAGCCTGCAAAACACTCATGATTAGTGTTGCTTTCCCTCCCATGGATAAGAACTTAATATCATAATTAGTCGTTTTGTTGTTGAGCCTGTCCAAATAGTAGCTAAAAGCCTCTCGCTTGTTTCGGCCAACCATTGTAGGCAGTCCCAAGTATTTCTCTGGGTTAGATGCTACACGAACACCTAAGATGGAACCAATGGACTCTTGATCCTCACGAGATACATTACTGTTGAAAAAAATAAGAGATTTATCAAAATTCACTTTTTGGCCAGAGACACTACCAAATTGAGTCAATAAATTCTTCATAGTCGTAGCACCATACGAGATACATTAATGTTGAAGAAAATAAGAGATTTATCAAAATTCACTTTTTGGCCAGAGACACTACCAAATTGAGTCAATACATTTTTCATAGTCGTAGCACCATCAATCGTTGTATTATCAAAGCAAATGTTGTCATCAGCAAAAAAGAGGTGGCCTATCTCTAGTCTCTCACGTCCGATAGTAATCCCTCGTAGACTCCTGGTTTGGTTAGCATGGTTTAACAAAACCGAAAGACCCTCTGCGCAAACTAGGAACAAATAAGGGCTTATGGGGCAGCCTTGTCGTAGACCACGGGAAGGGGCGAACCTCTCACCAACAACACCATTTACACTGATTGAATAAGAAAATGTTGTAACGCAATCCATGATTAGATTCACTCAATGTTCAGCATACCCCAGTTGTAAAAGCATTCCTTGAAGAAATGGCCATTCTACACGAACATAGGCCTTACTAAGGTCAGCTTTTAATGCAAACGAACCCACCTCCCCAGTCCTTTTGTTCTTCATGGAACTCAAAAGCTCATATGCTATTAGAATATTATCTGATATTTGTCGGCTTGGAATGAAAGCTCTTTGGCACTCATCAATGCACACATCCAAAGTTGAGGAGAAACGGATAGCCAAGATCTTAGCTATTATTTTGTAAATCACATTACAAAGACTAATAGGCCGAAAATGTGACATATTTTCAGGCTTTTTGATCTTAGGAATCAATACAATTAGAGTGTCACTCACCTCCCTAACACCTGAGTTACCATTCAATATAGACAAGCAATAGGCAGAAACATCCGGGCCTATAATGTGCCAATACCTTTGGTAGAATATTGCTAGAAAACCATCAATACCACAAGCTTTCATAGGTGCCATACATTTAATAGCATGCCACACTTCATCAGTTGTAAAGGGCTGCAACAACATTTCATTAACCTCGTGAGAGACATTTGGTTGGATCTTGTCAAAAATGGAGGAAGCATCAGCAAGAGATGATCTTGCGAACAATTCCTTGAAGTAGGAGCTAGCCATCGCAAGCATTTCAGTCTCTGAAGTAATCCAACTCTCACCAGCATCAAACAAACCTTGAATAGAGTTTTGCCTCCTACGATACGATGCAAATTTGTGGAAGTGTGAAGTGTTGCTGTCACCGTGAGCTAGCCAATTTGATCGAGCCCTTTGTTCCCAAAATAATTCTTCTTTGTCCGCCTCCAAATTCAACCCAAGTTTAACTTCAATTAGTTCTTGAAGCTTATCATCCTCCGGATCAGAACAAACCAACTCCTGCAATCTACAAAGCAATTCCTTCTTAGAAGCAACCCTATTCTTTTTATTTTCTCTACTCCAGTTTAACAACCTGCAACCCACATTATTAAGCTTTCCCAACATATGATCTGAATCTTCCCATGCACATTTAATTAGATCATCAACTTCTTCCTCTAAGACCTAATTGGCATCAAATCAAAACTTGTCTCGGGATGTTCTTCTTTGAGCGATCGCATGTCCTACAATGTTTATTAACAAGGGGCAATGATCTGAAATGGAGTGTACCAAGTGAGTTACACAGTATGAAGGGTGCATGCTCCACCATTCTTGGTTTACAATTGCCCTATCAAGACGTTCACGTACGTTGGTATGAGGGAGCTTGCCTCTCTCCCAAGTAAACCATGCTCCATTAAATCCAAGATCCCCAAGGTCACATTCACTCAATGTATCTCGGAAAGTCACCATGTTTCTTTCTGGCCTTACTCTTCTCCCCTTCTTCTCAAAGGAATACATAACCTCATTGAAGTCACCCGCAACTAGCCATGGCATGTTATTGTGAGTGTTCAATTGGCGCAACAAATCCCATGAAGAAAGCATGTCTCTTTCGACCGGGTTGCAATAAAACCCTGTAAATCTCCACTTTGCATCGTCAGCTTCTTGGATAACCACATCTATATGATGTTGTGAGTAACTCAACAGTGAGACATCACACTCCGGTTTCCACCCTAAAGATAAGCCTCCCCTTGAACCTTCAGCTCCAACATCAATACCAAACTTGTACCCACATTTGTGTCTTGCCTTCTCCATTCGACGAACATTTAATTTCGTTTCAATTAGAAACAAAATATGGGGATTAATGCCTCGCAGTGTGTTCTTGAGGCGATTAACTGCCTGTGGCTTCCCCAACCCACGGACGTTCCAGCTAACAACCTTCATGGCTGCCGGCTGCCCTGCACCACAGGGCCAACCGATAATTCATTTGTTTCAATAGGCGACACAGAATCCTTATTACTAGAAACCGATGGCACCTCCCCAGTAACCCTTTGCCTTTTGTTCCCATCATGGACGGTCAGAGGGTTATCTTCAGCATCTGAATCCAGCTCCATGTGACCTTCAACCAAGGGCCCTTTCGCATGACTGCTAGAGACAAACCCATGCAGTAGGTTTCTAGTTACTGTATTACCTGACTCGTACTCATTCCCATGTAACCACGTTCCACCATGCAGTTGTGTAACTGTTTTTGCATCCACCAACGACAGACCAGAAACCTCATCTCTTAACCATCTACTATGTGTCGGAGGCCCTCTCCTAGACGGTGCATGTAATGATAGATCCCAGCTGAAAACCACTTCATCTGGCTGTAGTGTTAACCGCAATGGACAAAAAATTTCTCCATGCCCGATCTTACCACAAATAAAACAAAAAATAGGGAGACACTCATATTGGAACCTCACATATGCACTGCGATTCTTATCCAACACAACTTTCTTCTTCCTCTTAAGTGGCTGGTTAACATTCAGAAACACCTTAATCCTCATATATTGCTTCTTCCCAGACATAATAAGCTTCGAGTCATACTCAATGAATCTACCAATAAAATTACCAAATTGCTTTGTCATAATCTCAGACACTAGACCAGTTGGTAAATCATATATTTGGACCCAGAATACAGCAAGATCCAATAAAACCTGTAAAGGATCCTCATTTTTTGCAACTTGTGAAGTAGTAAAAGATGGTTATTAAAAAACCATGGACAACCAGAGGGAACTTTATTCATATCTACATCATTGTAGAACCTGAAGCAGAACCGTTTATCCCCAATTCAGTAATGGATACACCCCCTAGAGGATGCCAAATATCAGCCAGGGTATTCCTCATTGAGAAGAATGGATGATACTCGATGTATGAAATTTCCCAACCAGGCAAAACTTATAGTCCTCCTTCATCGTCCCCAACTCTAGAGGGAGTTCCAAAACTTCCTCCTCACCATCATCAATCGAAAGACTTGCCAATTCTGACTCCATTGTATTGCTTCACCCACTTGCCACCGCAAAGAACAATGAGATACAACCACCGCCGAACGGAGACCTTGCGTTAACGAAAACCGTGCAAAACTGCTGACAAAAATCGTGCAAAACTGCAGACCTTAGTATGATTAATTATATTCATAAAATAATATGATATAATTAAAAAGGGGAGTAATATCCGCATGAAGTGGTTGTAATGATTTCAAATTTGTCGCGATAAGATTAATATAAATATTTTTTAAAATGTTTTTACTATTCTCATATTACATTCTTGATATAACCAACAATTCTATTATTTTAATTTTATAATTTGATTTTTTTCCTCAATTTCTCATCCCCATGTGAATTTTATAAATTGTGATAGTATTGATATGGTATTTGTATTTTAAAAAATTATATATTATGATATATAGGGGTGAGCGTTCGATCGAGTCGAGTCGAGTCAAAAAATTTCGAGTTATTCGAGTTGACGAGTCATATTTTACAACTCAAACTTTATTTGAAATTTTTTCGATTTGAGTCGAGTCGAGTTTTCGAGTTCCTATAAAAACTTAATTGTAATTATTTATCATGTTATAGTAGGGTTTGATTCCAATTTAAAATCATTTCTCTAATCATATAAGATATGCACATATATATTTTTTCACATGTGACAATAGTTCTTCATATTTTTATATATTTGTATGTATATATCATAAAAAATAGAGGGACTCGTCTCGAACTTGAAAATAAATCCACTAATTACAAAAAATTTCGAGTTATTCGAATTTCCATTTTACAACTCAAACTTTATTTGAAATTTTTTCGAGTTATTCGAGTTTATGAAATTTCGAGTCGAGTCAAGACGAGTCGAGTATTTTGCCTCGAGTCGAGTTATTCGGTTTTTTCGAGTCGAATCGAATTTTGCTCACCCCTAATGATATATACATATATTTTACATTTTGTGAATCAAGTCATTAAAAATGAATTAACACTATCTTATATATATTGACTGATTTGGTTTACCAATAATATGTCAAGTAAAAATCATGTCAATTTGAATCTAATGAGTGTTTTCAGTGAAAAAGAGAATGGTATTCATTTTAGAAGACTCGAGTTCGAACAATATTGCCTGCAAAAGTATATCTTATCAAAATGTTAAGAAAAAAATAAAAACAAATACTACCTTATGATCACTTTAAGACTATTCAAACAAATCACGTCAATTTTGAGAAGTTTAAGTTATTACTAACATACCTTTGATTTTTAATTTACATATTGTCACGGATCGCCAGTTCGAGTCCCAGTCATATGCAAATATGATTGCCCATGAGGTTCTAAAGGAGATTTTGGGCTTAAAGAGACCACCAGGCTTAGCCCAATCCACGAAAAAAATCTAAAAGACACAACCACTTTGATCTACGTAAACATAGAATTTGTTTCCTTAGATAGCATATTTATTCTAAGGACTATTATGATTTTATGTCAATGTGATTAACTCGTGATAATGACCCATCACGAGTGCAGTTAACTCGTGACGAGGGCGTCACGAGATTGAGTAGGGGAGAATGTCACGCTTGGAAAGAGGTGGAGACAACAATCTCACTTCAAAAAAGAAAAGAGAGATCTTGAAATATATAAACGGTAGCGTTGTACATCCTATTAAACATATCTTTTAAAAAGAAATAACCCCGTGACAATATAATTAATCAACTGTTGCGCCATGGACGCACAATGTTAACGGGTGATGTTGTTGGGGGTACGGAGTTGAATACCCCGCCAACTACAAACTCCAACCCAAATACCCAATGCCTATTTTCGGCCAACCACAATCGTAATATTTAACATTAATGCCTTTGTGCAAGCCCAATATCTTTTGAGAAGGTGACCTGATAAAGTAATATTTAAATTCAAATATGAATTTATTTTAAAATTCGAATATGTCTAGTATCTTTATTAAGTTTGAGTAAAACTACTTGAATATGAAATTTGGATTAAATAAGTTATTCATTGGATGTTCGAATATAATAGTATTTGAATTTAGTAATTTAAAATAATATTTTTAAGTATGCAAATAATATATTCTAATATTTGTGCTTATGATAAAAAATAGATTTATATAAAGGAATATTGGTCTCTTAAGTCGAACTAAATCCAAACCCAACCTCTAAATTGTCACCCCAAATCTACCAGAAACAGCAACTTAATACCCACATCAAATCTTTGATTTTTTTTATAAATTTTATTTTTTTACCGTTTAATGAAATGATACTACTAAAGTGTCACATATTATCATGTTATCGGTCATCAATAGTCAGTGGTGAATTTATAAATGTTTTTAAGATGGACACACATGAAATTTTAAAATTTTAAGGTGGACACAACTTATAAATATTAAAAAATCTTAGGACTAACTCATAAAAATTAAAAAATAAAATAAAATCAAATGTGTGGAGTTTAAAAAATTCAGGGTGATCATGGACCCACCCTAGAATGCACTTACATTTGTCATTGTCAATAGTTAACGGTCAAAACTTGTGAACATTACAGAATGACTAAATTAATTACGTCTCGATTATAAGGACTAGATTGAGTATAAAAATTTATGAGGATTAAATTAATTTTTCGTTAAGGGTTAATTTTTTTTATAAAGGAAAGGAAAGAAATTATCATGGGCCTCGTTAAAAACCCTCATAACCTAAATGAGGGAAAAGAGTACCCATAGATAACTCATACAAACGTGCGAAAACTAAAAACAACCGAAGCCTCAAGCAGGCTTAAATTGAAGGATAATTCTCTCTCAAAAGCTCTATCACCCCCCAGGGCACGAGAGAAAACACGAGTTCCAATCGAGCTTCTTAGCGCCATTTTTGCCATTTTTTACTATTTTTGTAAATAATAATAATATAAATCTCGAAGTCGGCAATTTTTAAGAACATAATATTCACGTGGTGGGACAATACTTATAAAGTTATAATATTATTAGGTTAATTATTTATCTTCCTGGTAGTAGCTGTATCACAAACAGACACGTGCTTCGGTTAGATTTGAAATCATATTGATACTCATTATATCTTCATTATTCATTATTTTAAATTCCACGAGTTACAGTCGTTGTATAAATTAGAGAAAAAAAAGATTTCAATGCTTATTTTCAAAATTATTTTAATTGATAAAAAGGTTAAAACGTGACAAATTAGCTTCAGAATCAACCGACACATAAACGATTCGATGCAATGGGTTAATTTTGAAATTAACCTTTAAATTATAAAACGTTTTAATTAAATTATTAAATTAAAGTGTTATTTTAATTGAAATCTCTTCGTTGGTCAAATCGTCACTTCAGTTTTAAATTCATACTTAAATATAATGTTTAGATATATTTATTATTAGCCATGTTTAGAAAATGAATTACATCAGTCAATCAAGTATAGCTTCATTGATATTATCGTTGGTTATATATATATATATATATGAGTTAGAATTAACTGATACAATGTAAAACCTTTTATATTTTACACGTTTTCTTGATCGTTAGATGGGGGAAATGGATAACTGAGATTAACTCCTTACTTTTTTCCAAGTGATAATTTTCACATATTCTACTATTAATCTCGTCCATCCGTTTCACTCATCCAACGGTCCAAAAAACGTGTAAAACTTAAAAGTTTTACAATGTATAACTGGATCATATATATATATATATATGAGGACAGAGGCTATGCTATCGATCATACTTAAGTGTTCAATATTCTCTCATCTATAAGTGGGGAGGGATTTGTGTTATTGTGTAGTATAAACATTGTATACTGAGTGTTAAAAAATGAGTCACATTAGAATAGGGCAAAATGAGTCTCATTTATACTTAAATATATATATATATATATATAAATTGCTAATTATTTTTTATTTACTCGACAAACTAATTTTTTAAGAAATGTTTATAAAAAACTTTAAAAACTTGTCAAATTAATAACCTTGATTAATCCAACTGAATATCAATGAATTATTAAAAGAAATTATGGAACCAAACGGTATGCACCCCTAGATAGAACCAAAGTGAGTTAAATTAATAAAAAATCTAATCCGAAAGATACTTGTTTTAGCATCCAAATCTGAGCACATGTGATGCAATTACCCTATAAGGCTATAACCAATTTCAAACCTGAAATCAATGCTTTAAAGACCCGGCGGCCGGCAGTTCTTATAAAGGTGGGGGAGTCCGGCACCGAGGAAGAAAGTGAGAAAGATGGGATCCATATCCATTTCATCACCCAACAAGCCGCATGCAGTATGCATACCATACCCGGCACAGGGTCACGTTAATCCAATGCTCAAAGTGGCCAAACTCCTCCACCACAAGGGCTTCTACGTCACCTTCGTCAACACCGACTACAACCATCAACGCCTGCTCAAATCCAGGGGGCCCAACGCCCTTGACGGCTTGCCCGACTTCCGGTTCGAGACCATCCCCGACGGGCTTCCTCCGCCGGATATCGAGGGCACCCAAGACATTCCCGCGCTTTGTGAGTCCACTAGCAAGAACTGCTTGGCCCCATTCCGCCAACTTCTTGCTAAGCTCAACTCTTCCTCCGGTGTCCCGCCCGTCACCTGCGTTGTCTCCGATGGGGTCATGTCTTTCACTCTCGTGGCGGCTCAAGAGCTAGGGATTCCCGATGTGTTGTTTTGGACCACCAGTGCGTGCGGGTTCTTGGCATATTCTCATTTTCGACATCTTATTGAAAAGGGTGTCACACCATTGAAAGGTACATTCTTTAATCTTCTACGCTTGGTAAATTGTATGGATCAGTCAGTTAATTTACATTTGAATTCGAATCATTTCGGCAGATGAGTCGTATTTGTCAAACGGGTATTTGGATACCGTCATCGACTGGATTCCGGGCATGAAAAACATCCGAATACGGGACCTTCCGAGCTTTGTTCGAACAACAGATCCCGAAGATATAGTGTTGAACTTCCTGGCAACCGAGAGCGAGAGAGCCACGAAAGCTTCCGCCGTTATCGTCAACACATTCGATGAATTGGAGCACGATGTTCTCAAAGCTCTCTCCTCCGTGCTCCCTCGCATTTACGCCATCGGACCCCTTCACTTGCTTCTCAAAAACATCCCATCCTCGCCATCTTTGAGCTCCATCGGCTCCAATCTGTGGAAAGAAGAGCCCCAATGTCTCCAATGGCTGGATTCCAAGCAACCCAACTCCGTCGTCTACGTCAATTTCGGGAGCATCACGGTGATGACAGCAAATCAACTCGTCGAATTCGCTTGGGGTCTGGCCAACAGCAAGCAACCCTTTTTGTGGATCATCAGACCCGATTTGGTTAGGGGTGACTCGGCCATATTGCCCCCGGAGTTCATCGAAGAAACGAAAGAACGAAGTCTAATGGCGAGTTGGATCCCGCAAGAGAAAGTTTTGAACCACCCAGCAATCGCCGGTTTCTTGACGCACAGCGGGTGGAATTCCACCATCGAAAGCGTTTCGAGTGGGGTGCCGATGATTTCTTGGCCGTTCTTCGCCGAGCAACAAACGAACTGTCGATTCGCTTGTAACGAATGGGGCATCGGCATGGAAATCGACAACGACGTGAAGAGAGACGAAGTGGAGAAGCTGGTGAGGGAGTTGATGGAGGGAGAGAAAGGCAAGGAGATGAAGAGAAAATCCATGGAACTGAAGAAAAAAGCAGAGGAAGCTGCTAGTTTGAATGGCCCGTCGTTCTTGAATCTGGAAAGCTTGATTAATGAAGTGTTACTCTGAGTGAGATGTCATATCCCTCCCATGTTCTTGGATCGCAGTTTGTGTGTCTGTCGAATAAAAGATTCAAAGCTAGTGCCTAGTGGAACATTTTCTGTCCTTTTCTCTGTAATAATAAGTTGGACATATCCCATGTTCTTGGATCGCTGTTTGACTGTTTTTGTGGTCAAATTGTAGTGTTGGTTTCTTTACTATACTAGAACTTGAAATCTAGTGTATACTTTAATTTGAAATATATTGGTAGTTTGCATTTTATATGAAATTTTTGTTTGGAAAATCCCAAAGTAATTGGATTCAAGTGTAATTACTTTAATTACATAGATCATGTATATAATGTTTTGATTAACCATTTTAATTGGTGGGACATATTGAATCAGGTATAATTAGAACAATTTCGTTACATTTTAGTATATTTTTTTTGAACGGTTTCTACTCAAGGGATGGGAAAATGAAATTTTACTCCTACTGAATCTTAAACTCACAAATTAGGAGAAGGGATGTTAACCGAAAACTTTAATCACACACTCTAAATATGATTAAATTTTATTCACTTTTAATTAGCGGTGATGTTAAGTTTTGTGTAATCATATTATGTCGGCCAAACATGCATAGAAAATTATAATACTAGTATAATTACAAAAATAGTAAAATTAATATTCTAATAATTTTATTTTCTTTTTTATTATTGTGTGGTGGTCAAATACGCTCTTTAAAGCACTATGCTTTCAACGTAAAAAAAATTATCACATGTTAATATGGTGAGTTCAAAGTTGTTTTTGTAGAATGTTTGGTTCAAGAGAATGTAGACTATTTTTATTTTTTAAAAAATTTAAATTTGAAAATAAAAAACATTGAAGAAAAAGTGTTTGACTATAAAATTATAAAATGTGTTTTATAAAAATTATAAAGAATATTTTTTAAAAAATATATATGTAAATGTCACATAATATAACTGAATTATATCATGTGGTAATAATATTTATAAAAAAAATTGTCAAAATTTAATGATCAAAATTTTTAAGTTCATCTCTCGGAGGTTCCACCCGACGTTGTGATGGCCTGGGTATTAATTTCTTTCCTTTCATGTTGAGGCTGCTTTGTTTTTTAGTTTCGCTGCTTTCTAGTTTGCTTTTCTTTTGGTCCTTTTGCTGAGTTTAACTGGTATGATTTGTAAATATTATCATGTATATTTTTTTCTTACGAATATGTTTATGATTTTTTTAATGAGACATATGATAATATTTTTTTTTATCAAAAACTGATTAAAAAGTTTAATTAATTAAATGTATTGGTTCAAGAACTTAATTAAATACAAAACAAAATATAAATTTGACTATTTTTTTTCAAAAAAAAATAAAAAAAAAATCTTAAAACCCTATACCCGGCACAAAAAAAACACAAACTAAAATGCAGATGAAAACAACAATCAAATCCATTATGATAAAGTACTTTTGAAGAAATATGGAGAGGGTCCACAGCTGTGTTAACATTTGGATTTCGTAGCCTAAACTCCTAAGAATTAATAAGGTCTTCCGACACCAAATGAACACCCCCAATGTTTAATTAGTGGCTAAAATCTAGTCTGCAAATCAAGCAGTATCAGTTTCATTTATAAAACCAATAATTTATTAACTAAGCATAATCATTTTCATTCAAAAACATCTACTTTTTAAGATAGTTTTTTCTAGGGTTTTTCTTTAAACTTTTCTCTCTAGAGTTGTCATTCTTTTTTTCGTTCTTGTTTATTTCATGGCCGATGGCGACATTAGTCTTAGTGCTGGTTGTCGACCGCCAGTCACCCTCTTTTATTTATTTATCTCGTTTCTTTTGATTTTAGTTTTATTTCAATAAACTTGTTTCTTAGCACGTTCTTCTGCTTCTTAGCACATTATTCAGCCTTTTAGCCTTTTTTTTTTTCTTTTGTTTTTCTATCAGGATTGGATCTGTCGCCGCTACGACTGATCAAGATGACGCTACTTTAGTTATCTTGTTGATCTCCTTGCTTTGGACCCTCGATTTCGATTTAGATGCAAGATTAATCACTGATATTGTTCGCGATCGAGTTTTGGTAATAAACGTGTTGTCAATGTACCCCAATTCTGCAATATCTATTTTTTAATGTTGTTATTGATGTTTTTATCTTCATCGTTGAGCTTTGGTGATTTTTTATATCTAATTTGTTTCGAATCTTTAAACTAGGTTTTTTACCTTCTTCTTTTCTGGTCCTGTTTGATCTAGGGCGTTGATTTTGTTTTTAAGGATTTGTCTGGATCAAGTTGTAAACTTTCTTCCTGATTTCTCCTTTATGAATAAATCTGACGTACTCATTCTAAAAAAAAAATTATTTTTTGAGCAAACACATTCGGCTAGTTGACCAAACAGTTCATCTCTGTTTCTTCATATTCACTTAAGTCATGAGTTTTAGACGGGGAAGAAAGGAAAGTGCTCCTAGTGGGTATAGAACCATGACTATAAGAGAAAAAATGAGCGGCTTGGTCAACCGGTCAAATATGTTTGCTTAAAAAATTTATTTTTTGAACAATTTCTTTCTAGAGAGGAAGAAAAGGTGAAAATTTACTCATAATGAATCTAAAATTCTCAACGTATGAAAAAAAAAATGTCAAGTGAGAGCTTTTAATCCCTTACTCTATAAATTATTTAAAAAACAGGGAATCATAATTAGGATGCAATTCACAGAATCATAAACGGTACATGTGGTGACAGATACTTATTTAAAGTTCATAATCTCTTATCCAAATTAAATGATTCAGTTATCGTGTAGGTTATAGAGTGAACTGCACCATTGGTCAATGGATTTTAAGGGTTGTCTCGTTTTGGTCACTAAATTGTACAAAAAATAGTTTTTCTTTTTAATTTTGAGTGAATTTTATGAAAAAATTAAATTAAGAAAAAGAAAGAGAAGAGAAGTGTGAATATTTTAGTATTAATTTCATCGCAGGACATTGATCGGCAATGGATGGTTGTCGATTGACGAGCACGACTAAAATTGATTAGAGCTTTTATATATATAAAAAGAATATAACAACACATCATCATGTAGTTAAGGATTTAAAGGTCTAGTGACCAAAAAGTATCACTCGAAAAAATTAATATCATAGTTTAAAAAAAAAACAAGTATAGTTTAGTGACCACAATGAGATGGGCTTTAAAGTTCAGTGTCTAATGGTATCGTTTAGTCTAAAATATACATTAGTTTTTTCATATACATTAGGTTAATTATTTCATGCATCTTTAGTATAATTTTTTCCACAAGCTGATCTTTAAGACCGTTATGTGTCTTATTTAAGGGACTTTAAACCTTAATCTTTAATCTTTAATCTTAAATTTTAACTTTAAATCTTAAGTCTTAAGATATAAAATTCTAAACCCTAAATAAGATATATGACAACATTAAATATATGCATAGGAAAAGAATTCATTCTCAATATATTAAATAATTTCCTTAAAATATACTCCTTAGTTAATAAAAAAGTAAAGCTTGAAATCCACTTGCTATATAATAATGTTAGAATGTATTAAATGTTATGAAAATTCTACAACAAGCGTCGCATATCGTTGAACACCTTTAAATTTTTAATAAAGATTAAAAAATTTAAGAAATAGACTTATAATTAAAATTATTTTAAAAGAAAATTAAAAATTAGATTTAATAAACATATTATATTTCTTTATAATTTTTAATTGATATATTAGAATCAAATTTCTCAAAATTTCTTTAATATTAAAAACTCTAAACCTAACCCACTTATTTCCGTTCCACCACCGCCGTCGCCGCTATCGGTGACAAAGTTACATTTGAGTAGTTGTTCTTGGCCATTGTAATCGATCCACACCTGTATAGGATGTCCACTTTTGAGGTCCAAGCTTATATTTTTCCTTTTCTTTTGGAAAAATAAGATGATGCAATGGATTGAATCAATCTTTTGCTATTCAAATCGATTCTAACATGATTTCCATTTATATCATCCATGTCAATGTTGAAGACAGTATCAAACTTCACCACAAAGAACTGGTTTGAGAAATTCTATTTGGTTGACTAATTAATTAGTTCTATATTTTTTGGGCGGCAGCGGAAGGACAACTAACAAGTAACAATTTATAATTTTTTTAAATCTAATTTTTAATTTTTTGAAATAATTTTAATTATAAGTCTAGTCTTTAAAGTTTTTAATCTTTATTAATTAATTTAACAGTATTCAACAGTGTTAGCGTTAATAATGTTTAGCGGTGTACGACGCACGTAATAGACTTATCATTAAATGTTATTTCCAAAGGTTGGTGAATTTAAGCATTTTCCTGACCAATTTATAATTTCCAATCAGCTAATTAAAATTAAGGTACATTACTTGTTTAATCATCCAACTATTATAATATTTATGTTTTTTATTTTGAACAACTAACAAGTAACAACTATAAATTTCATTCTAGAATTCAGATTTTCAAAGAAATTCTAATTTACGCACGTTTTCAAGAAACCCAAGCATTCATGCCACGTATGTTCAATTTATTGATTGAACTACGCAATCCGATTTAATTATGATGATCATGATAATAATTATTTGAAATAACAAATAATGTTTTAAATGAAATGAAAAGTCTAAATCACCAAATTTACGGTGGAAAAGGGCGGAGAATAAAAAAAAAAGTAAAGATCATATTTTGCGATTAGCGAATAGCTAATAGCGAATTGTATTAACTAATTGTATAAAAGCGTTTGGTGATAAAATTAATAACTTATAGCTATTTGATTTTTTGAACAAGTAAAATGATATATAAGAACATAATTATATATCATACATGTTTTTATAATTTATTAATTATCAATATTTTGTATTTATTAATATTAATTATATTATAAAATAATTTTTAATATAGTATTACTAAGAAAGATGTATACATTAATTTTTATTTATTAAATTATCTTTTTAATATAGTTTTATTAATTATTAAATCTAGATATGTACATTAATTTTTTATTTATGAAATTATATGTTTAATATAATTTTATTAATTATTAAATTTATATGTATATATTAATTTATATATTAATTTTTTATTTATGAAACTATTTTTTTTATTTTTTTTTAGTTTAGGTTATTCATAATACTTTTTTATAATTATCAAGGACAAAAAAGTATTTACAACTTTTATATCCAATCTTCTAACTCAAAATTCAATTTGGGAGGTTTCACCTCAATCCACTATTACAAACCTATATTTACTAAACATCCAACTTAACATATTTGATTGGCCAAACTTTTAAAAAATGATTCAAACCTCTAATTTTGGCTCAAAAAATTATTTACCAAATATGACCAAAATAAAATGGATTGATGAAAAATGAAAGGAGATGGATTGGAAGTAAGGAAGGGGAGGGGCAGCAGTGATAGCAAGTAGGAATAGAAATCTTTTATTGTTTTTTATGTTTTTATGTTTGTTTTAACAGTAAAAAAACGAGTTTATGATTTAAGATTGAAATTTAGGGTTTAAAATATAAGATTTAAAGAGTAGTATTTAATTTTTATAATTTATAGTTTAAAATTTAAGATTTAAGATTATAGTGTAAAGTTTAATGTTTTAGTATTTGAAACAAACATAAAAATATCAAAAAAGGGGACAAATAGATTTTTTCAATGTAAGGCCTATGCCACGGGACTAAGAATAGAAGTTGTTTTACAATAGGGATGACCGCTCACGTCGCGGTTAAGGACATTCTGTAGTGCCGGCGGTGGCGAGCAGAGGAACGCAGTCTAGTACGACAGAGGTAAGCTTAGTTAGACAATACCATCAGCAAGCATATTAGTTTCTCCAGGAACTCAAGTGATTTCCGTTATCTAGTTACGTTGGCGCAGTTGATGAATGTGACGCACCAACAAATGGGAACTCGTCGAGCACTCAGAATCGGTAACAAGGCGTACAACATTAGCGTCGTCGGATTGAATCTTAAACGACTTGAAACCATGTGCCCAGGCAACTTCCAAACTGATGAACAGAGCCCAAAGCTCGGCCTGTAAAAGGCGTGTAGAGCATGATTTTGAAGTTTGAACTCACGAGTTATGGAATTCCTGCAAGAATCCAAAAGCCTATGTTTATAAAGTCTTGTGGCTTTATTACCAATGAAGATGCATGTCACCCGCTCTTGTTTTCTTCTTTCCTTTTACAACTCCTACTCCTCTTTCTTCACAAACCAACATTTTTGAAAATAGGGCAGAAGTAGTGGACCGACATTTGATGTCAATGTCATAAAATTTATTTCAATGGAGTACATTTTAATACAAACTCAATTATGATCATACAGAGAAAGAGAGATCAATCCCACCTGGTCTTGTAATATATGATTCATGAATTTGTCACATGAACATCGTTTGATAGGTTGAAAATTAATCCACAACAATGAGGGGTCCATATGATTGGGCTATATTTGGCATGGCTGGACACATGTGTAACTCATTTCATTCCTATTTTGTTCTACATAAAAAATTACTTGATTTTTCAAGCAGTCCTGAAAACTACGAGAAATTATATTATGGGTTATTTCTACGACGTTATTCATGAGACCAATCAGTAAAACTAATTTATATAATTGTTTTTTACCACGCCTTTTTTACCAAGTGAATCTTCACTCATATTTACTGTAAATTAAATTTAAAAATATTTTTTACTAAGTGAATATTCACTTGGTAAAAAGATGACATGAAAAAAATAATGAGATTGCTGGTTTTTATTGGTTGGTCTCATAAATAGCGTGGCGGAAATGACTTAAGATATAATTTTTCGGAAACTACATAGTATCTAAATTATTAGGTCTAACCCATTTTACCCAAAAATTGCAAATTCTTAATAAAAAATTTCACGTGTCATATTTCGACATAAATGGCAATTTAAAGTAATGTAATATTTTAATGAAAGATGAGTGTTTATATTTGAAGATTGTGCAATCGGCGGCTCGAGACCTCGCTTCTAGCACATATGTGGACATCGACGGAGGTGGTGACATGAACATCAATACGGTCAGATTTATGGAATTGATGCAAAACAACTTGGATATTCTACAACAATTGCCGACCAACTCTAATATTAAGAGCCCTCGGCTTAATCCGACAATCCAAAACGAGAGGAAAAAAATATCTATAGAGCTGTTTTGTTTTTCATTGGAGTTAGTGACTTTGAATATAGGGAAAATGGTAGTAAACTAGTAATGTTATGTCTACTAAAATATTGGACTATGCATTTGGATTAAATCAATTAAACTAGGTGATTTTCTTTTTGTTTGATGTAAATGTTTTGATTGAATTATCGATTTTAGGTCTTTCTGTTGTGTTTAGCAGGGGATGTATATGT
This sequence comes from Hibiscus tridactylites, assembly GCA_958450335.1. Classification (NCBI taxonomy): domain Eukaryota; kingdom Viridiplantae; phylum Streptophyta; class Magnoliopsida; order Malvales; family Malvaceae; genus Hibiscus; species Hibiscus tridactylites. The sequence continues at coordinate 8,868,537 of OY288279.1, forward strand.
ATGGTTGGGTAGGTTTGTGCCCACTTTGAATTTTTTTAAAAAGTTTATATATTTTGTTTAATTTTCTTATTTTTTTGTGAATTATTATTTTTTAATTTTTATAATTTCTGTCTACCCTGAAATTTTAAAACTTTATGTGTGCTCACTCTAAAAAGTATTTACGAAGCCACCACTAGCCAAGTTTAAATTTAAAATTTAGTTCTTATATTTTAATTTGTCATATTTGGAGAAAGCTTTATCTACCCAGTGGGTAACTTACCCACTTGAATATAATTAATAGTTGTATAGAAAACATACATACTAATTAATAGGTTAGTTAATGTTATTTTTTTGTCAATTTAAAAAAATTATGTTTTTAATTATGTTTTTAATTTATATGATATAAATTTTAGGAAATATAATTTTATTTTTTACGTTTATTATTTTTAAATGATTAAAAATATTTTAAATTGATAGATGATTGTATAATTTTATTTTTAAATTTAGACAAAAAAATTTGTCTAGAAAAAAATAAATTAAAAAATTTTATATTTATATACGAAAGGAATTCGTCTACTCTCACTTTCTATCATATTCATTAGGGGTGTTCAAATACCCAGTCCGAACTACCTGATCCGTCGACCCGTCTACCCGATTGAAAATTATCGGGTATTTATTTGAAAATACCCGAATTTTTTGGGCCGGGTACCCGACCCGTATTTTTCTCAAGTAGTCGGGTCGGCCGAATTTTTTTTATAACCGGGTACCCGACCCGGCCGGTAATTTTAAAACATATATTTTAAATTTCAAATTCTATTTTATTTTATATTTCTTACTATTTTCCCCTAAAATTAATTTTAAATCTTTAATTTCTTTTTATACTTGTATTATATACTTTTAAGTTTTAAAATTTTCAAAAAACAATTATATTTATTTGTCAATATGAGATTCGAAAGAAAAAACATGTTCAAGATTAATATTTTTAATGCCTTCTTTTGTCGATAAACTTTAATATATATACATATATATATATATATCCAAATATTTTTCTCTTAAAACTAATCCCAAATCAATAATTTGTGTTTGAAATACATATCATGAAATTTTACGTGTTTCTTATGTCACTTGCCACATAGGTTTAATTAATTAGGTTTTGAACACCCTACTATTCATTGTCACTTGCCACATAGCTTTAATTAATTAGGTTTTTTTTACATTATGTCATATTTAAATCTGAGAAAATCTAAATTTTTATTGTACAATAATTATAAAATCTATTAAATTAAAATGTTTCGTATATTATATGTTACTTATAGATTTAGTTATCTTTCTTCAATTTGATAATTTTAAGTCATAATTTAGTTATATTGTCTTGGTATTATGAGTCAATTGAAATTTCAAAATTTAAAAAGTACATGAATCGAACCCAACGAGTGGTCTCATTCTCAAATGGATAAGTCTAGAGCGGGTGTCGCACACCGTTAAACACCACTAACGCAATACACTGTTGAACACTATTATTTTCTAATAATTTTTAAAAGTATTATAATCTATAAGGACTCAATATACAATTAATCACGTTGAAAAAAAACATAATTTTATAACTTAAACCTCAGACCAACTACGATAAAAAAAATTGTCAAACGATGTCAGCACCTTCATCCATTCGTGCCCTACTCCAGATCCCCCACTACTTCATCAACTCTCCTAACTCATCACATAATTCTCTTAATTTTTTTCTTTAATCTTTTACAAGATTTTTTCAATTCTACATTTGCCATTTGGGTTCTCTTTTTTTCTTCTTCCTTCGTTTTTAAATTGTGAATATTTATTATAATGATAGAATTATGAATCAATTTTGAGATTCTGTCTGTGGTGAGTTTTCTTTTATTTATCACATTTTTAATCTTATATTTTAAAAAAGTGATAAATTGATAACCCTGTGAATTTTAACATTCAATAAAAGTTTTAATAATGTGCAGCGGTGTGTGCGCGTCGTTCGTTCTAGAATTTTTTTTTCTAATTTGATAAATTTAAGTCATATAATTTAGTTATAATGTCTTGTTATTATTTGAAGCAAGGTCACACTCGTTGATCCGAAAACTAACAGAACGGGATATTACGACAAGTCAAAATATTTTTTAGTTAGCTTAATTTCTCTTCTTATTATATTTTAAAAATAAAATATTAATTAAATTACATTCATAATTATGAAAATTGTTTATGGATAAAGATGTATTAATTGTATAGTAGATATAATCCTAAAAATTACTATTTACTAATAAAACTTAAAAAAGCGTATTAATTGTATTGCATTTATTGCTTATTAAAATATATATTATATTACAATTATCAGTTAACACTCATGTGCCACTTCAACCGGGTAATCTACCCACTGGGTATACGTATCATTGCCCGTCATATTTGATATTTCTAACTTGTGTTGGAAATGATGATTTTAAGAAAGAAAAATTAACATCGTCGTTAAATATAATGAAATTTAAAAAAAATGATGATTTTATTTTGTAAAAAGAAACATATTTTTATTAAAAAAATAGAAATTAAATTAAACTAAATATTACTCAAATACTATAATAGAGTAATAATAGTAAGTTACAACTTTGAAATTGCAAATAGTATTTAATTAAATTATTTCGATGGAACGTCAAATGTTAGTGCATCGGGGTGGGCGGCATACCTCCCTCGTTTACATAAATGCTTTGTCGGTCCATGGCAAGGTCATGCCAAAGGAGTGGACCATTATTTGTTTTTCTCAACAACAACAAAAAAATGACAATGGCCTCTCTTTATTTCATTTAGAAAAACAAATTTCTGAATACTACAAGGGTAACAATAAAAAAAATAGATAATGTTTATTTTAAAAAATATAAATTTGAGTTGTTTTATTTATAAAGTGTATGCGCATTATTAAAAGATTAAAAATATATATAATCAGATTAAATAAAAATTATACTTTAGTATATATTTATAAGTAGTGCTCGGACTCTTTGAATGGGTTATCTGATGCGTGGTCACTAGTTGTTTGTTTAGTCATGCTGGCAAAGACCAAGCCAAAAATAAGGGTTGGCGGCAAAATATAATGTTTAAAAGTAAAAGAAAATTTTATAATTAATTTATTTTTTGAAATATATATAAATAAAGAGAGAGAGAAATTGAGTTATGTTCCAATAGTGTTCAATAATAATGTTGTATGGTGATATCAATGGAAAATAAATGTGTTTCCTTGAAGTAATTCAAACTTGAACAACATTATTTATAATTAGAGATGACAATGAATTAAATTTAGATCAAACTTTATAAAGTCTAAGTCTAAATCTAAGTTCGATTACATAAATTTAAGTTCGATTTAATAAAATATTTAAAAATTAAATTCAAATCCGAAAGTTCGAATCTAATTATTTTTTCCTTTTTAAAGTAACAACTCAAACAAATATCTTTAAATAAAAAATAATTTTCATCAAACAAATATATTTAAACTAATAATACAAACAAATCTCAACAGATACTACAATCCAATATAAAACAAATTAATGTAATAACTCAAACTTCAACTAAAAAAGACTAAACAATAAATAAATCTTCCTTACATAAACTATTATTGTCTTACTAGTATACTAACATGACTACTTTCCAAATCACAATTATAAATTGTCTAATGAATATTACAATCCAAGATGAAACAAATTAAAAATATAATTAAAATGTACAACCATCAACATTTGAAATAGAGAGAAAAAAATTTAACCACCAAGCTTCCATTGTTGGTCGATACACCTCAAGGCGCAACAAAAAAAATATCCGATAATAACCACCAGAGATTCATGTACGAAGAAGGTGAAGAATTACTTGTTTAAAATCTAGAATCTGAATTTGGAGAAGATAGATACCCAATCACGATTCCACGATGTTGATTCCTAAGCCACAACGAAAATGCTTTAACACACACATATATATAATCTCAATTTAACTTAATTATGATTCCAATATTTATCTATATTTTTTTAAAATCTTAGAGTTTTAAATGTTTTTATTCATATTTATATATGGAACGAACTCGGATTGGATATGGATTTGAATCGGATCATTGCAATGTTCATATTTGATCCACCTCTTATTAGGACTCAGACTTTTTTCGAAATCGAATTCTGACTTTTTTAATCAAATTTAAATCAAATATTTTTCTTCGGATCGAAACAGATTTTGGTCGAATTCAAATTATATTTTCTTCCCTATTTATAATATTCAAGAGTTTTACTCAATATTAAAACATAATATATATTATCAAGAGACAATAAAATGCTCACTAATAATAATAATAAAGCCCCGATCCTCTACCAGAATTTCATGCACCTCAGCCGGTTCAGCAACCATCCAAACGTCCCCTCGACGTTGTCCGGTAAACCACCGCGCAAGGCAATCCGCCGCCTTGTTCCCCTCACGCCCTATATGTTGGACTTTCACTTCCAAATCGCGACAAACATGGCCAAAGATCATGTCCACAATGACATCACCACGCAATGCCGATGATTCATTCCGCAAGATCCGCACCACCTTCATATTGTCCGATTCAACAACAACCTTTCTAAACCCCAACCGCCATGCATGGTAAAGACCATCATACACCGCCCACAACTCCGACATTAATACCGAGCTACTCCTAATCCGACGAGCAAAACCAAACACCCATTCACCATTCCAATCGCGAATAACACCCCCAATCGCAGCCTCACGTTGCTGTCCATGTATCGAACCATCCGTGTTTACCTTCACCCACTCCCTTGGTGGCTGCTTCCATCGAGCAATCCCCGCACTATTCCTTCGAGGAGCCGCAGCACACACCGATATACAATCAAACTCCAAGGCCAATTGTGAGCATTGGGCAGTTATATCCCCGTGTACAGCACCAGTGGCGTCAAACATAAAGGTGCACCGTCTCTTCCATAACAACCAGCACCCCACCGCAAACCGAGTGACCCAATTCGACCCCCTATCCGGGTACTTCCCCTCATTCTTCAGGTTAAAAACCAGCCAAGAATCAAAGTCCATGGCATCAAATTCCTGCAGTCTTGCGCGCGACACCAGCTGCTGCCAAAGCAACCTTGTTGTCGGACACCATCGTAAAATATGGTCTATATCCTCATCCCCCTTCGACAAACCTTACAGCCCCCATCGGTTGTTAACTTACGTCGACAACGTTCCACATTCGTAAGGAGACTATTCCGCATCACCAACCATAAGAAGGTCCGCACTCTTTGAGGTAGTTTTAAACCCCAAATCAATCGCCATTTATCATTCGCCATACCATGGTGAGAACCCACCAGCATTTGATACGCGGATCGAACCGAGAAGGACTTATTATCCTCCCATCTATAGCTCGGAACATCATCACCAAACCACGCCCTCGGGGGTTGAATCGCCTCCAACTTAGCCAGAATCTCATCCGATAAAATTAGCTCCAGCTGCCGCCAATCACAATCTCCCAAAGCAGTCACCATGCGCGCAACAGGGGTTGGTAATGGCGTAAATGGCACAATACACCTCTCAACCAACGGACCTTCCATATCGACCCATGTATCATACCAAAAGTCCGTATGCTCCCCATTTCGCACATTCCACAAAATGCTATTCCTCACATCTACCCAAATCGTATCCAAACCCTTCCAAAGTCGTGAACATCGGCTTTGAGTAATACTTAACGGAACCATCTCTCGCCACCCATACTTGTCTTTGATGACCCGAACCCATAGCTTATTTGGTTGAGTTAAAATCTCAAAACCCACTTTCATTAAAAAAGCATTATTTTGAACGGACAAATCCTTAAAACCCATACCTCCATCCGATAACGGTTTTCGCATAGCCTCCCAATTAACCAAAGAGATGTTCCTACTCTCTCTAGTTCCACCCCACACAATACGCCGAATAATTTTTTTCATCTCTTGACAAAGGCCTTTCGGCAACACGGTAGCTTGCATTACATAGGATGGAATTGCTTGCAGCACCGCTTTAGCCAAGGTTATCCGTCCCGCTAACGATAGGGAGTTGGCCACCCAACCCGCTAACCGTTTCTCCATACGATCAATAAGATAAGCATGCGTCGCTTTGGTGACCCTTTCATGTAACAAAGGTACTCCCAAATATCTTCCTAAATCTCCAACAACTTCAAAGCCCAAACGTTGCCCCAATTCTGTACAAATACTCTGATCACAATTTTTAGAGAAGAAAATCTGAGTCTTGGCAATACTATCACGGTGTCCAGAACACGCACAAAAATTCTTCAAAACCTCATGAATTACATCCATTTGTGACATCTTCGCCTCCGCGAAAAGTACAAAGTCATCGGCGAAAAATAGATGTGATATCCCCGTCCCATTCCTAGACAAACGAATCGGTTTCCACAACCCGGCATCCACTTTCTCCTCAATGCTATGTGCTAACCGCTCCATGCATAAGACGAATAAGTATGGCGACAATGGATCTCCCTGTCGAATACCCCTTGATGGTCGAAAAGAATCTGTAACATCCCCATTCCATAATACTTGTGTCGAAACGGAACCAACACACTGCATGATTAACGCAATCATCATATCCGGTAACCCAACCTCCCTCAAAGTATCCTCAATAAAATGCCATTCAAGGCGGTCATACGCCTTCTCTAAGTCTACTTTGATCGCCATAGAGCCCATCCTCCCAACCTTGTTCCTCATAGAATGGATAATTTCCTGTGCTAATATAATGTTATCAGTTATGTTCCGCCCTGGAACAAAACTCACTTGGTTCGCCGATACCCACTGCGGTAAAAACTTCTTCAATCGATTAACCACAGTCTTCGTGATGATCTTATACAACACTGTACACAAACTGATAGGCCTGAACTGGCTTATCTGCTCAGGTACCTCCACTTTAGGAATAAGCACAATCAAAGTTTGATTGATACGAGCATCTAGCGGAGCCCCCTCAAAAAAACCTTTGACAAACTCAAATATCGACTCACCTATCACATCCCATTTTTTCTGATAGAAGTCCGCATGAATTCCATCTATGCCCGGTGACTTAAACGGGTCCATCTCAAACACCACCTTCCGTACCTCCTCGAACGTTACTGCCTCAATCAGTGAACTCATCTCCCGGACGCCAAACGCATGAAACTTCCCTGTTGGCATGCGAACTGTGCAATCATGCACTCCAGCCGTGAACAGCTGCCGAAATTTTTTAATAGAACAGTCGAGAACGAGTTAAATTTAAAAAAAGCTATAAAAATATAATGGAATCTAAACCCAATGAATTTGAAAAGGAAAAAACAAAGTCACGTGATACACAAGGTGCACGAAGGAGGTATAGAACAATCATTTTCTTAAAAAATAAGATCGAAAAATAACAAAATAAATTTATGTTCTCCAAATAACACTTTAAAATTAAGAAGAAAAGGCATTGAAAAAGAATTGACGAGCTGAGTTTTTTTTAAAAAAAATCCTTCCTCGTGTTTTATGAATTTAAAAAGAAGTATAATCCGAAACAATGGAATTAGAATTAGTCATTGCTAAATATAACTGAATTAATAATTTAAACATAATAAAAATTGATCAGAATAAAATATAAAGATAATTTACGTTGTATAATTTACCAAAAGAAAATTTCAAAGCTAAATGCCTAAATAATTGGTACGTAAGAAGTATATCTAAAACGGATGGGAGTACACAAGTACAATACTTTAGTGCTTATCCCTTCAGGCTTCAGCTTATAATAAATATCGAAAAAATGACTGAACCCCCACCCCAAAATAAAACTTTGTGTACGGGCGGGACCCCCTCTTATTTGCGTTAGACGAAATATAGCTTTGCCTCCCCCATTTCTTAAATTTAATAAATGACTTTCTTCAATAAAATATTTTTAATATGATTTTACGATAAAATTTATCTAATATTTTAATCTCTAAAAATAAAGGTTCAAAAAAATCTCTAAAAAATATTAACGCACGAATAAGGCCATAAATGAGAACGAGATATATTACGAGTTATTCGTTCGATTCGATTAAAGTTCAATCAACATTCAACTCGAAAAGTTCTCGAGCTACTTAAAAATATAATATATTAAAAATTTTAAAACTAGAATGTATATTGTTAGATAATAATAATAATAATAATAATAATAATAATAATAATATCTTTGTCATTAAAACGGTTACTGACCATTTTTTTCAATTTTAACTATCATTTTTAAATAATTTAAATTTATAATATATATTAAAAAACTATTTTATTGAATGTGTTTAAATATATACTTTTTTATATTTTTATTAATAATAAAATTTAAATAATAAGAAATCAAATTGAAAAAATAACAAAAAAATGTCAATATGCGACAGTTTTAGTGGGACATGAGTATTATTGTAATTATAATTATTAGTATGAATATAGTTGTAAATAAAACGCGGCATATTGCGAACTATTCGAGACAGACACAGTCAATACTAAAATTAATTGGAATTTCTAACGAGTCAAGTTGAATTCAACACTACTTAGACTCGACTCAACTCATTTATACCCCTACAATTAAATTGTCCTAAATTCAAATATCATAAGAAAATAAATTAAAATAAATTATAATTTTAATACTGGTGAGGAAATTTTCCTCAAAATATGAAAACCCTGCTCTTATGGAAGTCTGCACCGTATTATGTCATCATTTATGTGGGCCACCCTCTAACAACACCATTCAATATTCAATGTTCTACTCTAGTTTAGGGTGCAGAGCCTATTCGCCCATCTTTCAATTTTTTAAAAACATTTGTCTAATTCTTGTATTAGGTCCCTTTATTATACTAAATTTTGAGATTTAAACTCGTATTTTAATCAGCATAATGTCTTTCTTTCCTTTTTATATATAAGCCATGTTTGGTAAAGAGACGTTTGGCCAAAAATTAGAGGTTTGAGGCATAATTAGAGGTTTGACCAATCAAATCATCTAATGTTGTTGTTTGGTAAATAACGAATTGAAAGAGCGGATTGAGGTAAAACCGCTAATTTTGAAAAAGCTCATAATAGGAGCTTTTTGAGATTAGAGGTTTGATATTAGAGTTGTAAAGACTCTTTTATCTTTACCAGTTACCCAAAATCTCAAAATAACCTAAATTAAATATTTTCTCACCCTATTTATAAGCTAATCTTATTTACTTTTTTCTTTTTATTATCACATATTTATATGTGTATTTAAATTTATTAAATAATTAAATTATATAAATAATAAATTAATATATAAATATTTTGAATATGTTTAAAAAAGTTATATTAAAAATAATTTTATTGATCTAATTAATAATAATTACATACAAAATATTGATAACTAATAAACTATTCAAACAAGTATTGAATATAAACATGTCCTTATATGTCATTTTACTTGTTTAAATAATCTAACAGCTATCAACTATCAGTTAATTTTACCATACACTTTTATACAATCAGCTAATACAATCCGTTAGTCAAATCAGCTAATGCAATCAGCTATCAACTATCAATTGATGCAATTCGTTATTCGCTATCAGCTATCCGCTAATTGTCAAACAAAGCCATAATATTATTAGTACTTAGCAGGTATAGATTGATGAACAGTTAATTGCTGCTATTAAAATGATGAGAGAAACTAGTAGGTCTAAATACGATACAATGTTTAAGAAAAAAAAACGAAGCGCTAAAGTTGTGTATAGATCAATTGAGTTGAAATGATTATCCAACAATACAATGTATTTATATAATATCCGATCCGAAATTATTCAATAAATTAAATATTGTTAATTACACTAAAAAAATAGACAAGACTCCTTGAAAAAATCATATATCCGATCCGAAATTATTCAATATTAAATATTGTTAATTACACTAAAAAAATAGACATGACTCCTTGAAAAAACTGATTTTTTATTAGTTTTTTTTTCAAAAAGTTAATAATTAAATTTAGACTCTTTCAGCTAAATGTTATTGCATTGAACCATTAAAACTTTATAATCTCATATTGTCTCTGTAGCTAATAAAAATAAATTTACATGTCACACAAAAGTTATTGTTGTTTTAAATTAAAAGATCGAAATCTCAAAATGTAGTATTGTCAGTGGACTAAAGCGAGTATTAGACGTTTAAAGTTCCTTCCTCATCTAGTACAGGTAAAATCGTGAATGTGGTCCCAGGGTCAAGGAGATAAGATCATGGGACTCCCATTAAAAAAATAGAGTAAATTACTTAAATTTTCACTTTAATTTTACTCTCAAAACTATTTTGTTTAAAAGTGTTCAAACTTTGGTTTAAACAGAATTAACCGATTAAACTTAAATTTTTTCAGTTAATTTTAGGTTTGGTCGGTCAATGGATAATATTTTTTTTTTCAAAATTTGGTTATCGGTTAATTCGGTTCGAAATCAGTTAATTAAACGAATTAATTGAAATTTTGTATATATTATACGTATATATCCATTAAACTTTATCAAATTAGAACAAAATGATCATTAAATTTATTAAATTATTAAACAATGGTCATTAAACATTTTAGTATTTATAATAATTTATAATGTGCAATGATCATTTTGTAATAGTTCAATAAGTTTAATGGTTATTTTATAACTTTTGAAAGTTCAGTGTCTAAAAAATCATTTTAACATAGTTTAGTGACCTGTGTAATTTATCCAAAAATTTATAATAAATTTTGGTTAATTCGACAATAGACCGAATTAATAGAATTTTTTCGGGTCGATTAATTTTTTTTAAATTTGGTTCGATTATTGGTTAGTAGGAAAAAATTTCGGTTAATAGATTTTTAGTAGTTCGGTTCGGTCGATTAACCAAACTGACCGATTGAACACCCCTAATTTTGGTCACTAAAGTTTTAAAATGTTCAATTTACTCATTGAAGTTTAGACATTGACTATTTTTTTGTCACCCACCCGTTGATTTTTTGACGACATTCATTTACCGACGAACAAAAAAATTTATTCAAGATTTGAACGGTGAAAAACTTCATCGGTATGAGAAAAGTAACATACTGAGAAACTAGCTCCATCTGACGTCAGATGAGAGAGATCAACGAGATAAAAATCATAAGTTTTTTGGGTCAATTTGTGAACTTGGAGCACTTTTTGGCAAAGTGAATGAGGAAAGTTAGTACCGAATGACCACTATTTATGACTATTTGGAGTTTAAAAGTGATAAAAATACGTTATATGTCAAAATTTTAATGAAGGAAACTATTAAATGTTTAAACTTCAGTGACTAAAATAAATTTAAGAATAAAATTTAGTGATGATTTACGTAATTTACGCTAGAAAATATAACGAGTTGTGCAATAATTATGCAAATTGTTAAAATTATAAAATAATAATTAAAGTGATCGAATTGGGATAAAATAGTCGTTTAATGAATTTAATGGTCATTTAAAATAATCGATTTTATTTAATCTAGTGACCATTTCGGTGTTTTATCCAAATATTTTCGAATTGATAATGCTACCCATTCGTGTAGAATGGGGTGGATAAATGAATTAAAAGAAGACAAAAACTATACTGTCAGCATCGGAACCGAAGCACACGCAAAACTGCAGTCTGCAAAAGTTTTGTCTGTCTACTGTCCCACAGTTATTTATACGTGCCCTCTTAACACGCCACGTCACTGTTTCAACTCCTCACTAGCCAGCTTGGCAAAACTCCACTTCACATTCGAAATCCAATCATCGCTCTCCACGTTGCCCCTCTTCTCCTATAAAAACACCTTCCACTCTCAAACTCAAAATAAAGCTTCCATAAGTAAAACAATGGCGGCTGCTGTTTACAAGTTTGCTTCTCTTTTCCTCCTTTGTATCATCCCTTTCACCTTCTGCGAGCTCGTTCAAGAGCAGCCACTGGTGTTGAAGTACCACAATGGCCCCCTCCTGAAGGGCAATATCACCGTTAATCTCATCTGGTACGGCAAGTTTACCCCTACCCAACGCTCCATAATCCTTGATTTCATTCTCTCCTTCACCTCCCCAAAGCTCGAGCTTCCTTCGGCGTTTTCATGGTGGAAAACTACTGAGAAATACAAGAATGGTTCATCAACTTTAGCTGTGGGCAGGCAGGTGCTACTTGAAAACTACCCGCTCGGTAAAATCCTTAAGAACCCACACCTGCCGGCCTTGGCCGGGAAATTTAACGGCGTCAACAGTATAAGCGTTATCCTCACGGCGAAAGATGTCGCCGTCGAAGGCTTTTGCATGAGTTGCGGGACTCACGGGTCAACCCGAGTTGGTCGGGGTCCTGTTCGAGGTACCTTTATCTGGGTAGGGAACTCAGAGACTCAGTGTCCTGGTCAATGCGCTTGGCCGTTTCATCAGCCTATTTATGGTCCCCAAACGCCGCCTTTGGTTGCTCCCAACGGAGACGTTGGTGTTGACGGAATGATCATTAACTTGGCCACCCTTTTGGCTAACACCGTTACCAATCCGTTTAATAACGGGTATTTCCAGGGGCCGGCCAACGCGCCGTTGGAGGCGGTTTCGGCTTGCACGGGGATATTCGGGTCGGGTTCTTACCCGGGATATGCGGGTAAACTATTGGTGGAGAAGATTACCGGGGCGAGCTACAATGCGAACGGGGTCAACGGACGGAATACTTGTTGCCGGCGATGTGGGATCCTCAGACATCGACGTGCAAGACGCTCGTTTGATCGGGACACGTGGCGGAAATCAGTTGCGACGGTAATTGGTAAACGTGGCTTGGATGTAGATATTTGAAGTGTTGTATGGGGGAAGTAGGGGGTAAGGTTTGTTGTTTCACGTGATGGGTGAATTCTAGTTTGGTACTGGCCAAGATAAAGAATTCCGGTTTGGTGTAAAATGGAAAAGAAATTTAAAATATGTGAATGTGAGATAATAATAAGCCTTAACTACAATATAAGTGCCTAATTCTTTTACAATAAATATTTAAAATATTTATTAACTAAAATAAATATTTAAAGGTTAATTTTTTATTGAAATAGATGCGTAAAATATTTTATGGCTGAAATTAGTGTCTAAATTCTTATTTTATAGTTAACCATAATAATAATTATAACAGAGATAGTAAGGAAGTGGTCTAATTTTTACGTTTTATATGGGTCAAATGTTTAAATTATAAATTTGTGCCCACCCCCTTTTGTCCTTGTTGCAAAGTAGATGTTTATCATTCCTTGGGACTCGGGTTCGAGCACCAGTAATGCATGTTGTGTGTGTCGTCTCTGAAAAAGACTAAAAAAGTTGAACATATCTACCCTTGCATTGCACCAGCATATTCAAAAAAAATTTATAAATTTGTCACATTGATATTACAAAATAAGGAGTTTAATTAAAATCCTGATTTGCAATAAGCAGTTGTATGTAACAGAAGAAATTTTAAAAAACACAAAATAAAAAGTAAAAAATATTAAAATTGAACTCAGAGAATAGTTCTAATAAAAAAAGATTGATGATTTCTTAACATATTCAAATTCAAAAATAAAATTATCTGTGTTAGTGAATTTTATTAGAGACCAAATTTAAACAAATGTTAGATGATATTAAAATTACTTAATAAAATCTTAAAAAATTGTCAAGATTTATCGAAAATTATATGGATAACATTTAAAAATAAACTAATATTTGTTCAAAAAAACCTAATATATACATTAAAAATGGAACTGATACATGGAAAAAAGATTTATATCATTCATTGTTATATTGACAATATTAAAGGATAACTGAAAATGAACTTATGGATTATATTTATTTATTTTTTTCCCAAAACAAATATCTAATATTTCATTCTAGAACGAATTATTAATATATCTATATCATTGTTTAACATATGTATTGAATAACAAAGTTTTTTTTTTTAAAAAAAAGAAAGAAAACGAAGCTTATCATTATAAAAAGAAATGTCACAAATTTAGACAAATTCCAGTTATACAAGACAAACATTAAACATTGCTGCTGATTGACTTAGGCTTCCTTTACATTGGGGGTAGCCAACAGCCGTTGAAGGCAAACCGGCGTTGAGAAAAACTGAAAAATTCAATTGTCACCAAACGCTAATTTAGGCGCTAAAATTAGTGGGCAAACACTCGTTGAGGACTAAACCGATAGTCGTTAGACGAACACCGATAGTCGTCAGACGAACTGTCGTGGGAGACGCTGACAACAACAACAAAAAAAACAGTGCCTTAAACTACTAACCACACAAAATACAAATACAGATTTATTTATTTATAGGTGATTTTCCATGTTCATATCATTACTTGTCTTTCAAACAAAACTCCCATTCAAAATAGTTTCAGGAATCCTACATACTAACTATAGTCTTATATATCCGCATAGATTAGCATCAAAAACCCATTCATCGCTCTTTTATCTCCAAGAAAACCATCTAAATATACGATCAATGGGAGGCCAGAAGGTTGCGTGATGCAAGCCTTCGTTTTCTTAACCGCTCTGCGATAATGAAGGCGAGCTCTAGAGATTGAGAAGCATTGAGCCTCGGATCACAATGGGTGTGATAACGCGAACTCAGATCATTATAGGTTATAGTTCTTGAGCCTCCAACACACTCCGTCACATTCTGCCCCGTCATCTCTAAATGAATTCCTCCAGGATAGCTACCTTCTTGATCATGCACATCGAAGAATGCCCTCACTTCAGCCTACATCAACATAAATAAGGACTAAGAGTTGCAATCACAGGACTTGAGAAATATAGTTGGAGTTCAAACAATATAAGTCCAGTTAGAATATCAGTAGCCACATGCCCTAAAAAGTCGTGCTTAAATCAATGGCTTCTTTAGTATCTCGGAAAAGGTTATTGTAAATATGTCGTAGAAAAGAAAAGAAATTAAGCAACCGTACCCTAATGGCGTCGAAGGAACGAGTTTTCAGTCCACAAGGAGCTTTAATGGTGTTCCCATGCATGGGGTCGCTAACCCAAGTTACGATCTGCCCAGCTCTGCGGACTGCCCTGATCAAATGGGGAAGTTTCACTCGCATATTTTCAGCTCCCATCCTTACGATGACTGTTATTCTGCCCGGCTTGTTCAGAGGATTTAGAATTCCAATGAGCCTAACTAGCTCACTAGGATCCATCTTATCACTAACCTGCATCGCGATGCTATTATTAAAAATTTAAATTCTTTTGTATGGAAACTCGGTTACTAATTACCAACATTAACTGCTTTAAAAGAACTACCCAACGGTCAGTGGAAATTATTGGCAGAGTAAAAAGTTTAATGCACTTAGCTGAAGCATAAGTAAAGAAACATACCTTTATTCCAAGAGGATTAGCAACTCCCCTTAAAAATTCAACATGAGCACCATCAAGCTGGCGGGTTCGTTCCCCAACCCAAAGCATGTGCGCGGAGCAGTCATAGTAAAGGCCGGTGGTTGAATCCTCCCTAGTGAGTGCCTGCTCGTAAGGCAAGAGCAAGCACTCGTGAGAAGTCCAAAAATCCGTAGTTGTCATGATAGTATGGCCAACTGCGAGACCAGCAGCAGCCATGAACCCCATTGCCTCGTCAACTCGGTGAGCCAGTTCACGATACCTTTTCAGACAAACCAAAAAGAACATTTCCAACATTAAAAATATCAGAGATCTCAATACAGATTAACCAGTACAATCCTACAGCAACAGCTTCAAGCAAATGGTTCCTAGATATTTGGGCAAAGCATTTTGCATCCCAGATAACAATGCAATATCAGATATAAAACAGACATGAACCCAAATAAAAAAGCCTTTCTACTCTACCGTTCTTACAATCCAAATGTTAAGAAGAATTAAAGAGAAAATTACCTCTTTTCCAAAAAAAGAAGAGAAATTTACCTATATCAAACATCACTCTGTCATGTATCAGACCTAATGCACAAAGTGAACTTCAATCGAGCTGCTTTATAGGAATGGTTTGCGTCATTAATGTGAATGATTAGTTGATATGATATGATATCTACCTTGAGTTAGGTGGTGCCCTAGAACTTAAACCTCTGAATCTGATATTGGCTCGAGAATAAAGTGTAATTAACCATTCCACACAGCATTAGTAATGCAAGAGAAAACAATTAGTAAAGTAACTCATCTCAGTTTAATTCCAAGCCTTCCTGAACAGATAAGAATCTGATTTACATACCCTGGTGAAATATACCAACAGACGGTAATAGGAAATGATATCCATATGTTGTTCATAAAAGCATGCAACCAATTTGCCCGACCACATTAAGAGAAATTATGATATTCTAATAGTTATTTGAAGACACCATAGATCATCTCTTTGAGCATGACTGTTGCAGACAAAATGGGATCATTCACTATACCTCTACAAATGATGTGTATAATAAATATTAGATTGTCCTAGACCGTGTACGACAAAACATCAATAATTGATTTAATAAACACATCATTTAGTTAAAATCTCAGAACTGTCAAACAGATAGACGGGGAAAGGCCAAAGAATTCATGATAAAGACCGAAACTTTTTGACGCATAAAACAAACAGTTCATTCAAGGCAAGCAAATATACCTGTCCCCCTGCTCACTGTGCTCGGTGAAGTCTAGATTCCATTGAGTGACTCTTTGCATGGCTGCATACCCTCCGGTAGCAAAAGCCCGCAAAAGGTTCAAAGTGGCCACTGATTGGCAATAGGCCCTGATCATCCTATGGGGATCTGGAACTCTTTCTTTCTCCTCGAAAGAATCACCGTTTATATTGTCACCTCTATAACTCGGAAGCTTCACCCCATCTTTCTCCTCGAATGGATCTGATCTTGGCTTGGCAAACTGACCAGCCATTCTTCCCACCTAAAGAATCATAACCACATACTGAAATACATTATCACACTGCCATTGCACATGATAATTAGCTTTAATGCTTTATCCAATAGAAAGGCTAGTAATCTTAAAGAACTGAGTCCTGCAAATCGACAATAATTTAAGCCCCGATCCCCATAATTCTAATTATATCACCACAAAAGTAACTAAGTGTCTAATTAAGTATTAACCATCAAGGAGACATAAGAAACTAAGTACATATATCTTTGATATGAGCAGCTAATTACCCAACAAAGCAATCAAACTATGCAATTCTTGGCAGGAAAACCTATACAATTCAAGCTACCAATAAAAAAGAACAATCCCTAATGAAATGATGGGTTTTCCAATTGTAATACAGCAATCTTAATTCCAACATAAGAAAAATGAAATGAAACAAGTAAAAAAAAAAAGGGAAGGCGATGGACCTTGATAATAGGCATTTGGCCACCGAACATAAGGACGACACCCATCTGGAGAAGGACCCTGAAAGTGTCACGAATGTTATTAGCATTGAACTCCTTGAAGCTCTCGGCACAGTCACCGCCTTGTAGCAAGAAAGCATTGCCGAGTGCAGCTTGTCCCAGCTTGTCCTCGAGTTTCCTCGCCTCTCCGGCAAAGACGACCGGAGGGAACGTGGATAGCGTCTGGAGGACAGATTGGAGGTCGTTTTGATCAGGGTATTCGGGAAGCTGGAGAGCCTTCTTGGACATCCAGCTGTCGAGGCTCCATTTGGTGGGGATTGAAGGGGAGGTGGTGGAGGCCGCCGCCGCCGACTTTGATGGGTCGGTGGAGACGGCAGTGATGGGTTTGAGGGAGGGAGGAAGGAGAGGGCGGCGATGATGGTGGCGGGGGAGAAGAGGGGATTTGGAAGAGAGAAAGGAAGGGGATTGCAGAGCCATTTTGGAACTATTTTTGTCTGCTGAAACTGAATGGAATGGAATGAAGAAGAAGCAATAAAATATCTTAGAGAAAGTATAGTGTCAGAGATCAGGACGACATCTCTGTTTTTTTGGCCTTTTGCAGTGAACAACTAAGATATTTTTTTGACTGAGTCACAACCCGATTTCGACTCGAAGGGTGAGTTCAGAGTTTGATTTATTCCTGCTTAAATTCAGTTTTGAGTTCAGACTGTTTCGATTTGCTGTTAAATTGTTTAAATGCTCACTTAATATCAATTTGGTCACTCTTGATTTAAAAGTAAAAAAATCTTAAATGAAAAATAGGTGCTTAATATATATATTTTTTTAAATTTTAGGTGCTTAAAGTATTTGTTTTAAAAATAAGTGTTTAAAATTTCAACTGTTGCAACTTTAGGTGTTTAACCGTTAAGAGGTGTTAAAAAATATTAACCAATCAATGCACTACTTTGAGTTCGACTGACATGTTATTCGGCGTTTCCAACGACGTCGTGTTGGGAGAAATGATCGTTTAAATCCGGCGACCAAATAGGTATGCTCATGTGTGGCGATCCGCGGCGAAAGTGACGGCGGTTTGAGAATTTTTAGGGAATTGTGGATTGTTTTGTAAAAATTACAAATTTTCGAGATTTTATAAAAAATCAAATTTTTATAAAAAAATATTTTAAGTTTTTAATTTTGAAATTAAAATAAATGTGCCACGTGTCAAGCTAGATTAATTAACAATATTTTTTAACATCTCTTAACAGCCATGCACCTAAAATTGTAATATTGTAAACTTTAGACACCTAAAATTATAACGTTAAAATTTTGGGCATTTATTTTTTAAAAAATACTTTATGCACCTAAAGTTCAAAAGATGGATACTTTAAACACTTATTTTTCATTTAAGCCAAAAAATAAGGGTAAAATTGCACGTGTTGTCTCTTTTGTTTTTGATCTGTTATGTTTTGGTCATCGATTTTGAAAAGGTTACGTTTTGGTCACCTATATTATCGACGTCACTCGAACGTTAACTTTTGTGAGATTGCTGATATGGCACGTTAGTATAAAAATATATATTCTTTAATTTAACCCATGAACTTTCAAAGCTTTATTGAGTAAAATACACACAAATGATAACTGGACTTTGTTTAAAAATGCAAAATGGTAACTAAACTGTTAAAAGTTACAGAATTACAATTAAACTTTATGTTTTTGTTACAAAACGTGTTGGGCTCGAATAACTTCTACAAATAACGTCAAGAGGAGGTGAATTAGCATTAGATAAAAAGTGGTGGAAGCAATAGAAAATAAAAAATTTACACACAAAATTATAGTAGTTCGACTTCAAAACCAAGTTTACTTCCACTACCATAACTATTCACACTAAAGATTTTTCAAATTCACAAGATTTATACCCAAAATTTTGTCTACATCTCTCTCAAAGAAAATACAAATAAAACAAGCTAAGAAACCTCACAAGACTTAATATTTGCACAATAAAACACTCACTCAAATTCTAACAATTGAGAAAATATAAGTTATAACAATTTAGCTCACAAGTGTGTTCTAAAAAAAATATGACAAAATTAAGTACAGAATAATTTTTATATACAATGAATGTTGTTGTTGGCTTTCTTAATATTCCATAGCTACTTGAAGGTATTTTTCTTAAACGTTCTAACGAGTTTATAATTGTTACTAGTTGTTTGGCGCCATTGAAGACTTAATTTTCAGCTATAAATGCACTTCTGATGCATAGAAATATAAAGTCATGAATCGACCCTTAGGTCGTATAAAGGGTTGGATCGACATGGACGATATTGTTCCATTCTAGGTATATTGATCTGTTTAGCAGTTACTTATAAATAAAGAAATATGGTGACGCGTGTTATCATTCGAGATAGATTACATTATTTTTATATTAAAATTAGGACTAAGTTGATTGTATGTGTAAATATAGAGGATTAAATATATAATTATGCAAATTGTTTTTAGTTCGGTGGTCAAAATAGGAATGAAACAATAATTTAACGACTATATAGGTAATTTATACTTCATTTTATCGTGTTAAATCTGCATGTCATCATTGTCTAATAGCACTTAACACCTGAGTGGCCAAATATTTTAAAAAAATGAAAACATAAGTGACCATAACATAATTTTTCAAATTGATGAACAAAAGTGTATACTTACTAAATGAAAGTGATCATCTCAATAGTTTACCTTTTTTTAAATATGAGTACATTATTTTATTAAAAGAGGAAAACTCCAAAAATACAATAAGAATACAACTCAAGTAAATAAACTTGTTCTGGACATATTTCTAAAAGCACGAAAACTAACGTCTCTGGATCATAAAAAAGATCATACAAAAAAAATAAAAAATCTAACTCAAAGGCTCGAAATAAAAAAATACAAAATATCACCAAAGCTCGACGATGAAAGATAAAAACCAACAACAAACAACATTAAAAAAATACAAATTACAATAATAATGCACGTTGACAATAAGACCATTACACAACTCAATTACGAACAAGATAGGTGATTGTGAGCTTGTATCCAAATTTAGTTAGAGAGTTCAAAACAAAGAGTTTAACAGGATAATCAAAAGAGCGTCATCTTAAAAATCAGTCTACCAGTTATTAAAATTAGGTAATTTGAGCCTCATTTTATAACTTTTTTTGAGTTTACTAGGCCATAATTTAAACGTAACTAAATGAAAAATTATATCACGAGTTTAGCTAACCACATCAGTCATAGTCCCAACTAATAAAAACCACCTATTGCACCATTTTTTCTATGTTAGTTTTTTCCATTATATAATAACTTTTTTAAAAAATATTTTTTAAATGACATGTAAAAAACATTAGTGAAGATTCACTTAGTTAAAAAAAAAGGTTTAAATATACATTTGACACTTAAACTAGTCGTCTTTTCTCAAATTAGTACTTAGAAAATTTTCATTCTCAAGTTGGAACCTAAACAAGGCACTTTCTCTCAAATTGACACTTAAATAATTTTTACTCTCAAGTTGGTACTCGAACTGTAATTTCATTCATTATTTGAGTATTCTTATTAACAATTTTAGTCCCAAAATTTATGCATTCTATTAATTTGATTCTAATTAAAAATAATTTAATAAATTTAACCTTTCACATTTATAAATTATAACAACTAAGGAATCTTTTACGATACTGTCAAATCAAGCAATAATAACTTATTGTTAAACTTTTATTATACCAAGAAAACAATATAACATTTAAGGGAGAAGAACAAACAATTTAAGAGAATAACAAATAGTAAATTAATAGAATTTTTAAATATGAGAGCTAAGTTTATTGATTTGTTTCGAATTAGATCCAAACTGATAGAATGTATAAGTTTTTATAGCAATTTGATAAATATTGTCTAGTTCAAGTACCAACTTGAGAACAAAAATTATTTTGGTACCGACTTGGAGAATGTGAATAGTTCCAAGTACTAATTTGGGAGTAAAAACTTTTTAAGTAACAACTTGAGGGAAGGTGACTAGTTTAGGTACCAAATGTATATTTAAGCCTAAAAAATAACATGAAAAAGTGTAGTGGGTGGTTTTTATTAGAGATTTTTATTGGTTGAGACCATATCATATGGTATAATTTGACCAAGATATGGTATCCCAAAGGAGCGCATTCACAAGGCAACTAAGCCATACAGAAATTAAACACTATAGATATAATACCAAACTCAACTTTCACAAATATATATATATATATAAGACCAGTACTCAAAATATAACAGATGATTGAAAACCAACAAAATTTTGCAGTGTATAACATGACAAACTGATTACTAAGCATTTCCATAGTTTACCAAAACTTCGAAAGCAATTCTAAGCCACAACAGAAGGCTTAGAAGCAGCAGAGAGCTTGGACCTCTTCTTGGCTAAACTCTCACTACGGCGCTCCCGCTGCTCCTTCAACCTCGTGGCAAGCAGCTTCTGATACTCGGCTGCCTCTGACTTGGCCTTGGCGATTCTCTTCTTCTTATCAGCAATTCTAGCACGCTTTCTCTGAAGTGTCAATGGAGTTACCAGCCTCTGGATTTTCGGAGCTTTACTGACCTTCTTGCCTGCAAAATCACATTAAGGCTAATCAGCAACTGAATGTTCAATAAAGAAATCACCACTAGTGTGCGAATGATGCTTGCAAATGCAATACACGCATCAATCTTAGCATTACAGTCAGCCAGGAGTGACCCCTATAGAGAATTTCAACATATTGTGCACATTAATCATTGTGTTATGCTCAAGGAGGTATATAATAGACCTAAACCTATCAATTGGATGGGTTAATTTGGTTTTGGATTAGGTCAATCTGAATTGGGTTTCAGTCTTTTCAAGGCAATTTTGTGTTGTGGTCAGTCAGCTTTGTCAACAGGGTTTTGCGGGACATGCCATCTCAAGTTCAAGTCATTTTGGATAATTTCGATTTTGGAGTTGGATCATTTTGGTTTTTAATCATGTTTGTAAAGGCTATTGACATTTTAAGATCAAATCAGTTTTAGGATATGAACTCAGTTTTTTGGGTTTGAGTTAGAATTGACAGGTCCAAATAGACACATCAAGTAAATCATTGGATAAAGCTCGAGTAGCCAACATAAAGCATCAACCTGGTCAATGGTCGCTTATATCTAGAGGTCATCTAAGGAAGAGAGAAACTTTACCAGATTTTGTGGTGAAAGTCCTCCTGTAGGTGTTGACGTACTTTCGGACATCATCTTCCTTGGAAAGGTTAAAGAGCTTTCTGATCTTGGATGCCCTCTTTGGACCTCTCATCCTCGGTTTTTCAGTGTCTGTCAGACCAGGCAAATCATTTTCGCCCTTCTTCACTGTAACCAAGTTCAAAACAGACAGATCCTGGCTGACAATGCATCCACGAACAGACTTCCTTCTGCGCTCTCCATTGCGTCTTCCATATCCACGGAAACATGGGGTACCTGCTCAAACAATCTAAATGAATCAACTCCGCATTACGCAGAGAAAGACATTAATGAAGGCTCAAAACCCAACATTCTAATCCACATAAGCTTAATGAATCACCAAGGCATCAAGCAACACATAGGACACATAGGTGCTTCATCAATGCAGTAAACTTTATTCAACTCTGACTCCAATCTCTTTCATCCAACTCAATTTGGTATGACTACTCAATTTTTTTTCCACATGATTTGACTCAATCAAATGCTTGCCCCTAATAGCAAATATCTATTTTAGAATGCTCAGCAGCAAACTCACCTCTATGCAGCAAGAGCCGCACACGGCCAGGAGTTAGCACACCCTGCTTCATTGGAAATCCTTGCTTGTCACAACCTCCCATGATCTTGAAAACATAGCCCTTGAATTCCTATCAAAACCAACAAAAATTTCTATTAACTTGAAGTCTCGAACAAATCAATCATTACTTCAAAAATTGCTTCTAAAAAATTGTTGTGGAGAAGACAGAAGTGATGTGTAAAAGTGTGGTTTGTTAACTTAGATGTTTAACATTGCTGTCAAAAAGTGTTGTGGGGAGTTAAAATGTCCATTTTAGACATGCCATTGAAAAGCAAAACATGAAATTTAAACTAAATAACTCCTAAGTAACTGATATAAGCTATTAACTAATTACATAAAATTAATTCATAACTGTATATATAATACTATAATTAATTGACTAAATAAAGCAAAAAGTAAATTCGCAAAAACTTATAATTACATCTCAATTATGTGCTCTCCTACATATGGACGGATTTCTTATTGGTTTCAAGACAACCGAAAAACTGTTGTAGAGCGAGTTTCATATTCTTCAGGTGAATTTTTAATTTCTTTTTATATTATCTTACATTAAATTATTTGTTCATGTTTTCGCTTTATATCGAATATTGGAGAAATTCTTTGTTGCTTTTGGTTGCAAAAGTGCTTCTGAGTCCACAAACTGTTTTGAAAATCAATGAAGAACAGTCTATAGGAATGCAAATAGCTAGCCACATACCTCGCCCAAAGCATCTCCAGCGACCTCCTGGGAGATCCTCTTGTCAAAAAATGCCCGACTGTAACAATAAAAGAACGCCAATATCTTCAATTATGAGCGTCATTTAAGCAAATTCCACAAACTCAAGTTAATTCTTTGATTTCATGCTATTTGTAACCAACGATTCAATTTATATCTTCAAATTTCTCTTTGCTCTTATCGACTGTCTCAGCAACCAAACAGACAACATTAAAGAAGAAAAGAAAAAACGAAACTTACAGCTTCTGATCGTCATCGATCTCAAGCTTCTTCTGGCAACCAGTAGTCGGATTCGCGATGTTAAACTGCAATACAACAAAACTGGATTAACTTTTTGAAAAAAAAAAACAGAAAAAGAAGGAATTACATCTTGATTAGGGATTTCTTTTTCAATTTTTAACATTTTTGGCGCTCCATACCTTCATTTTTTGATGAACTTTAGTTGATGCAGCAGTTCAAAGCGCAGGAGAGATGAAAATGGAGGAGAAATTAGGGTTTTGAATGGTGCATCATATAGGGTCTTGTGTTTTAAATGGGCCGGTTTTATTTCGGTCTTTAAACTTGTAGTTCTCATTGTGAGGCCTGCTGGTTTTGTCTTCGCCGGTTTTATTTCGGTCTTTAAACTTTAGTTGATCCACTGTACCGATTTATTTAGAAAATGATTAAAAATAAAAAAAATTCAAATAATTTATAAAACCTTCTAATTTCGTTTTGAAAAATCGTATTAAAATTTTAAAATTAGCTAAATTATAATAGCATATGAGATGTATTCAATTACAATAAGAATACATTAAAAAATTAAAACATGACATAAAACAATATGAATGTAGTAGAAAGACACAAATGTATCATATATATGAAATAATCAAAGTATCATTTGTGTCCATTTATGGTCCATAAAAATTAACCATTTTCGGGGTTTGTAGTTGCCCGATAAATTATATAAAACCAATTATTAATATTTAAAAATTATATAAATTTATAATAGTTTCAATATTCAATATACAACACAAATGCAATACCAGGGATACTTTTTTTATTATTAAATTGAGTCAACGTGATATAGTGTGCAGAATGTTATTTATTGAGACTGAACGTGACATTTTTTTTGTCTTTAAATTTAATCAAAATATGCAAAAATGTGAATTAAGCAATATTTTAATATTACATAAAATAAATAAAATTCATATATATATATATATAATATAACATAAAAGCATTCATGCATGCATGATAATATAACGAGAGAGAAAAAAAAAACATAAAGGTAATACACAAATACACAAAGATTAAAATCTACATAAAAGAACTTATTAACATGCAAAGTATATGCAAGTTCATAATATTTTGGGGGGAAAACAAAAATGAATATTGACAACGTGTATTTTTTTTTAATATGCACGTCTATTTTATGGTCTATGTTCGAGGTGCGAGGATGCCCTTTTCAATAATGTTGTCTCTAAAATTTGAACTCGCGTCCTCACATTGGGAGTGCAACCTGTCTTACTAATGCACCCAATACTTGTTCGTTACAACGAGAAACTTTAACACAATACAATCCAAAAATATGATAGAATCAACATAAATTAGTTTTACTAATATATAGAACTTATATAAACAAAAAATTATATAATTTACAGTATCTTGATTTGAAAGAAAAAAATATAAATGTAAAAAATTATATAAATATACACGACACTACAAAAAAAATATGTAATTGCTGATGGAAATTTTGAGGGAATTTGTGACAGGAATTTTTTAGGGAACAGAGGGATCAGTAAAAAACTGGTCGAAACCAACATTTCTGAAAAAATAAGATAATCCGTCAGAAGTTTACCGACAAGAATCCGTCAAAAATTTACTGACGAAAAATCTTAAATCCGTCAGAAAATTTTAAATATAAAATACTTTATGTTTCCGATTAATATAACTTTTCCGTCAGAGATTTATCGACGAAAATCCGTCGAAAATTATAAATAAAAAATACTTTATGTTTCCGAGACATACATTTTCCGCCGAAATATTAAAAATATTAAAAATATTTTTTTTATTTTCGATGGATTTATCTACTTACTTGTAAGGTTCAGATATTAAAGAATAAAATTTGATTTAAAGTGAAATCAAATCTCAAAGAGTAAATCATAATTCAACGAAGAATGTGATGTTGAATTTTAGAAAGAAATTTACTTTGAAAGTTTTCAGGTTTGATTTTTAAGTTTTTTAATTAGGGTTATACATTTTCAGGCTTGATTTTTAAGTCTTTTATTATTTGATCTTTTTACTTCACAAATATCATTTTTTAATGGTTGGTTTGGACAGTGCACTTTCTTACAACTTCATTTATTATCTCTTTATTTTCCAATAAAAATCAACTAATTAACTTTGAAAAAAATGATATAACATATTGGTGAAATTCAAGCCTAGCCTCAAAATCCTTCATAATTTCTAATTTGACCCAAAACTATAAGAGATCATAAAAGACCTAAATTTTCATAAATCACAAAATACCCTAAAATATATTATATTTTCTAAGCTTTCAAATAATAATTTATATTATAATTATATTATAAAAAGGCATGCTTTATTGTTTTCTCTTCATGTTTCAAGAAAAATATTAATATTTTTATTTTATTTTATTTTTTTATGTTTATATTTTTTTATTTTTAAGACTAGTCAAGTATTTTTTGTATTTTGTAACATCTAAAAAGTTTATGGCCATGTTTGGTAAATAGCGGTTTAGGAAAAAATTAGAGGTTTGAGGTATAATTAAAGGTTTGACTAGTCAAATCCGCTAATATTGATGTTTGGTAAATAACAGATTGAAAGAGCGGATTGAGGTTAAAAAGCTAATTTTGAAAAAGCTCATAATATGAGCTTTTTGAGATTAGAGGTTTGATATTAGAGTTGTAATGACTCTTTTACCCTTAACAATTACCAAAAATCTCCAAATAACCTAAATTAAATAATAATATTTTTTAATATAAATAATAACATATTAAATATTGGACTTATTTGTTGTTACTACTAATTTATATGGTGACATTTGCAAGTTAATTCTATTTTTTTATTATCACATATTTATATATGCATATAAAAAATTTAATAATTATATAAATAATAAATTAATATATAAATCTTTCAAATATGTTTAGGAAATTTATATTAAAAATAATTTTTACAAATCTAATTAATATTTATTAGATACAAAATATTAATAACTGATAAATTATTCAAACAAGTATTAAATATAATCATGTCCTTATATGTCATTTTGCTTGTTTAAATAATCAAACAACTATCAACTATCAGTTAATTTTACCAAACACTTTTATACAATCAACTAATACAATCTGCTAGTTAAATCAACTAATGGAATCAGCTATCAGCTATCCGCTAATTGTCAAATAGGGCCTATAATTTTTAATATCTTAAATGAACTTTTAATAAGTTATAGTGTAGTTTTTAAGAAAAATCAAGAATAGGTTGTTGAACCAACCAACAGCTGGCAAAAATGAAGGCGCCAAGAAGAAGGTGGTTACACAGCCATGCTGTTACGTGAGCTGTAAAACAATGACTCAGCGTGGTTGTTACAGGAAACTAGGGTTTTGCTAGCTATATATTTTGAATGCAACATCTCTGTAAAACCAACTCTTTCATGAATATTAATAAAACTCAGAGAAAATCTTCAAATCACAACATGGTATCAGGCCTGTAACTCTGCGTTTCGTTTTTCGTCCTTTCTCTCTTTGCTTCTTCCATGGCAGACCCTGATCCCTCCGATGCCCTGACCCAGATCTTCTCCAATCGACGCGTGAATGTCCTGCTTGACGATACAAACTACTTGCTATGGAAACAACAAGTTCTCTTAACTGTTCGTGGCTTGGGACTGGAGCAGTATCTTGATTCGTCTTACCCTACTCCGGAGAAAATGATTGCCGGAACTAATGGCGAACGGATCCCTAATCCAGCTTATCTCCGGCACTTCAAACAGGACAGTTCTCTCGCCTCTTGGTTGCTCTCCACAGTCAGTGCTACCACACTACCAAAGCTCGTTGGGTCAGAAACTTCTTCCTCCATCTGGTCTGCTATCACTGAAGCCAACTCGACACTTTCCACCACCAAACTCATACATCTTCACTGCAGATTACGCTCCCTCAAAAAGGGCACTCTCACCATGTCCGAGTACGTTACTCAGGTGAAAACCATATGTGATCTTCTCGCCTCTTGTGGAAATCCAGTTTCTGAGCTTGAACATATAGCCACCATCATCAATGGTCTTCCTATGGAGTATGAACCCTCTGTCGCTGCTATCACTGCCAGCAAAGAGCCGTTTTCCCTGGCAAGTGTCATCTCGATCCTGACTGATGCTGAATCTCGTCTCATGGACTCCTCTAGATTTTCGATTGGTGTCAACGTAGCCAAATTGTCCTCACCATCTTTATCTGAACCTGCTTCTTGTGACACTCTCACTGCTCGACAGAATGCTTCAACTGCTTCCAGGTTTAAGGGTCGTCCAAGGGTTCAGTGTCATCTCTGTGGCAAGTTGGGCCACTTAGTTGACCGCTGTTGGCATAGGTTCAACAAGGATTTCAAACGTGCCTCCACTCCTCCTGCCTCGACACACTCCTCAGCTCATGCAAATGTTTGTTGCTGTCATCAACATTCCATTGAAGCTTCCTATGATCCTTTTGTTCCCTCTTCTGGTGATGACACTGCTGCCAACTCTCCCCCTACTGATGCTCAAGTCAACACACTTATGATGTCTGGCTGCCCATGGTTCCCTGATTCTGGTGCCACTCACCATGTCACCAGCAACCTGGCCAATCTTCAGCTTCGAGACACATACACAGGCAGTGGTAAGGTTCACATTGGTGATGGTTCACCACTCACCATTGCTCATACTGGTGATGCTTCACTTGACTCTACCTCTCGTCCTCTTTTATTGAATCAGTTACTTCATGTGCCTCAAATCACAAAGAATTTAGTTTCTGTATCCAGATTTACTAAAGACAATTCTGTCTATATTGAGTTTCATGCTTCCTCTTGTTATGTGAAGGATGAGCACACAGGCTCAGTTCTGCTGATTGGGAAACAAACTGGAGGTCTTTACAACTTTGAGTTTCCATCCACTTCATCTGCTACCGTTCTCTCCACTGATGTTGATTCTGAATTCCTGCTTTGGCACAGACGTATGGGTCATCCCACAGCTCGTGTGATCAGCACAGCTCTCAATAAGACCATTGCTTCTCCCAAGTCCATGGTGTGTGCACCATGTCAACTAGGCAAAAGCCATGTTCAGCCGTTTGCTCTTTCCTCTACTGTCTATAAGTTTCCTTTTGAATTAGTGGAAGTCGATGTATGGGGTCCTGCCCCCAATCTTTCTAATGGATATAGATACTATGTCTCCTTTGTTGACAAGCATACTCGCTTTTGCTGGCTCTATCTCCTTCATAATAAGTCTGAAGTTACAACTGCCTTTGAGTTATTTTATGCCTTGGTAACTAATCAATTCAATTCTAAACTCGTGGCATTACAAACTGATGGAGGGGGAGAATTTCTTCCACTGGCTTCTAAGCTGTCTGCTCTTAGTATACACCATCGTATTACCTGCCCATACACATCCCAACAGAACGGCCTTGTTGAAAGAAATCATCGCCATGTTGTTGAAATAGCACTCACCTTACTTGCTCAGGCCTCGGTTCCCTTCAAGTTTTGGGCATATGCCATTCTCAGTGATGTTTATCTCATTAATCGAATGCCTACATCCACACTTGGGAACATATCTCCTTATCAAAAGCTGTATGGCAAGCCACCTGACTACTCAGTGCTTCGTGTCTTTGGTTGTCAGTGCTACCCTCACCTCCGCCCATTCAACAAACACAAGTTTGAGTATAGGTCTCAACCATGTGTCTTTCTTGGCTACTCACCCAAGCACCAAGGCTATCAGTGCCTTGCTAAAGATGGTCGGATCTACATATCTCGAAACGTGGTTTTTGATGAAGCAACATTCCCTTTTGCCATAGCCTCTCCCACTCCTGACTCCACGAAACACACCTGTCCCTCCGCTCCACTACATGTAATACCTGAAAATCCAACCCCTACACCAACCAACACCCCCCTTCACCTACAACATCCCCACCACCTATACCACCTACTACTTCTCCTCCACACACACCCGTCAATGCCTCTCCCGCATCTGCTCCCACTTCACCACAAACCAATCCTGAACAAGCAACCACTACACTCATTCCCCATACACCACCAACAATTCCCATGGCCCCTGACCTACCTGCCTTACCAACCTCTTCCACTCATCCTTCTCCCACTATTGGCAACACCCATCAAATGATCACCAGAGCCAAGGATGGCATCTTCAAACCCAAAGTTTTACAACTCCACCACACTGACATTCCTTCCTCTATTCAAGAAGCTCTCCAGGACACCAACTGGCATGCTGCTGTCATGCTTGAATACAATGCTCTAGTGAACAACAACACATGGGACATTGTTCCTCTTCCAGCTCATCGCAAGCCTATAGGCTGCAAATGGATCTTCCGGTTAAAGTACAACTTCGATGGCTCTGTGGACAGACACAAGGCTCGACTCGTAGCCAAAGGCTTCTCACAGATTCCTGGCTCCGACTTCTTGGACACCTTCAGTCCTGTGATCTGCTTCTCTACCATTAACATCTTACTCTCCATTGCTGTCACGCGCAATTGGCCAATCCGGCAAGTCGATGTGAATAACGCCTTCCTCAAAGGCGACCTACGCGAGGAAGTGTACATGCTTCAGCCTCCAGGATTCGAACATCACTCTTCAACAGGGGACTTGCTTGTTTGCAAACTAAAGAGAGCTCTCTATGGCCTTCGCCAGGCACCAAGAAGCTGGTTCAAGAAACTCAGTGACTTCCTTACCACACTCCAGTTCACTTCATCTCGGGCCGATCCATCTTTATTTCTCCATTGCTGTGACAACATCACTACTTACCTGGTTGTTTATGTCGACGGCATTCTTATCACTGGGACCTCAGAAGCTCACATTCAACAGGTTATCACATCCCTTGACTCCATCTTTTCTCTCAAGGACCTTGGACCCTTACAGTTCTTCTTGGGCATAGCTGCTCATCGTAGCCCTGATGGTTTGCTTTTGTCCCAAAAGACATTCATCACTGAGATTTTGCTTCGCACCAACATGATCAACTCTCGACCCACTTCTACTCCAATGGCTACATCTTCAAAACTCAGTCGATTTGATGGTGAGAAACTTCCTGATCCTCAGACTTATCGCAGCATTGTGGGTGCTCTTCTCTACGTCTGCCACACCCGCCCAGACATCTCCTTTGCTGTCACTAAAGCGGCTCAGTTCATGCAAGACCCAACGACCGTTCACTGGAGTGCAGTCAAAAGGATCCTTCGATATCTCTGTGGCACATTAGATTTTGGCCTATGGTTTGCTACAACTACCACAGCTTCCTCTGATATCACAGTCTTCTTTGACGCTGACTGGGCCGGTGACCAAGATGACCGTCGCTCCATGTCCGGCCACTGCGTTTTCCACAATGGACAACTTGTCACCTGGAGCTCCAAAAAACAGCGAGTTGTCTCTCGTTCCACTGCCGAAGCAGAGTACAGAAGCCTCGCTGAAGCTACCTCTGAAGCAGTCTGGGTCAATGGAGTTCTAACTGAAATGGGCGTATCACCATCCACCCCCTACCATTTGGTGCGATAACACGAGCGCAGTGGCTATGGCTGCCAACCCGGTTCTTCACACCAAGGCGAAACATGTTGAATTAAGCCTTCACTTTGTACGCGAACGTGTTGCTACTGGCGCAATCCAGGTGAATTATATTCCAGCTCAGGAGCAACTGGCCGACATTCTTACCAAACCACTGCCTCTTGAACGTTTCAGTATCCTACGTCACAAGCTTCATGTTCTTTCTCCCACAACTCTGAAGAACTCAGACAACCGGGTGAATGTTGAACCAACCAACAGCTGGCAAAAATGAAGGCGCCAAGAAGAAGGTGGTTACACAGCCATGCTGTTACGTGAGCTGTAAAACAATGACTCAGCATGGTTGTTACAGGAAACTAGGGTTTTACTAGCTATATATTTTGAATGCAACATCTCTGTAAAACCAACTCTTTCATGAATATTAATAAAACTCAGAGAAAATCTTCAAATCACAACATAGGTGACACACACCATTGCACAACATTAATTTTTTAATAATATTTAAATTATTATTAAAAATATCAAACATTGAATATTTAATTAAAATTATTTTAAAATAAAATTAGAATACTAATTTAATAAATCATTCATATGATCAATTCCTCCATCATCCACAAACTCTAGCTTAACCCTAAACTATTTTCATCGTCGCTGCTGTTTGAGAACTTTACATTCTGAAATTTACCGCAACTGCTGTTTGAGAACTTTACATTCTGCAGTTTCAATATTACATTAGAGTGAACTTTGCTTGACAAGTTAAATTAAACCTAGAAAGCAAAAGAAAATGACAAGAACGGTGAGGACTAGATCAAAAGTTCTAAGGTTGAGGATAGAGTTTGTGGATGGTAGAAGATTTGATTCTAATATTTTAAGTAAAAATTACTACTATAAACTAAAATTCTAATTTTGCTTTAAAATAATTTTAATTACATGAATAATTTTCGGCAAATTTAGCTATGTTTCGAGTCCTTTTTTATAACGAAGAATCGAAGAAGAGGATATGAAAAATGTTTTTTTCATTCTTCTCTTTACTTTTCTTCTTTTAATTTCAAGGTACTTGATTATGTATGTTTCGGTGATCCCTAAAATGACATGCTGAAATAGATGATCCTAATAACTTTAGTTCTTTGATTCAGCCTTCTTTTGGCTTTAGAGACTTATTGTTACACATCTTGTTGTTTTTTTAATGTTGTTTTGTTCTATATTTCTATTTTTATATGTTGTTCTTGTTTGTTGTTATTGTTTCTGCTTTTCGTTCTTGTTGTTTTTTGTGTAGTTCTGTTTTATTTATCCAAGACTTTTATATACATTAAATAATTTAATTTAATTAAACATATTTTATCATATGATTATGTTATGTTTATTATCACTATTTTATCTTGTACAACTCTCTTATCAAAACTATGATTATCAGTATTTTTATCATGAACATTTTTAAATATTTTAAAACTATAATTGTCAACATTTTATTCTGTAGAGTTATAAATATTTTTATTAAAATTATAACTGGTCAGCTTTTTTATCTCTCACAATTTTAAAATTATTGTTTCAGTATATTTTCACACATAAACTAATAGAATAATTATCATCATTTTTATCCTAACAACAATTTAAAATATGTTATCTTATCCTAACAACAATTCAAGATTAAAAAATAATTTCAAACAAACTTTATTTAAAATATTATATCTTATTTTAATAAGAGTTTAGAATTACCCATAACATTTTTAAAATCTGTAAATTTTAACATAAATCAATTAGAATTTAAAAATAAATGAATGTGATGAAATTTGAAACTATTAGTTATATATATTTTAATTTAAAGTTTTGAAATTAATGTAAATATTGATTTAATGCAAGTTTATAATACTTAAAAAAACACAAATATGAGTATTTACAACGAATAACTTTAGCACAATACAAATCCAAAAATACGATCTAATCAACAAAATTTAGTTATATAATATTAATATATAGAACCTATATAAACAAAAAGTAATATAAATTTATATTGCCTTGATTTTGAAAAAAAAACATGAAGGTAGAAAATACACCGCTTAATCTTTACTCAAACAAAATTAAAAAGACAAAAAAACTCAAGGTACATAATTTAATTTCATTGAATTAGCCTTAAAAGTTTAATTATGACAATGTTGATTTGAATTTTAATTAAACTATTTATTTTTAAAACATTAATAATATATCAAAGACCACACTCATCACCTCCCCAAACGTGTCAATCCCAAAAGCCAAACGAAACCCTACTTGCCCCTCCTTGTCGGCGGCCAACTGCTGCTTGCAGCGTCTGGCCTTTTTTTATTGTACTCTCTTTTTTTTTGTCTTTATATGCTTCTTATTTGTTTTTTTTTTGTCTTCTTTTATTGGGGTTGTTTCGATGCTTCCCTTCGGATGTTTTGTTAGGATTATTTTTCCCTATGAAGCACGGAGACGGCCCTAAAGTGGCGTCCCGCGTCCCCAATACGTCCCCAAGACGGGGACGATGCGGGGACGGCTAGGGAACGTCCCGAGGATGTCCCAACTTTACCGGGGACGGTCAAACTTATATCGGGTACAGTCAACGTTTATTGGGGACGTACCCAGGGACGTATCCAAATATATTTACTTAAAAAAATGGAAAATAAAACCCCATCTTCTTTGTGAGCAAGGTTTTAAAAACCATTAAATTTATCCGAACTTAAAAAGCTCAAGGATAATTATTAAAAAACTACTAGATTAAACACCCCGCCTAAAAATTATAAACATAACACTTAATCTCAGCCAAAAGGCCAAAACTAGATTACTTCCTTGTTTTATTTGATAAATACCTATTTATAGGCTGCTTTCTCTCCTTGCTTTATGTATCTTAAGGATGTGAGATATTAGTTGTGTATTCTATTTGTAACCTGTTTTAATGTTTAATCACTCAAACTTTAAATAGGAATGGATAAATATATATTTCAACCATGTCATCTTTTAATTTTATTATTTTAGTCATTCATTTTCTCTTTATTTAGAATGTAAAGTTAAATTTTCGTTCAATTTACTCATTTAATTTTAGTAATCTCTTAATCTAAGTGTTAAAAAGTAATTTAAAATTATTAGAAGTGAATTTAAATAACTACAATTATAATTTTAGTCTATATTGTATTATAAATTTTAATATTTTTTATTATATATATTAAATTTTATTTTATATTTGCCGTACCCTCGCCGTACCCGTACCCTCTAATTTTGAAAATTACCGTTTTTTTGTCCCCGTCCCCGTCCCCGTATCTGTCCCCGTATCTGTATCGGTGCAACTTAGATTTTTCCAATTTCGACAGTTTAAGCTCGAGTTCTCGTTTGAAGGGAAGACGTCTAGTCACTCTAGGTGGCTCGAGATGAGAAAGATTAGAGAGTGGATCTCAGATTTTGCCACTTTCCTCTCTTTGTCGTTCTTTCTCAATGTTTCTTGTTTTGCAGGTTCGTCGATGATGTTAGAGTGTGGAGTTTGTGGCTGCTCCCTCTATTTCCGTCTGATTTGCTCGAAGTCGATGGGTGTCACTCCTCTGCCTTTTTTCTTTAGATTTATCTATTCTCAACGGTGTTGTTGATGAGGAAAGTCAGGACCTTTTAAGCCTATATGGTTCAACATCCTCCGTTGCTGCCAACCCGGCCCTTGAAACTTACTTCGGTGCCCTCGGTATTCACCGCCAAGTTTGTCATTTTGGTATTGGCCTCAGGCACCATCCTTCTATCCTGAGATTTTCTTGCAGCCTGTTGGCTTCTCAAAGCCCACGTTGGCTTCTCTTCTCTTCTTTGTGACCCCTGCCTGTAGAGTGTTTTTCCCCTATTTTATGTTTTTGGGCTCTCGATGCTTTGTTTTATTTTTTTACTTTGACTTCTTAGCCATTGCTCGTATGAATGTTCGTTTTATGTTTAATAAAATTCATATTTAAAAAAAATATCAATCAAGTCATATCATTACATTAAAAATTAATTTAAATATGATATGCATCATATTTTAAACACACACATCTTATTACATGAACAAATTTGAATATGCCATGTTAACATAAAAAGAAGTAGCACTCCAAATTTTTACTAATATTTCATATTTAAATTGTCCATATGGTGAATATGTTATATTTACACTTTGATCCGTGTGTTTTAACCATGCTCCATGTAAAATCTAAACTATCACTAGCTGACTAGAAAATAGACAAATAGGTTGGCGAAAAGATCTAAATGGTAGGGTTTTGTTTGGCTGAAGGCGACATCAATCTTAATGTCGGTTGTTAACGGTCGATATTTTATTATTATCTTTTGGTTTTTTTGTATTATATTTTTGTTTGTTTATATTTATATTGACATGTGTAACTACCTTATTAAATAAATAAAAAACTAAAAAATAAAATTGCACAAGGATCAATTGTGTGCATGGTGGGATTCAAAACTCGAACCCCTTGCACAAGGGTCCAATCGCTTAGCCAAAACTTATATTTAAGTTATACTAAATTACCAACATAAAATAAAATAAAATTGTAATATAATTCGAACCTATACACTAGTAAACAAAGATTAAAATGCTCGACCATTGAGCTAAATTAGAGATTTAACAAATTTACAACAAAACTATTTCTTTAACTTAAACTATAATTATTTAAAAAGTCAAATTAAAATTATTTTCTACTTTATTTGAGAATAAAAATAAAACTAACTATTTATTTATTAAAATTTGTATTGAATTTTTAAAAATTAAATTTATAATAGAATATAGATTATTTATTTATATTTAAAACTAAAATAATATTATATTTATAAATAAATCTTCTATCACAATAAATATTATAAATTCTAAAAAAATATTATTTTAATTTTAAATATAAATAAATAATCTATAATCTATAGTAAATAAATATTATAAATTTAATCTTAAGAATTTAATACTAATTTTAATAAATAAATATTTAATTTTTATTCAAAATAAGAATAATTTTAGTTTAATTTTTAAATTTAATCACAAATTAAGTTAAAAATTTGTTTTTGTTACAAATGTACTAAATTCCTAATTTACTTTAATAGCTAAACATTTTAATCTTTGTCAAGAGTGTAAAGGTTCAAATCCCATATTATCTATCAATCCCACTTTTTTGTGTTGGTAATTTTGTATAACATAAAAACAATTTATTTTAGTGGCGCTTAGCGCCTGAAATTTGTGCAAGGGTTTTGGGTTCGAATTATTTACGACACAATTAAATTTTAGCATTTTCTTTAATATTTTTGTTTGATAAGTGGTGACATATGTCAACACTTTATTAATTAAATAA
This sequence comes from Hibiscus tridactylites, assembly GCA_958450335.1. Classification (NCBI taxonomy): domain Eukaryota; kingdom Viridiplantae; phylum Streptophyta; class Magnoliopsida; order Malvales; family Malvaceae; genus Hibiscus; species Hibiscus tridactylites. The sequence continues at coordinate 8,905,329 of OY288279.1, forward strand.
ATTTTTTTAAAAAATAATATTTGAAGATGAGAAATATAATAAAATAATATTTAAATATCTACATCATTACTGCTGTTATTTTTTTAACAGACGATAATCAAAATAAAAAAAATATCATGTTAGAGACGTTTTACCGATAAATATTGTTTAGTGACCAAAACAGAAAAAAGACATAGTTTATTGATCACCCGGTAGTTTTCCCAAAAATATAAATAAGAAGGTCAAAAGAGGCAAAGAGAAAAACAAGCCTCCCCCTCGGTTCCTTTTATTAAAGAGAAACGACATCCACGGGCAAAATCTACCTTCAGCATTTCTCCAAAACTCAACCTCTCAATCTCAAATCACAACTTCGAAAAAAATCCTCTTTACTTTCTTTTCTTTCGATCCAAACAGCACCCGATTCCATGGCCTCCTCTTCCCCACGTGAGGAAAATGTCTACTTGGCGAAACTCGCCGAGCAAGCCGAGCGATACGAGGAAATGGTCAAGTTCATGGAGAACGTCGTCTCCGCCGTCCCCGCCTCCGACGAACTCTCTGTCGAGGAAAGGAACCTACTCTCCGTCGCCTACAAGAACGTGATCGGCGCTCGACGCGCCTCCTGGCGGATCGTTTCCTCCATCGAGCAGAAGGAGGAAGGACGTGGCAACACCGACCACGTCTCCGTTATCCGCGAGTACAGGGCCAAGATCGAGGCCGAGTTGTCCGATATTTGCGCCGGAATTTTGAAGCTCCTCGACGAGAGTCTCGTTCCGGCAGCCAAAAACGGGGATTCCAAGGTCTTTTATCTGAAAATGAAGGGAGATTACCATAGGTACTTGGCTGAGTTCAAGACTGGCGATGACAGGAAAGCCGCAGCCGAGAACACGCTCACCGCGTATAAAAATGCTCAGGTTTATGGTCATTTTTGTAAATTCATTTTGATCCGTGCATTTGCTTGCCTAGATTTGGTTAATTTTAAACTTGAATCATGATGAATTTCATTCATATATATATATATATTTTGAATCTGGTTGTTGCTTAATTGCTGCATAGTTTGATTTAGGTGAATCTAGTTTAATAGTTTATTGATCTACATTTGCAGATATGCCTTTGACGTGTTGTTTATTTCTTACCACATCGGGATCTGCTTTAAATTGCTGGATCTGATTAGGAAACATAATCGTTAGAAGACATTAAATTGAAATGCAAGACAAAAGTGAAGAAAATTAGCTAGAAAAATGGTTTCAATAATACATTTCCTAAGTTTATCAAGTAGCTTTGATTTTAATAATTTTATGCTTGTTTCTGGCTTATGTTGTGTGATTTAAGTTTGTATACCGAATTTCTTGTTGACCCCAAGATAAGCTGTGTTTCTCTCCTCAGCAACTAAAATTCAAAATTCCTTTGGCGATTTTTATTAATTCAATTCATAGTTTCATACGGTTTAAGATTAGACGGTTTGATTCGTTTAGCCATTTGTAGTTATGTCACAATTTGATACAATTCCTATTTATCTATGGCTTTATTACTGCTATTTTCATTATCTGAAGTCTTGAAATATGGTGGATCTGATTCTATTTTTTTATATGTACACACACATATAAATATTACTTTTCTGTTTGAATTGCAAGATTTTGCCTTGTTCTTTTAAGTTTGCTAAAGTGATTATGACTTGTGTTTTGTCAATATTTAAGGTCCTTTATTGGTGTTATATGCATACCTTATGTTCCGTTTTCTTTTTCAGGACATTGCGAATTCTGAGCTTGCTCCAACTCACCCTATTCGTTTAGGGTTGGCTCTGAACTTTTCCGTCTTCTATTATGAGATCTTGAATTCTCCTGATCGTGCTTGCAGTCTTGCCAAACAGGTAGAATACCTAGCTTCAGAATTTCCGTTTAGTCTTCGTTCAGAGTTTCATTGTTTAGTCTTCAAATTCTATTCCGCCAACCTGCTTTGTTTCTTTCCTCAGGCTTTTGATGAAGCCATCTCGGAGCTGGATACCCTAGGAGAGGATTCATACAAGGACAGCACTTTGATTATGCAACTTCTTCGTGACAACCTCACCTTGTGGACCTCAGATATGCAGGTTAGAACTTAGATCCGAAGCACTCCTTTGCTTTTCCGCCATCTATACATGTTCCTTTTTATACTTTGTTTCTTTATTAACCATTATTTATTTTCATCCACATAGGATGATGCAGCAGATGAGATCAAAGAAGCTCCCAAACGCGAGGAGGAGAAACAAGAGTGAAGCTGCAGATATCGATGGTAGTGTTTTACTTCTCTGGTTATTTTTGTATGGAGAAGTTGCTCGGTTCCCCTATCCCTTGATTCCCTTCGGTTACTTGTTCTGAGGAGATGATGCCTCGGTTTATGAACCATTGAAGTACTGCTAAAGGTGTCCTAGTATTTCACTGGTTATATTCTTTTTACAGTTCTAATTGCAATGAGGCAGGCTATATGCACTCTTTCTTAATTTTTTGCTTGACAATAAGGGAGCTGATGATTGAGATATTTTCTAAGCTTAATGTTTGGAATTATCAAATTACTATATTTATATAACTTTGTTGTTATATCGCATTGTGCATTATATGCTTGTATCTTACTCAGTATCCTTTCCCCTTGCCTTTCCTAGCTTTTGTTAATTATGTCAAGAAATTGGTCGGCAATAGACTCTAGGTCAAATTATGATTTTGGTCCCTCAACTATACTCAATTTTGAAATTGAGTTCATATATATTGAATTAGCATGGTTTTAGCTTTGGAAGTAATTTTAAAAATTTTGAAGCGATTTCCATGTTAATTTAGTTGATAAATGCAAATATTCCATTTTTACGGTATATTATTATATAGAAAATATTTTTTTGGCTATCCCTTGGATTGGTTGTATAGCTTTGAAGTTTCTTTGGATAATAAAACACCATTTATCCAATATATATAGATTTTTTTTAAAAAAATATCTCATTTTACTATTTTTTAAAAAATTCTCATTATACTATTAATTATTTGGATTAAAATAATATTTTTCCTTAAAAACAACAACACTTTAGATGTATCAAAGTATAATAAATTAAAATTATAAATATGAAACTACAAACTTAAGCATAGTAGAAAGACTAGGACTCCACTATTAGAATGGGGAAGCTAAAAAGGCAGCTATCATTTTTGTAGTTTGAAATTTGAATGAATGCCAGCCGGTGCTTAAATTTCGACATGCCGAAAGTTCCTAAAGCAGATGGTCAAAGTCAAGACTCAATTATTGTCGGGGGAATGAATCGGTCAAGAAGAAGGTGGTTAAAAGCAGGAATCCCATTGCTAGATGGACCGAGGGGCTAAAAGAAACGATCGCTCTCGCGAAATTTAAAATTCGTGTATGATTTATAAAAATTTAAAAATTATATATGTATTTCTATTCAATTTATTTTTATCCTCTTTAAATTTTTATAAGTTTACACTTAAAATTTTTATAAATTTATTGTCTAATATAAAATTTTGCGTCTGTCCCTGTCGTAGAGAACCCTTATGCTGTCCAGCTGCCCATGTCACCTTTACCACACAAAACGCCGAGGCTTAGCAGAACCACTTATTATGCTAAATGCTAAATGCCGTGGGTCATCAAACTCTTGTCTTCACTCTTCAGTCTTCACCTATGACCTATCCATTCAAGTCTCAAGTTCCATAGAAATTTGGGACGATTTAGATAAAAAAAATCTTCACACGTGGTCATTTTGTTTATGTTGTGTTTTATTTTGGTCACCAAAATTCAAAATAAAATATTATGGTTACTTATGTTTAGATTTGTTTCTATTTTAGTTCTTTGGCCGTTGGTCTCCGTTACTTAAAAAATTAATTTTTAATTTAACCCCAAACTTTCAAAACTTTATTTTTCACCATCTTCTCAAAAAATTATAAAACTAAAACCCAAAAAATTATAGGCCTATTTTTCGATTGTTTTCTCGTGATTTTATATTTGTTTGTTTTTATTTGTTTTCTATTTCAAGAGTTAGATTTATTTATTATTGTTTTTTACATGATCGAGTTTTACTTATTTTGTTTCTTAAGTGAAGAAATTTTGGGCTTTATTTTATTTTTTAAACGATTTAGGATTATATCAATCAAAAGTTTTTTTTCCTGAGCAGTGGAAGAATTGGAGCCGATAATTGTTGTTGTCGCAAGGAAGTTAGTGAAATTCACTATTTCTTTTTTTGTAGAAATTAAAATTTAGTGGTGATAATTTGAGCTTACAGGTACGAAAAAAGAAACTGCGTTATTAATATATTAAATTTGTATAATTTAAATGTTCAGTATAGTGTGATGTTTGCGATGGTTGTTTATGCATAGATTGATTATCTTTATTAGCTAGAGTATGGCTTTTAGTGTTGAGAAATCTAAGAAGGCATTGGAACTTTCAACTTTAGAAAGAATCTTGCTTTTTATTAATGTAAATTCAAATTATAGTCCTTCCCATTGCACAAATGCATAAAATGTTATTTGTATTGACCCAGTTAGTAGGAAAAGAATGATTTTCTATTTGTCGTATAACATTGATTCTTTTCAAGGTATCTTTGATTCTTTCATGCTCTGTTTTTATTTTAGTGGGCTGATATTTTACTGATTCTATTCTCTTCAAAAAATCAGAAACTAATTTTTTAAATAACGGAGACTAACGACCAAGGGACTAAAATAGAAACGATTCTAAACATAAGTGACCAGGATAATCTTTTTTGAATTTTAGTGACCAAAATAGAACACACCCTAAACGAAAGGGACTACTGGTGAAGATTACCCAAAAAAATAATTAGTTTGAAAATTGAATTTAGACAAAAAAAAAAAAGTTAAGTCACTTAAAATATTGGGTTTATGTTTCAACATTTAATGTTGGAATTTACTTCGATGCAACCCTAATTTAAATTTGTCACATATTATATTAGTTTATATATTGTATAATTTATATCAAACAAATTAAATTCATAATAACATATAATACTATAACGTAAAGGTTACAATATATGTTCATTTGTCTAGAAAAAAAAGTAAAATGATTAAGAGTTAACTACTGGAATAGTTACTTATGTTTTCTCTCAGTATAGAGTTGGTCACCGATTTTGAAAAACGAGCAGTAAGGTCACTTACGTTTTTGGGGCGTAAACTTTTGGTCACTCAGTCGTTTGTTGCCGTTAAACACGGACGGATTGCTGACTTAGCAACGAAAAAATAAGGGTAAATTACTGCAATGGCCATTAAAGTTTATCTCATGTACATTTTTGCCAACCAACAAAAAATAGGTGTCCAAATTTACCATAGTTACAATTTTAGTTGTCCGGCTGTTAAATGGGTGTTAGAAAAATTGTCAACCAATCGGTACTTGACACGTGACATTAATTTTATTAATTTTTAAAGGAAAATACTTAAAACTTTCAAATTATTATAAAATCTCAAAATTTAAAAAGCTTCACAAAACAGTCTCTAAATCCCTAAAAATTCTCAAACTTTCGCCGTCGATTGCTGCCGCTTCCACCGTCAGTTGTTGTCGCTGACTGCACCCACTTGGTCGCCAGACCAAGGCGATGATTTTTCCCAATACAACGTCGTCAGAAACGCCCAACGACGTGCAGCCAAACGTCAAACACGAAATCGACGTTCGTGTTTGACGTTCAACTGCACACCGTTGGGCGTTTCCGGCGACGCCGTGTTAGGGAAAATTGTCGCCTTGGCCCGACGACCAAGTGGGTGCGATCAACGACGACAACTGGCGGCGAAAGCGGCGGCAGTCGACGACGAAAGTTTGAGAATTTTTAGAGATTTAAGGATTGTTTTGTGAAGCTTGTAAAATATTGAGATTTTATAATAATTTGAATATTCTGAGTATTTTCTATTAAAAATTTTAAAAAATAAAATTAATACCACGTGTCAAGCACCGATTGGTTGACAATTTTTTAACACCCATTTAACAACCGGACACCTAAAATTGTACCTATAGAAACTTTGGACACCAATTTTTACAAAAAAAATACTTTAGACACCTAAATTATTTTACAAACTAATATTTTTAAAATATTTTGAATTTAATAATAATAAAAATAGTTTTATTTTAAAATTATTTTTAATTTAAAAATAATAAAAAAATGACATGACATGTTATAATAATAATAATAAGGGTAAACTATATAAATGACCACCATACTATTGTAAAAGTCGCGATTTGACAACTTTACTTTTTTTTTCGAAGCATTTAAACCATCATACTATTAAATTTGGTGCAATTTGACCACCAGCCGTTAAAGGTTAACGACATGGTGACGTGTCAGTTAAAAAAATAAGAGTATAATTACACATTTGGTCCTTACTACTTATACATTTTTTCAATTTAATCATAATTTTAATTTAATAAAATAAATTAATTATTTTAATTAAGTGTTGACACGTGTTACTACCTTGGAGGGATTTAATTATTTATATTTAATTAAATAAATTTATTTTCATCCTACAGTTAGGTGGTGACATCACCACCTAATTAAAGGAAGAAAATGGAAAAAAATCTCATATGCAAGTATGGGGGATCAAACTTGCGTCTCATAGCAAGCAAAAGTGAAGGCTTACCAACACACCAAATACTATATTATGATATAATTCCTGCACTATATTATATCTAAATAAACATCAAAAACTGAAAAACTCCATCAAATATAATATGATCGTGCACCAAATGCTATATTAAATTTATGGATGTATTTTTAAATAAAAAAAAAGCATATGTATATAATATGAATTTGTTAATTAATTGAATAATATATATATATATATATATATAGAGAGAGAAAAAGAAACGACAAACAAATTTGATATTTTTTTTTTGTTAAAACAGAATCAGAATGAAGGTCTCATCACCCTGGAACCTTGCTAACTCGATGATCATTATGGTCGTAAAAAATACAGTATAGTGTAAGAAGAGGGAAGGAAAACACAACAACCAAAATAAATTTACGGGCACTTTGCCGACTTGGTGTAGAGTTTGAACCTAACCTATATGGAAGCTATGGAGGAGACTTTTATTTGTAGAGCCAGATTTCAGTGTGTTGGTGGGGTTGTAATTTTCTAAAAGGATGTCCGGAGAATCCGATTCTTGTGAGTCGTTGCTTGACATATGCTAGCTAGTGTAGGACTCAAGGCAGAAGAGCACCAAAGAAGATAATTACCAGGTGATAACTAGAGGCCATTTCCCTCTTGTAACTGAGCCCGTCAGATGTCAAAGAAGGCACGGCACTTGTGTGTGGATGTGACAACAGAGAAAGATGGCTTATACCGACTGGTTCTTCCCGTATTGGCTAGAACTGATTTGTAGTCCCACCCCTTGATGCAATCAAACATAACATCTTCCGTATTCGGCTTCTCAGGAGACAGATTCTTCCGTTTATTCTCTGTCCGGAATATTGATTCGGAAGTTCCAGCATAGCTGAGCAAGTAAATATGCAAAGGGCACATAATACAGTATGCAAACATGATACAAAAAGTGTCAACTCCTCGCATAATTGATATCAATTGAACAATATAAGGTATAATTCCACCGGTTATAGCCTACATGTTCGCTGTGTTGGTTGGGACTGAAGAATTCACCCGAAAAGCCTATTGGAGGCAATATTTCTCCATCTCAATACACACATTAATCAATAGAGTGGTGTTGAAAATCAAAAGAATTCTGGAGACAAACAAAAACCCAATAAAGTTTAGATTAATCAATAGAGTGGTGTTGAAAATTAATAGTGTGTTGCAGCTAGCTGTAGCAATAGTAAATAAGAGTGACAATGATAGAGTTTTTCAGTTTTTGATGTTTATTTACATATAATATAGTGCATGAATTATATCATAATATAACATTTGGTGTGGTGTAAGCCATCACTCTTGCTTGCTATGAGATGCAAGTTCGATGCCCCATACTTGCATATGAGATGTTCTTCCATTTTCTTCTTTAATTAGGTGGTGACACCACCTAATTGGAGGATGAAAATAAATTTATTTAATCAAATATAAATAATTAAATCCCTCCAATAAGGTAGTGACACGTGTCAACACCTAATTAAATAATTAATTTATTTTATTAAATTAAAATTATGATTAAATTGAAAAAATGTATAAGTAGTAAGGACCAAATGTGTAATTATACCCTTATTTTTTTAACTGACACATCACCATGTCGTTAACCTTTAACGGCCGGTGGTCAAATCACGACTTTTGCAATAATATGGTGGTCATTTATATAGTTTACCCTAACAACAACAACAACAACAACAACAACAACAACAACAACAACAATAATAATAATAATAATAATAATAATAATAATAATAATAATAATTCAGATTGAAAAAATAGGAGCAATTTGAAAGTTTAGTTATTATATAGGGGCAATTTGGGCACCTAAGTTTAAAAAGGGTATAGTTTAGGTTCCTATATTTCATCTAAGCATTTATAATATTATTGTACTAATTGATTGTAAAATTTTAGGGTTGAAAATTGAATTTTTAAAAATTTAAGGGTGAAATTATAAAGAAACATTTTTATTAGTGACTATAATGTTTGTTTTTTTAAATTATGGAGCAAAAATGTACATGATATAAACTTTAATGGCCATTGCAGTAATTTACCCTTATTTTTCGTTGTCAGGTCAACAATCCGTCAGTGCTTAACGGCAATAAATGGCCGGGTGACTAAAAGTTTACGCCTCGAAAACGTAAGTGACCTTACTGGTCGTTTTTCAAAATTGATGACTAACTCTATACTGAAAAAAAACATAAGTGACTATTTCAGTAATTAACTCAATAATTAAATATAAAATTCCAAATAGCACACATATTCTTTTAGATACGCCTAAAGAATAGTACGGTTGCATCTGAAATGAATTTAAATTAGTTATTTATAAATATGAACGAATTTGAATGAAATTTTAAAATTATATTTCAATTAATAGTTTTATTGTCTCTATGATTAAATGATATTGACACCCCTTATCCATGATCTCTTTTTTTAATTATAAAAAATACATATTCTAATGACACTCCTTATTCACGATTCAATTTCTATCTTTTTTTTTTAATTATAAAAAATACATATTTTAAACTAGACCGAACTCGACGAACATGATGAATGTATTTACGCTTCTAATTGCCAAAAAAAAAAAAAATACAGTCTTATGACCACAACAGAATGTAATATCGCCAGTTTGCAGTATATTTGAAATACAACTAGTTAACCTAACTTCAATCAGTTTTGTTTTGGGTAAACTACACTTCAGGTCATCTAGTTAAGATTTTAATAATAAATGTCATTTTTTTTAAAATTTATAAACAAGTTATTCAATTAAAATATTGTTACAAATAAGTCATTGACCGTAAAATATTAGATAAGAATGATGATGTGGCTTGGTATAATAATAATAATAATAATAATAATAATAATAATAATAATAATAATTTTAGTCCTCAAAACTTATATAATCTATTATTTTAGTCTTAATATAAAATAATTAAATAAATTTCACTTTATTTTTAAAAAATTATCTTAAATTATCTGGTCTTCTCTCAGAAATGTTATATTACTTTCATGTTATAATAACAATTTCACGATAACTTGTTGTTGCTTATAACATAATGCAATCACCCAACTAGTACTTTACTCCGATAATTTTTTTTCTTTGATAGCATCACAAAATTGACCAAATTGCTGAAATTTTTAATATGAAAGAATAATTTTTTTTCGGAATTAAGAAAATACAAAATAAAATGTTATTATATTAGACACATGACAGCGGGGGAAAATAATGCGGGTGCCTAGATATGGATTATAAGTACGCGTAACTATTTTATAACGATGTACGTTGGGTCTATTAACACAAATGAAAATTGTTTGTCTCTTATTATGACTCCATTTTAATATATTAGGTTTAGGGTTTAAAATTAGAAATTTTAGTTAAGATTTAGGTAATTAAAGATAGGTATATTTTTAGGGTGTGAGGTTTAGGATGTGAAAATTAAGAGTATGGTTTAAAATTTATTTTTTAAGTGATTTTTAGTGTGAGATATATAAGGAGCGTGATTAGGGGTAGAAGATTTTTACCCATGTTAACACAGTTGGCTTTTACATTTGTAGGTGAACTCATTTTATTTGCTTTACTCGGTTATTTATATATTTTGAGCACTCTTTTCTTCTTTTAAATTACGAATGATTTTTTTAATGAAATTTATTTATTTTTAAAAAATTAAAGTATATTAAAATTTTATTTTAAATTTAACGACAAAGTGACATGTTTATAACAATATTTTAATTAAGTAACATATATGTAACTTTTAAAAGAAAATCGACTATTTATCACCAAATACGTAATTAAGTGACTTTGAGTATAATATTCTCGTTGCTTGTTCAACTTGCCACATGATAGATTGAGGTTGTGCACTCTCCCCCAAATTCTTTTACCAAGAAATTATAACGATGTTTTTAGCTGTTTGGACCCCTTTGTCTCCTTAATTTCTGTAGTTAATTATACTTTTTTTTCTTCTCTTTTGACCTTGATTTTTAGTTCTGTCCTTTGACGGCGTGTTTGAAGGCCGGCTTTTCTTATCACCAGGAACATACACAGTGAAAGCTCTTTGGGTCCCTTTTTTCGTGTAACATAAAATTGTTCAGGTGTAAGCCTCTTCTTCCATTCTTGGTCAATTGCAGCGGCCTCTGTACGGGATGGACCAAACTCAATTCAGATCCTTTTTTCAAGAAAAAAATATGCAGGGTTTCAACAGAAAAGAATTCAGCTTTTCCACTAGTATAACATCTTTCAAGCCAAACAGCAAAAGAATTGCATAAAAAAATTGTCAGAGCCAGGTTTCGATCCTGGGAGCTGTGGGTTATGGGCCCACCACGCTTCCGCTGCGCCACTCTGATTCGATGTATCATTATTTATGACTAAATATTTATAATCTTTATACTAACAATTTTCTCTGATCGAAATATGCAGTAATTCGTTTCTGTAGTTGATAAATAGTTGCCTATTTAGCTCAAATTGACCCTTTTGCTTTTCATTCCGAGGCTAACAGCTTTTTAATGGATTTTTTTAAATATAAAATCATTGTTTTTTCTTCCTCTCTTTGCAAAGCCATCTTTATTTGTTTAAGTTGTCAATCTCATTTTGAAACTCTATAATTACTTTGGATTGTTTAAGAGCTATTATGTAGAAGTAGGATTTGTCAGTCTCAAGATGATGGGAGTTATGCTGCCAACAAGGCTAAAACTATGTCGGATTGGGATCAGTTGGGAGAAGGAATAGGTGGGATGAGACTCCTGCAATTATGGGTAATGCAATTGTTGCTGAAACATGTTCACCTTTTACAGTTTTGCCAGCATTCATGATCGAGTACCGTGTGCCAGGTTAGGTTACATCTATGCCATGGATGCTCTTATGGACAGATACTTGGTTCATAGGCAGACTGCAGCTTCAGCTGTGAATCACATGGCTTCGGATGTCACCGGGTTATTGAACTACGTGGCCAAACAGTTCTGAAACTTCCGCTCTATATCGGATCTCAAGACGCCGTAGTTGCAGCTTATCCTATTCTAGATGATGAGCAGAACAACATATATAGTAGGCCTGAGTTGATGATTTTTATATAGATTGCTAATATTTCTACTACGGTGGGCAGATATTTTACTTCTGAACTGATATCCTGGTTTTTGCATTTTCCTTTACTACTAGGTAGCTAGTTAAACTCTTATGCTAACAATGTTATTATTATATTGGTACATTATACTTCAATTTATTTCATTTTCTTACCTTTTTTGCAGGGGAAGCTTGGAAAAATTCTGACACTGGTTGATGAATGGTGATTCTGTAAGCTGAGGCATTCTCTGCCGGGACATGTTCTTTCTGATTGGGGCAAGAGTTAATGTTAGGGCTTTAGTCGAGTCGAGCTCGACTTGAAATTTGATTCTCGAAGCTTGACTCGAACGAGTACTATTATAGAAGTTATAACTATAACTATGAAAATTTTCTGAACATATATATTTATTTTCTTGTTTCAAAGAACATGAAGTTTCATTGTTCCCTAAGTTCTGATAGGGAAGAATTGACTAACTGAATCAGTAGAGACCCAAAAATTTCCACCACAAAGCTCCAACACCTCCCCAGATGATGGCATTAACAACGGCCATTACGAAACCCATTTTGAATAAGTCGGGTAGCTCTACGTATCCGGCTGTAAATACATAACAACCAAAACAAATCATCAGTCCAAGCAAATCCATCATTAAAGAAACAGTCTATAGAAAGTTTGCGAGGAAACAGAGACATACTTCCGTAGTAGACGGCGGCCTGACCACTGCTATAATGGGTTAGGGCACCGAAAAGATTGGTATTGAAAGCAAGAGCCAGCGCTGCTAGTACACCGGGTACTCCGGCTGCTGAATGCATAGCAAGAAAAGCAGAGTATAATGCTCCTACATGACCAGTTTGGCTTGCAAATAGGTAGTGGATGAAAAAGTATGATGCTTGAAGAACAACAAATGCAGCAGGCCAGCTTAAAGAGAGAGATTGAAGGACTTTAGCGACACAACCAGACATCCAACTCACTATCCCGACGTTCGTCAATTGTCCTGCCATGCCTACCAAAACAGCAAACCAAGCCAATGTATCCCATGCCGATTTTTCGCTTAAGCAGTCATCCCAATCGAGCACTCCCAACAAAAGGAGTATTGACAAACCAATCATTGCGGCCACAACACTTGGTATACCGATCGTGTCTCTGCATACGGTTCAGGAAATGTTAATAAACAAGAATAACTAATAAATTACTTATTCAGAAGACAACCAAACCAGAAAAAGCCATAGCTTCGAACTTGCAGCTTATGTCCTTGAATGGTAAGGACAATGGTTATTGCATACACTCATGCAAGTCAAAAATGTAAAACTCTGATTCATTCTGGCTAACAACGGAATGGACAAAGGGCAGAATAACACGGAATAAATCCGGCTGCCGGCAAAACCAGTGTATGTTAAGAGAAACTAAAAGGTATAGTCAGTAACAAGTGAACTATATCAATGTTTGGTGTGAAAAAACACCTGCAAAGGGCAAATCATTTCAAAATTTTATGAACAATCATGCTTCAATATTTGTAAACATTCCTCAAAATAGGAAATGTCCTAAACCTCTAAATTCCCATAGGATTGAAGTTTAACCCTCATTATGACACACATGTGAGATGGAAAATATAGTCATTTAAATAGATAAAGTGATAAGCATTACAAACATTTCATGCACAGGCAAAACTAGATACGAAGACATTAACTTCTCAGCTCCAAATACAAAGAAACTTGAACTGGTAAGATGAGATGAAACTTACCCACAGATCCATAGAGTAACTGCAAGAAGCATAGTTCCAACCATGATCCATTCATTTCTCGTGACGGGACCCATCTGCTCTAGTTTCTTTGCCGCCATTGCCGGGGCATTGGGCGTATCTTTGATCTCGGGAGGGTAAAGCTTGTATAAAATAAGTGGAGTTAGCAGTAGAGAAACCAGTGCCGGTAAACTAGCAGCCTTGAACCATGAAACCCAAGGATTTAAAACAACAATTCCAAGCTCCTCAGCTAATTTGAGGCATAGCAAATTTTGAGCTGCAGCAGTAAGGAAAAGAGCACTGGAGTTGCCAGAAGCCTGTCAAAGACCATCCGTTAGTAATGCACGAGTTAAAAGGCACTAGTGCAGACCAAAGCACTAAACATAGATTCATGAGTTCCAGTAGAATATAAATAGCGGTCAGCAATTTCCACTCAACAAAAATTGAAATAAAGTTTGAGTTATAAAATGAGTATCAAATAATTTTAATAGTTTAAACTTTTAGTAATTAGTGGATCGGTTTTCAAGTTTAAGTCGAGTCCCTCAACCATGTTTATATTTGAATATCATGAGAAGAAATATATATATATATATATATCATTTAGTTAAAAAAGTTGTTTAAATTAGAACCAATTAGTAGGGGTGAGCAAAACTCGGCTAGAAAAAAAATTGAATTTTTCCACTCGATTCGTGGCAAAAAACTCTGACTCGTCTTGACTCGACCCGAAATTTCATAAACTCTACTCGATTTTTTTAAAATAAAGTTGAAGTTGTAAAATAAAAATTTAAATAACTCGAATTTTTTTAATAATTAGTGGATTGATTTTTAAGTGTGAGTTGAGTCCCTCAATTCCTACTGATATATAAATATATATCGATATAAATTTTTTTGAGGAAATATATATATATATATGCATATCTTATATGATTAGAGAAAGTCATTTAAATTCGAATCAAATTCTACTATAAAATGATAAATAATTACAATTAAATTTGTATAGGAACTCGAAAACTCGACTATAATCGAAAAAAATTCAAATAAAGTTTAAATTGTAAAATATGATGCCTCAACTCAAATAACTCGAAATTTTTTAACTTGACTCGATCGAACGCTCACCTCTATCAATTAGTATCATAATATTATAAACATTTACAATTAAATTTAAACAGAAAATAGAATAACTCAACTCGAAAAAAGTTATAAAATAAAACTCACAATTCTACTAATTCAGAAATTTTACTATAATCGATTCGATCGAATAATCATGCCGAGACATAGAAATAAAAAAGAGACTTGACTTTATTAAAACAAGGAATCCAGATTAGTCCATTACACTAAAGTCCTCTTCCACAATTTTTAAGCATATAAAATTAATTATCGCCACCTATGAATTCAAGTCAAGAAACAATAAGTAAACTATGTATGCGATCGTTAGTAATCAGCTAGAAATAAGCGAACCTGAAACTGCGATTGAACTAGATAACTCCCAAGCTTCCGAGATGATGAGTCTCCTGGCCGACTTCCCGCCGACAGAGACAATGACTTGATTATTGGTAAGAAAACGCCGCCAGCTCTGGCCGTTGTACTAGGCATCGCCGGCGCAATCAAGGCCTCACTCAAAGTCAACCCATAAGACAATCCCAAGGTGCTTTTTCCCAACCATTTGACGAAATAAGTGGCGATCCTATCACCGAGCCCCGTTTTAACGAACCCACGAGCGAAGAAGAAGGAAATAACAATCAGCCAAATCACTTCGTTGGTGAATGCACTGAAGGCGGTCGTAAACGACAGCGTTCTGGTGACGATGGAAACCGTGAGGCCTAAAAAAGCCCATGCTCCGACGGGTAAAGGGCTTAAGACAAGACCGGCGATTGTTGATAAAAAGATGGAAAGGAGTTGCCAGGCTTGCAGGGTTACTTCGACGGGTTTGGGCACGAGGAAACGGACAATGAGGCCTATGGAAATTGAGATAACGAAAGGGAGGAGTTTGGCTCCTTGGGGCGGAGAAGGAGGAGGAGGGGGTGTCGTTTGAGGTGGTGGGTCGTTGTCGTTTTGAGAAGTAGCACGCGTAGGGGAAAGGAAAGGGCTTCTTAGTTTGGGAAGTGGGGAAAATAAGAGAGAATTGGGAGGAGATCGGATAGTGGGGGATGAAGAGAGCGGGAAAATGGATGGTCGGGGTACTTTAGAGGTGGGTTTAGAGCGGAAATGGAGGGAAGTGCGGGACTTGAGTGAGAAAGGAGTGGCGGTGGCGGTGGAGAAGCAATGGAGGGCTAAACTCTCCATTGTTTGGATGCCGAGAAAATCAACAGAGAAAGTGAAGAGAAACGAAAATCAAACTCTGGGAGCCGGGGGACTTTTCAACAGTAAATTGAAAAGAGCGGAAATCCCAAAGTAACACAGGGGTCAATCAAACAAACTGAAGCCGGTAGTAAATTGGCGGTAAATCGGGTCTGGGAAATTTTCCTTGGTTTTTCCTTCTCAAGTTTTACTTTTTAATTTGTCTGTTTTTCCATTTTCGCTGAACATTGCATTCGATTCGGCAATTCAAGTATTCAATAATTCTGGGGAAAATTAAATTTATTCAGAATTTGTTGTCATTCCTTCGTCGTGTGGTGTCAAAATAATACTAGGGACGAAACATATTAGATATTTTTCTCTTAAATTTTAGGCTAAATTATACTTACAGCCACTAGACTATTAGTAAAATTACATTTGCATCACCCAACCTTAAAAATATATATTTCTATCACTAGACTTGTCATTTTGTAATTTGTATCATTTCAAAATCTCTTTGTCGTTAACTTCTGAGAAAAAGAATGACCTGGCATTTAAATAATTAATATAATAAAATATTTAATCTATAATATTTACACATTTTTATCAATTTGATCTAAAATTATAAAATGACAAATAGTATTTTTCATATATATTTTTAGTTTGCTCTCTATAAACTTATACACATTTCTCTTTTTATTTTCACGGTATTATCAACAAATCCCTAAAATTGATCTCCAAATTTTCCTTCGGAACTAAAAGCAACTTTAAAAAATTCTAATTTTCAAAACCTTTTAATTTAACTAAAACAAGAGAAGAGAAAGACGACACATATAACATTAGCTCAAAAATGCTGGCAAATAGTTGCTCTAAATCTGTGAGAAATTTGGCATGGTGGTTGGCGGTGGCAGAAATTTGGCAATGGGGTTGTCGGCTCATTCCGATCATGGCCTCGTGACCCTCCTAATCCAGAACGAAATCGGGTCCTTCAGGCTTCAAGTGCACCACAATGGGAAATGGGTTAATATCGACCCGGTTCCGGATTCATTTCTAGCCAACGTCGGAGACCATGTTGAGGTAAACAGTCCAAATTCCTAACACTTATTCCCCCATATTTTTGTAATGTTCATTATTTTGTTCTGATTGATCGGATATGGTTTTGATTTGATGCAAGATTCTGAGTAATGGAAAGTACAAAAGTGTTCTGCATCAAGTTGTGAACAACAGAGATGCAAGGATATCCATTGCATTGGCGCATGCACCCGCATGGGATGCGGTCGTTGGTCCGGCTTCAAAGTTGGTGGAAGATGAGCAGAATCCGCCGGCTTACCGAACAATGGCGTATAAGGAATATTTGGAGCTTCAACAGAGCAACATGCTGGACGGGAAATCCGCCGGCTTTCCGGTTTTCAAAGTTGCAAGCTTCCTTCTCACAACTTCAGCTCTTGTAATTTCATTTCAATAAGCATAGTTGTGATATATTTCAACACCTCAAGTATCCATATGAATACCCAGGTCTAATGTTTTCTTCCTTATTTTTTCATTATTAGTTGCAAATGCTACATTCGAGTATGGGTAAACAACATAAACGGAAGCAGGACAGAGGGTCATTAGAGCAAGGTGGCGGTGGCGGAGTGAAGGGTTAAATTGATAGAATGGATAAATAAAAATGACTAAATTTATTAAATTTTTTCGAATTAAGACTAAATTGATTAGATATGTAAATATAGAAGACTAAATATATTATTATGCCAATTTCTGTTTACTGTCACGTCACCCGTCATTAAAATTTTAACGGCACCATGCCAGCTTGCTATTTTTTTAAGTTGAGAGATCATTTTATAATTTATTATAGTTAGAAGACTCAACAAAAAATACCCTATAATTGAGGAGACTATTTATGTAGTTTATCCTTACATTAGTAACTTCCCTATATACATATACAATATATACATTATATTATTAACTTTATGTAGAAAATCTATAGAATTTTATAGGGTAATTTATAAATTTTTAGTTGAGCGAGAATAAATTTTTAATAGAAAATATAGATCAACTTTAAAATTTTTTTGGGGTGACTGCCTCCTCCAACTCCCCTCTAAATCTATCCTTGTTGACACCCCCAATTGGTCACCTGAGATGTTCAATTCAAAGCAAAACATACTAAAAATTGATCGAAGAAGAAGCTCCAGGTTCATATGTTTGAAATTTTTTGTGTGATTCTATGATTTGTGACAGAGATTCTATAGAATTTAATTGATGAATCCCCTGCAAGCTTCAATGATTGCCTTTATCGTGTTCTTTGGCAATTAGAGACGACGTAAAACTCTATGTTAGGAGGTGAATTTATAAAATTTTATGAGGAAATTTATAAAATTTTAGTTGGGCGAGAATAGATTTTTAATAGGAAATATATAGAAAATTTTAAAAAAAAATTAGATCATATAAAAATCTCAAAATTTTATGGGGCGACTGTCTTCTCCAACTCTCTCTCTATGTACATCCCTGCTGACACCCCTGATTGGTCATCTTAGATGCTCAATTCAAAGCAAAACAGACTAAAAATTGATCGCAGAAGAAGCCCCAGGTTCATATGTTTGAAAGTTTTGGTGTGATTCTATGATTTGTGACAGAGATTCTATGGAATCTAATTGATGAAACGAACGAATGAATAGATCAAAGTGAATCTGATGATATTTAGGGTTCTTTCTAGTCCTTGTAAATGAGATGATTAGGTTTTATATTACACATAATTTTATTATTACAATTAATTAATTCACTCAAATGTATTTTTTTTGAAATAGATAAGATTTTCATGATCAAAAAATTGCTCGTTAAATCTTCCGTTTGCAATTTAATGGCAGAATGATTTGATTGTAACAATCGATAATTAAGTGGTTTTATTGTGACTTTTTGAAATTCAGTGACCCAATTTTAATTTTACTGTAAATTAAATGACCTAACTAAAAGCCCCGGTTGCTGGGCCTGGATGGAAGAACAATAAAGTGAAAACCCCGGCTGAATCCTGAAAAAAATCCAAAAAAAAAAAAAAAGAACTGAGAGAAGCTAAGCTAAAAAGAGCTCTATCAATTTCCATGGCGTCGCGCTCCCTCTTTCTTGGTTTCAGACGGTAACTATTTTATTCTCATAATTCCCCAATTCATAGAAAAAGACTAAATCGTTAAACTGAATCCCATATACATCAGCTGTTTCAAACTCAAATTCTTTCCTTTCCCAAAGATTTAACTTTTCAAATTTCCGAAATACATGCATATGCATATGCAGGAGAAGCAACCAGTGGTGCGTGTCGAGGCTGTTATCGTCAGGTTCCGTCAGCTCCGAATACGTGGGCGATTATCCGAATGATTCGGAGACCGATGATCTGAAAAGCCGCATTTTTAGGTTGCGGCTGCCGAAACGGAGCGCCACCACCGTTATAGAGAAATGGATGGGTGAGGGCAACCGGGTTTCTATCTCCGACCTCCGCCAAATTTCTATAGACCTTAGAAAATCCCAGCGTTTCAAGCATGCTCTCGAGGTACTTTTCCTTACATCTGTTTTTGATATTTTAGTGTGATTGAAGCCAATTAGAATGAAATTAAGATTTTTGTGTAATGGGGTTTGTTTAATTTTGCCTAAAGAATCTAGAAATGCTTGCTTAGCTCAATAGTCCTCGTTGAAACTTCGTTAATTGTGGTTTCAGAAATATAATGCTTGAATCCTTAGGTTTGAGTAATTATGGTGGGCAAGTAATCCATTGATTACGAATGCTATCAGCTTGGAGATGGTCCAATCGGATATTAGTGTTAAACAAACGGGGAACTAGAGATTATCTTAGTATATTTATATTTGGTCAATATCTTTAGTATTTTTAACAACACATAAGGCTTTGGCATATGGTTAGCTTGGATGTTTAGCTTTCCATCAGCAGTGATTTTATCGTCTTGTTTACTAAGGATATATGTTTCTCTTCATTTGTAGTGGGTTTATATTCTCTACTTTAAGGTTTGCTTGTAGAAGTACTCTATTTACCTCCTTCACTTTAGAGTTATCCACTTCCTCTGATCTAATGAAACGTGAAAACTTGGTTCTCACTTCCGCAGTTTTAATAAATTGAATTGATTTCTAGTATATTGTCTGAGTCACTTTATCACTTAGGGTGTTCTTTTTCTCAGTTATAAAAGGGCATGTTGTGGAAGTTGGTTTTGATGGGAACTTATACTCGGGATGAGTTATTTCGGAGTGTGAAATATAAAGGTCCGATGTCATTATGATTATACATATAGGGATATCTCAAATATTTTTTTCCACTTTTCTTGTTATGTTTATTAATGAGTTGCACCTAGCAACATTTGGGTTAGTTTCTTTTTCTTTTTTTTCCCTTTCTAATATACTTCGACAGGGGTAATATCGGAAACAAAGTTTCACCTTGCATCTGTGTGGAAATGTCTGTACCTTGTAGTTTGTGTGGCTTTTGATTTCACTGTTAGAATTGATTGTCAACTCTCTTATCTTACCAAATCAAGCTTGCAGATATCGGAATGGATGGTTAGTCATGAAGAATACAAGTTATCAGATACTGACTATGCCAATCGTATTGACTTGATGACGAAAGTTTTTGGTGTTGATGCTGCTGAACGATATTTCGAAGACTTACCTCCGACTGCGAAGACTAGTGAAACATACACTGCTCTTCTCCACTGTTATGCCGCCGCCAAATTGACTGAAAAGGCAGAAGAACTTTTTGAGAGGATAAAGGGGTCAAATCTCTCATTCTCTGCTCTTCCCTACAACGAGATTATGACTCTTTACATGTCAGTTGGGCAAGTCGAGAAGGTTTCTTCTGTTGTTGAAGAACTGAAAAGACAGAAAGTTGTGCCAGATATCTTTACTTACAATCTTTGGGTAAGTTCGTGTGCTGCAGCTCTAAACATCGATCAAGTTCGAAGGGTTTTGGATGAAATGAGATGCGACTCTGGTTGCAATGAGGATTGGCAAAGATATATCAACCTTGTTAATGTTTATGTAACTGCCAGCCGTCTTGCAACTACCAATTCGAGCTCTCCGATTGAAATCGAGAAAGGCATCACACAAAGGGAATGGATAACGTATGACTTCCTTGTGATGTTGTATGCAGGCTTGGGGAACAAAGATAAAATTGATCAGATATGGAAATCTCTAAGAATGACAAAACAAAAAATGACGAGCAGAAATTACATATGCATTCTTTCATCATATCTGATTCTCGGGCAGATGAAAGAAGTGGGAGAGGTTTTTCATCAATGGAAGCAGTCGACAACCACAGAGTTAGATATATCTGCCTGTAACAACATTTTGACTGCATTTGAAGATGTCGGGTTGACAGAGAAAGCCAATGACTTGCATGTGCTTCTGATACAGAGAAACTGCAGTCCCACAAACAAGTAGGAATCTGTACTTCGGAGAGAAAAGAAATTGATTACTCGGTGATCGAGTTCCAACAAACGGCTGACCATTGATACTGGTAATCGTTTCCATTTAGCACCCATTTTCTGAAATGTTAGTAGGAACTAGGAACTACAGATTCTTGAAACTTAAGCTATTTCCCCTGTGGTAATCTATTAGCTGCTGTTTGTTTTGATCATATATTTATGTGATGCTCATACCTTGAAGTTCTTAATTGAAATTATAATAAAATTTAATAATCTATTACAGAAAATTGTATTTGCTGATAATCATAAAACTTTTCACCTTTGCATGAATGCAAGCAAAGTCAATAGAATTGGAAGGTGTGATTGTGTTGTTGACTAATTTACATTGAAGTTTGAAATGATTTGTAGGCCAAGTAACTTCATAATTTCAGTGCATTGTACATTGGGAATCTTCTTATTTTTTTCCATTAAACTTTACGCTATTACTCTTCTTTTAAATAGCTGGCTACTTGAGAAAAAAGTGATATATATATAGGGTAATTGTTCTATACACAAGCGCTTGTGGAAACTTTTTTACACAAGCGCCTTAGTTTTAGGGGTTAGGGACTTCGTTTAGGGTTTAAAATTTAGGGGTATAAGTGTAGTATGTTTGAATTTAGGGATTGTTGATAGAATTTTGGGTTTAGGGTTAAAATTTAGGGTTTATAGGTTAAAACCTAAATCCCCACCCATATTACCCTAAAACTAAACTCTAACCCTAATTCCTAAATTCTAACCCTAATTCCTAAATTCTAAACACGAACCCTAAATTCTAAACCTTTACACTAAAACCCCTAAACTCTACACCCTAAACACTAACCCTAAACCCTATAATTGAGCGCTTGTGGAAATAAAAACTTTCCACCGCCAGTGTATAGGATATTAATCCATATATATATATATAAAAGGTTAGGATCTACTTGCACAGTGTAAAATTTTTTAACTTCTTTGAATCGTTGGATCGGGAAAATAGATTGTTTGAGATTAACTTTTTTTTTTCAATTGATAATCTTTACATATTCTATTGTCTCAGTCATCCGTTTTCTTCATCCAACGATTTAAAAAACGTGTAAAACTTTATTGTGTAACTAGATCATATATACCAACGATTTAAAAAACGTGTAAAACTTTATTGTGTAACTAGATCATATATATATATATATATGTCAATGGGTCTTTGCTTACAACAAGGTTGGGTTCTTGGAAATTTTAAGATTTCAAGTTTAAGTTGCATCATTTGTAAATAAGATATGTGAGTTTGAGTTTAGTTTATGTTGGTTTAAATTTTATCATGTCTGTTATTTAGATTTCTTTAGTCTAAGTCTAAGTCCATAATTTTAATCTTTTCAATTTTCTTTTTCCAACTATATATTATCTAAAATATCGCCTTATTTATTGGCAATCAAACTTAAAATGCAAATAACTGAAATGTGACGTACACATTAAATAAATGAAACGTGAAATTTAAAGAAAATGTTTCAGACTTATAGCTTTTGAACTTTGACAAATCTGGTTTCCTGCCTTAAAATCTGGAATTTTTGTTTTCAATAAATTTTCTTCTCATTTTTTTTTATCTTTTTCTTTAGTGAAGTCCTTTTCAAGAAAAACTTTAGGTCAAAATAGATCCACATCTCATAAGCATTTGATCAAATCACCTGACTTGGGTAGTTTTTTCTAATCTGTTTATACTATTACTGAAGGATTGGAAGATTTATATTAAATACTTTGCCTCCACACGTCTTTTTAATCACCATATACCGTTTATACCGAGTTAAAAAACCGAGTTAGTTGAATTGATGAGTTTAATTTATAACTCAAATTTTGTTTGGATTTTGTTGAGTCGTTGATCAAATTTGAGTTGAGTCAAGTCGAGTTGTTTGAATTTTTATTTAGATTTAATTGTAAACATTTATAATATTATGATACTAATCGGTTCTAAATTTAAACGGCTTTCTGTAACTATATACGATATACATACATATTTTTTCATTTGTGATATCAGACATAGTTGAAAAACTCAACTTGAACTTGAAAACCGATACACTATTTACTAAAATTTTCAAGTTATTCGAACATTCATTTTATAACTAAAATTTAAAAAAAATTCAAATTGAGTTTATGAAATTACGATTCGAGTTAAAAAATCAAATTTCGTTGCTTCGAGTCAAAAAATTTAATTTTTCTGATCGAATCGAATTTTGTTTACCTGCCTTGCCATTATTTTTTTTTGAAGGTGGTGTTGTCATTTCTATGGCTTCATTGCTAAATAATGATGTTGAAAAAAATAATTACTAAAACAAG
Organism: Hibiscus tridactylites; assembly: GCA_958450335.1. Lineage (NCBI taxonomy): Eukaryota > Viridiplantae > Streptophyta > Magnoliopsida > Malvales > Malvaceae > Hibiscus > Hibiscus tridactylites. Next base: position 8,928,709 of record OY288279.1, read on the forward strand.
GTGGCTCAAAAATTATTCGTTAGAACTATAGGTATTGCTACGCTATTAGAAAAAATCGGCAACACTACAGACTAACTTTAGACATAAAAATATACTAGATTGTGGGTAATTCAACAATTTCATTAATTATTATATTAATTTAATAATTTTATCTTTAAATGAACAAATAATCTATGGAAAATGCTTTGATGCACAAGCTTGTGTATTACACAAGCCCTTTAATTTTAGGGTTTAGGGTTTAGGGTTTTAGGTTAGGGTTTAGGGGTTTAGTATGTAGGGTATATAATTTAAGGTTTATGGGTAGAATTTAGAATTTAGAGTTTAGGATTTAAGGCTTAGGTTTTAGGTTGCTAGGGTTTGTGATTTAGATTTTAAATTTTATAAAAGGAATGTGTAAAAAAAATTTACACAGCTTGTGCATCAAAATAAAACCCATAATCTATAAGGAAAATACTTTGATGCACAAGCTTGTGTAAACTTTAGTTTACACAAGCCCTTTAATTTTAGGGTTTAGGGTTTAGGGTTTTAGGTTAGGGTTTAGGGGTTTAGTATGTAGGGTATATAATTTAAGGTTTATGAGTAGAATTTAGAATTTAGAGTTTAAGATTTAGGGCTTATGTTTTAGGTTGCTAGGGTTTGTGATTTAGATTTTAAATTTTATAAAAGGAATGTGTAAAAAAAATTTACACAGCTTGTGCATCAAAATAAAACCCAATCTATAATACACATTATTTTAAGGGTTTTATTTTGATGCACAAGCTGTGTAAATTTTTTTTACACAATCCTTTTATAAAATTTAAAATCTAAATCACAAACCCTAGCAGCCTAAACCCTAAACCCTAAGCCCTAAACTCTAAACTCTAAATTCTAACCATAAACCTTAAATTATATACCCTACATACTAAACCCCTAAACCCTAACCTAAAACCCTAAACCCTAAACCCTAAAATTAAAGGGCTTGTGTAAACTAAAGTTTACACAGCTTGTGCATCAAAGTATTTTCCTTATTTTAATAAATATTAGTATTTTCAAAAACATTATTCGAACAATTCACCTCATTTCTCTATCGTATAATATACATATTTTGAGAGGAAAGGATCTGATATTTTACAATCACTTTTGAGAAAGCGAGAGAACCCAAATTCCATTCAATAACTCATCTTCTTTAGTCAGAATCTCAATCTTTCCGAATTCCGGCATAGCCATGAACAAGTCTTCTCCTCGACTTCATAGACCTAAATCCTTCAAACAAGACAACATCAACTTGTGTACTTCTCCCAAGCTCTGTCTTTACACGCTCGCCATATGCATCATCCTCTTACTCCTCCTACAAATCCAGTCCTTACAACAATGGCAAAACTTAGTCTTCAAATACAGAGCATTAGCCTCTCCGCCAAACTGCACCACCACCACCACCACCACCCCAGACGCCGAATCCATATCGCAAAAGCTTCGAGATTCCGTCACGTTTCTCCCGTTGAAAGACCTGCGTTTCGCCAACCAACCGCTCGACGGCCACACATGGTTCATGAGTTCCATGTACGACACGCGCGAGGAAGGCGAGGTACAGCACCAACAGTTCCCTTCCGATTCCTCCAAAGGCCGCTTACTTTGCCTTAAAGGCCGCGACACGCACGACGGTTCCTGGAATTACTACGCTTTGGCGTGGCCCCAGGCGCTTCCTTCCAACGCTACCCTAATGAAAGGCCTCACTTTCGTGGCATACAACCATTACAATTTCGACAACATCTGGCACGGCCTCTCCGCCGTCATGCCTTTCGTCGCCTGGCATCGGAAGAACAACTGCGAAACCCCGGCGAGATGGGTGCTTTACCACTGGGGCGAGCTGAGGTTCAACATGGGGACGTGGTTGAACACCTTGATGGAGGCTACGTTCGGCCAGGCTCCTTACATCGAAGGGTTTAGAGATATCGAAGACGACGGTCGAGCGGTTTGCTTCGAGAAGGCGGTAGTGATGAGACACAACGAGGGAGGGATGTCGAGGGAGAGAAGAATGGAAGTTTATGATCTGATTAGGTGCAAGGCCAGGGTTTACTGTAATGTGAGCGTTGAACGAAGGGTTAACCAAGAAGAAGGACCCGACATTGGGATGACCTTGCTGATGAGGACCGGAGCGAGGTCTTTCAGGAACGAGACGGCGGTGACTCGGATCTTTAAGAAAGAGTGCAACAAAGTAAAGGGATGCCGGTTAATGGTGGCTTACGCCAATAATCTCACCGTTTGTGAACAGGTAAATTTCTCTTCTGTGCTAGTATGTAATTTGGTCGGGTTAGGTCGAGTTTTTAGTCGTTCTGTACTCGATTTGATTTCTAATGATGCTCAATTTAACTTAAATTTAACTTTGATCCGACCCAACACCTAAATAAGTCCCTTTTCATATTTTTATTCGGTAAAAATAGAAGTTAATTGAAAATTTGTATGGAGAGAGCATTAGAATAATTATTTAATAAAATATGGAGGTAATTAAAAATTTATATAGTGAGAAAGATATTATAACAATTATTTCTAAACATTTAGGATAAAATTAACTATTATTTCTTATAAAGTCGGATATTTTTCACTATAAATTTGAACTCAATCTTATTTTATCCTAAAAACTCGACCTAAGGATAGTCATGGGCCGGGTTGAGTTGGATTTTTTGTCGATCCGCACCGACCTAAAAAGTAGCACCTCCACCCGTCCCAACCCGACATTTAATGGTGTTCTACCCGACCTAAATTTTAGAGTAAAGACCCGACCTGACATAAATAAAAAATCATTATTTTTTATTCTTATTCGATAAAAATAGAGAGGTAATTGAAAAAATACAATTATAGATGAAACATTATAATAATTATTTAATTTATATTAGACAAAATAAGGAGACAATTGAAAATATATATATATATATATATATATATATATATATATATATATATATATATATATATATAAAAGGAGAGATGCATTATAACAATTATACCTACATATTTAGAATAAAATAAAATTAGTATTTTTGGGTCAGATCGGATACTTTTCGTCTTAGATTCAAACTCGACCCGACACCATCCTAAAGAGACTCAACCCAATCCCGAACCCAATTTTTTTTTTAAAAAAATCTGACCTTATAAAATCGAATCGAATCAGAACCGTTAGGTAAACTTATGGGTGAAAGCACTGCAATTGTTGGTAGGTAATAGTATAATATTATCTTTGATTTGTGCGTTACACATGTGAAAGCATGTTATAATGGGGGATATTGGGATTGATGTGGGTGTGGCTCCATCTGTGCATGCTAATCCCCACTCAAATGGATTTATCAATTTGGTCGCTAGATTATGTGGTCTTATTCCCAAAAATACTTAATTTTAAAAATATGTGGATTTTCTTTAGGACTATAACGCAATATTAATATTTAAACTCAAAAAATTTGATGATATTGCAGGTAAAGCTAATGAGTTTAACAGACATTCTAATATCACCTCATGGTGCTCAACTCACCAACATGTTCCTAATGGACCGAAACAGCAGTGTGATGGAGTTCTATCCTAAGGGATGGCTAAAAACAGCGGGCGTAGGCCAATATGTATATCACTGGATAGCAAGCTGGTCCGGGATGAGGCACCGAGGCGACTGGAGAGATCCCGATGGAGAAACTTGCCCCTACTCGGACGACGATAATCGGTGTATGTCGATCTACAAAAATGGTCTGATCGGATACAATGAGACTCATTTTGCTGAGTGGGCTAAAAATGTTCTAAATGATGTTAAAACAAAGAAATCCGAGGAAGAAGCTTCCAAACATGGATCGGCTCCTATCAAAACTTGTGATTGCAGTTAATTGGGTTTCGTCTTTTGGAGGCATAATTTATACTCGAACGCTTATTGTTCTTCAATTTTATCTCTAAGGGTCCTTGTATGAACAATAATCCTCATTCATTTACAAATTACAATATCATTTTATTTCAATTTCTCTTAAATTCTTTGGATTGTTCATTTTAAGTTGACCCAACTGCATCTCAATTGGACCTAGGGGGCACGAGTCGACCCAGCTGCATCTCAATTGGACCTAGGGATGGGTACGGGTCGGGTCGGATTTTTGGTCACCCGAACCCGACCCAGAAATAACAACCTTAAAACCGAACTCGACCCGACCTCATTCTTTAAAAAACCCGACCCGACTTATAAGGAAAAAAATAATTTTAGGACCTAATTGTAAAAAAATAATTTAAGAGACATAATTATAAAAAATAATAATTTTAAGGAACAAATTGTAAATAAAAAATAATTTTAATGACCTAATTATAAAAAATTATATAAAGAGGGGTATTATTATAAATATACCTAAAAATTTAGGAAAAATTACACTTAAATCTTAGGTCAGGTCGAATTTTTTTCACCATAAACCCGACTCGACCTCACTCCCAACAAAAATTCGACCCGACCCGACTCGAATCTAATTTTTTTCCACAAAAGTATCTGATCCATTTAGACCGAATTGGGTCAAAACCTGTTGGGCCCGGGTAAAATGTCCAACCCTAATTGAACCTCAGCGTCAAACTCCAAAGTGACAAGTTAAAAGTGGGAGAAGCATGACGTAACAATGACGAAATGCCAAAAATACGAAAAGTGCGATTTCTTCAATATTTTATATTTCTTTATTATTTTTTAGTTGACTTTTATACTATCAAAATTTCTTATTCGGTACTTTAATGATATTTTCCATTTAAAAAAATACACGACCCTATCAGATGCTATCACATATAATGGATAAAATAAAAAATATTAAAATTCTTTAAATAACAAAAAAATTAAATTCAAAAAAATCTTGAAAACCCCAACATTTATTTTTAAAACTAAAAGATTTAGATTGTTTAGAATTTTTTTTATTTTCACTATTTTTTGTATCTTATAAGATTTTATTGTTTTGATGCAATGATAAGGCACATTGCACTCTTAAGGAGAAAATTCAGGTTCAAACCTTAGAGAAAGCATTGTTGGAAACACAAATCACGAATCTCAACATGGACCTTAAAATATACATGTACTACAACAAAAAATGTGTTTCGGAATTTAAATTTTTGAATTTTTGTTATATTTTAAGGATTTTTGCTGTGTTTTAATGAATTTTTTAATTTTCATTTTTATGACATGTGATATGTTTTAATTGGGTCAAGTAAGTTTTAATATAAAATATTGTTGAAATAATAAGTAAGACGTAATAATAGTAAAGGGGAGAACTGAGAATATAAGAACAATAATATTATTATGTATTATTATTATTAAATAACACGAGTAATCGAGATTCACTAATTGACCTAATGGCTAAAGATGTTTATTATGTCTTATTTTATATGGGTTTTTATTCTAACATAAAGATGTAACATCTTTTTATTTAATTAAAAAAGTAACACGGGTAACCGAGAAAAAATTATACGGAGAACAAAGTAAAAATTAGAATAAAATATAGGTATAATTATATATTAATGCAGAGTAAAAAGGAAAAAGTGGGATTCTGAAAAATCCCTGGACCCAGCTGAAAAAACAAAGCAATCTGTGTAGATATGGGCTTTGCTTCGGCCATCACTTGAGATACAAATTTGTGCTACAATATTTAAAACTAAACATTATTATTACTATTATTTGAATTTGAATTAAATAAATTATTTGTCAAATATTTGAATCTGTTTGAATATGAATATTTGAATTTAATAAAGGTAAAAAAAATAATCTCGAGACTGGTTACACATTTTGTTTGCTAGCTAATTAAGATAAAAGACTGACTTGATAATTGCTAAAATTATGAACAGAAAAAGACAAAAATGTTGTAAATAAAATAAAAATAATAATAATAAAAACAAAGAACAAGAATGAAAGAACAAAGATATGAGAGTAAGATTTATATTATTCTCAATACTCAAGTATATACAATGTCTTCATTATATCATCTATTTATAGGCATAAGAAGTACATAATACATTAAATTTTAATTAATAAAGATAATATTTCTAATGACAAAGTAAATCAAATCTCCTTGATAAAGTCCTTGTCATTATAGACATCTACATAGATAAATATTCATAAAAAAATAATATTTTGAAAAAAACATTTTAGGCAAAAAAACGTAATTTTTAATATAATCGATATTCATTTATTAGACTCAGAACTCTAGACTCAGTTTTGTTTTCACTACAAAACCCTCGACATCCATAGATATTGTAAAAAATACATACGTTGAATTTAAAGGAAAAACATTTTTGTTGTTGTTGTGATTTATATATTTTATAGTGTGATAATTTTATTAGACATTTTATAACTTTTTTTCTACAAATTTTGAGACATTTATTATAGGTGATATTTTGATATATAAACTGCGTAATTTTTTCAATAGAATTTTTTTTATTTAAATTATAAAATTTAAAACATAAATCCTTAACATCTTAAATTCTAAAAATTTAAATTTTAAACCTTACAACCTAAACCATTAAACCCAGCCCAAACCCTAAATCTTAGAATCCAAAGGCTTATGTAAACTTTAATGTATCAAAGTGTTTTTCATTTATTATTTGTGCTGCAATTTTTTTCAATGAAATAAATTCCGAAAACATTTTCCAATATATCATGTAAATGCATAAATATAAACCAAAATGCCATTAAACAATTTCCAATACGACATTGTTCTTTTTGCATTGGCCAATGCTCAACCTCCAATTTATGGAGTATGGTGGTCATGTGGTCCTAGAATTTAAAATGAATTCGTAAATTTTACGACCCAAACTTCCAAAAATAAAATAAAATAGATAATAAACAAATATTGGTAAAATAGTGATTGAGGGAGATATTTTCAAAATAATGAATGACAATAATGATAAATAATAATTGGGGCTAAATAAGAGGAGTGATTGGTAATGGTAAGGGCAATTTTGGCTTGATACATCATTAATTGTCTATGATAATAGAATATGTTATCATATAATATGAACAAATATTTTAACACTTTGTGTATTTAATATCAATATGCATAACCAACGAGATTGATCCAAGTGGTAAACAGTTCAGTATCATTTAAGTAGGTATTAATTTTGAGGTGTTGTGTATGTTAAAAATCTTTTATGGAAGACTCACCCATCAGAACTAGGTGTGCCACGTGGGTTGATTCAAATTAGTTAGGACGAAACCCTGAAAATTAAAAAGATAACAATATATATAGATATAGATATAGATATAGATGTAGATGTAGATGCATATTTCTTATCAAAAAATAGTGTTATCTACATGTTTCTGATTTGGTGGTAGATGTCCATCATGGAACAAGAAGACACAATTATTTTTCTTTCTATTAAAAATTGTGACAAAGAATTGATAATTGAGTAGAAGTAAACCTATGATTTTTTTGCTAAAAAAGTGTATCCACTTGAAAGGGTCTCCTTGCCCAGATATTGTACTGGGAATAATTATTTTCTAAGTATTGCACCTATATTTTATTTTTCAATCTATTGTAATTTAAACAGTAAAAATAAAGTCGCTGTGTACTCAATTCGATTTCACTGTTCATTTTATTTTTTATTAAAAATGATGAAAATATGCGGTGAGAGTGCGCTTTACACAAAAAATATTATTTAAAGTCGAAATGTAGGAGATTCAACTTTAACTTTTAATAATAAAAAAATACTACTTAAAGTTAGAATGTAAAAAATTCGACCTCAATATTACTGTAGTAAATGGCATAAATCTAAAAATAAAATAAGAGAGCAACACTTAGGAAATTTTTTTTCCAGCTGCAATATTGCAGCAATTTCTCCCACTTGAGCCTTTTGATGATGGAGTTAAGTGATTTGTGAAATGTTTGGGTTTTGTGGTTTTTTAATATTTTTATTTTAGTTTTTTATTTTAATTTAAAAAATCACTTTTACATGTGGCTGATGATGATTGGTCCATGTGGTAGATTTTAATGAAAAATGTTAGGGACTAATATGATAAATAAAATAAAAATTCAGGGGCTAAACTAACCGAAAAATAATAAAATAGTTAAAATAAAAATTCTACTAAAGTACTACAAGGATCATTTAAAATAAAAATATATTAAAGTGGTACTTACTACTGACATATTAAATAAGAAATAACGCGACACAACTTTTCAATACTTTTTTTTTAATCAAAACAACTCTTCAATACCTATTTGACACTAGTACAACATAAATCATGAACAAAGAATAATTATTTTATTTTAATTTTATTCGTAATATAACTTTTGGATTACATCTCTTTCCTCACTTTAATACTTAATTTTTCTTACTTCGATACATGATTTATCATTTAGGTTTCATTTTATCCAAAAACAATGGATCATTTACCTTGCGTTCCATAAATAGAAAAGAAAAAAAAAATGGGAGACCACCGGGGGGTCATGGAAACAGGAAAATTGAAGAAAAAAACAAACATATGTGCAGGACGTTGAAAAGTGTTGCACATTTGGACCGACTCTGAGGGTTGATGCAAACAAACCACCAGCACTTTAGCCCCTTTTATGAAGGGGAGCCTCTCATATCATAACTCCAGCTAGCCACTGACACTCTCATTATTCTTTAGAGTGTAAATGAATTGACCCACAACAAATAAGACTATATTCGTGTTTATTTGTTTATTTAGATACATCCACAAGCATTTTTATCCTATAAATGAGCTTGTTTGTGAACATAAACGAACCAAACACGCATCTATTTATGTTCGTTCGTTTATTAAAAAAAAACATAAAAATTTTGTTCATACTCAATTATTTAACTTAATAAACGAACGTTATACGAACAGTTCGTCGAACGCTCTGTTCATTTACACCTCCAATTATTCCCTCCCACAATAACTTATATACATACAGATTTCATCTGATTATGGACCACCAGGTCCACCACCATTCACTCCAATGACAGGATTCAATTTTTATTTACTAAAGAAAAATAAATGCAATTTGAAAAAATAAAATAAAAGAAATACCAGCATTCGAATATAAAAACATTAGTTATGTTTTTTTTATTAAGTACAATATTTTTTAAAATCCGACGTTATTACATCTTTGAACATATTCCAATCTACAGTTTGTCAATCATCAAAGACGCAGGGTGTATATTCATACATTGATTTAGCCACCCAATCAGCAGCAGCATTACAAATTCTTTTAACAAACGAGTAATTATGAAATTTTCATGCAACGACAAAAACACGAAAAATTCTACATTTTTAATGTTGAAAGTTTGCATTAGGAAAACAAAATGATCCCAAAACAGTAAAAAGTTTACTTCACTACAGAATGTCTGAAAATCCGTGAGAAAGGCGACAATTCAACATAATTTCCAAGCATCCCATGTGGGATTCTTCCTTTTATTTTCCTTCTTCTTTCCCACATTGCCTGCACCTCTTTGTCTTCCTTGTTCACTTCTTAGGAATTAGGATCTTTGTGCAAGACCCAATTTCCCTGTTCCGATCCCCTCCTGGGATTTTCCTATTACAAAACATGTGGGAATCCGACACTGAATCTGCTAAAGGGAGAGAATTAGGGAATGCATTCCTTAGTTCAGGTAAACATGGCGTCCATACTGATGGGTTCCAGCTTAAGGGCCAGTCCTGGTACATATACATACATATATACACACACACTTATCCTATTGAAAACATTTTTTAAAAAAAAAATCTTTTTTTGCAGGTACGTTGCCACTGATATGCCAAGTGATCTTCTAGTTCAGGTTGGAGATGTCAATTTTCACTTGCACAAGGTAGCTTTTTGTTATGTTTAGAACATGTTTGAACAAATTCCTCAAAAAGCTTTTTTTTTTCTTCTGTTGGTCTAAAATTATTTCACTTACCGTATTTTTACTGTTTTCTAGTATCCTCTACTTTCCCGAAGTGGAAAAATGAATAGGTTTATATACGATTCGAAAGACCCAGACCTCAGGAGAATTGCTTTGGAAGATCTTCCGGGAGGGCCTGAAGCTTTCGAGCTAGCAGCAAAGTTCTGCTATGGAATTGCAGTGGACTTAACGGCGGAGAATATATCCGGTCTAAGATGTGCCGCAGAGTATCTTGAGATGACTGAGGATTTTGAAGAAGGCAATCTTATATTCAAAACCGAAGCATTTCTCAGTTATGTGGTGTTGTCTTCATGGAGGGATTCCATTGTTGTTCTCAAAAGTTGTGAGAAGCTCTCACCGTGGGCGGAAAACCTTCAAATTGCGCGACGATGCAGCGAGTCGATAGCTTGGAAGGCTTGTGCCAATCCCAAAGGAATCAAATGGCCATACACCGGGAGACCGTGTAATGTTTCTAGTCCCAAATGGAATGATTTGAAGGACTCGAGCCCTAGTAGGAACCAGCTTGTTCCTCCTGATTGGTGGTTTGAAGATGTTTCGATCCTCAGGATTGATCACTTCGTGAGGGTGATTACTGCGATCAAAGCGAAAGGAATGAGGTTTGAGTTGATTGGGGCAGCAATAATGCACTATGCTGCCAAATGGCTTCCGTCTTTGATTACCGATAGTGAGGTTCAAGCAGACGGTATGAGCATGAGCAGCCGTAGTAATAGCTGGAAAGGTGGATTCCATATGGTCGTTACCGGAACTAAAGACGACGATCTCTCGATCCAAGCCAAAGATCACCGGATGATCGTCGAAAGCCTCATTAGCATCATACCGCCACAGAAAGATAGTGTATCCTGTAGCTTTCTTCTTCGGCTTCTGCGAAATGCAAACATGTTGAGAGTGGCGCCCGCTTTGTTGACAGAGTTGGAGAAGCGAGTCGGGATGCAATTCGAGCAGGCAACAATGCCGGATCTCCTAATTCCTAGTTATAACAAAAGTGAGACATTGTACGATGTGGACCTTGTTCAGAGGCTGTTGGAGCATTTCCTCATGCAGGAACAGACGGATGGTTTGAGCCCGAGTCGACGGTCTTTTTCGGACAAGCACATGTATGAAGGAACACAGAGGGGAAATAATCCGAATGCAAAAGCCAGAGTGGCAAGGCTGGTGGATAGTTACCTAACAGAGGTTTCAAGAGATCGAAACTTGTCGATGACGAAGTTTCAGGTACTGGCTGAAGCTTTGCCCGACTCTGCAAGGACCTGCGATGACGGACTTTATCGAGCAATTGATTCCTATCTTAAGGTAATTCCCGTTAAAAATACAAACGAATATCTAACAAGCCTTCGTATAACCACAGTTTTAACACTTCATGTTATTATACAGGAAAATACTAATATTGATTTACCTACAGGCCCATCCAACGCTGTCGGAGCATGAACGGAAGCGACTCTGCCGTGTAATGGACTGCCAAAAGCTCTCTATCGATGCCTGCATGCATGCTGCTCAAAACGAAAGGCTCCCGCTACGAGTGGTGGTCCAGGTGCTGTTCTCGGAGCAAGTGAAAATCAGCAACGCATTGGCCAACACCACCACACTCAGAGACCCTGCGGAGACTCAGTACCAGCCACTTATACCCAACCGCAAGGCCTTACTCGAAGGGACACCGCAGTCGTTCCAAGAAGGCTGGGTTGCCGCCAAGAAAGATATCAACATGGTCAAGTTCGAGCTGGAGAGCGTCAAGTCCAAGTACGCCGAGCTCCAAAAGGAGTTGGAGGATTTGCAGCGACAATTCGATAGGATGTCGAAGCCGAAACACACATCCGCATGGAGCAGTGGGTGGAAGAAACTTAGTAGATTTGCTAAGATGACAACATTGGATAACCACGACGACATTGGACCTCAAATATCAACCGCAGATGAACATGCTGGAAAAACTCCTAGAAGATGGAGAAATTCAATTTCATAGAAAAAAAATGCTTAAAGAGTCCAAAGGAAAACTGAAAATTAAGAGAAGAAAGATATGAATTCCATGGAAATAATGAAAGAAAGGGGTGTGCCTTACCTTTATTTTTTCATCTTGTTGCCTTTTCTTTTCTCCTTCAAGTTATTCTCACTTGCTTTTTTGTCTAAATGCCGGAGGTTATAAAAATAACAACGTTTTATGAAAAGTTAGAATGGCTTTTTTGCCCTCCAACTTTATCAATTTGATCATCTTGGTCTTTAAACTGCATCTCTTTTAATCCTCAAACTTTGAATTTTTTGTCAAACTAACCCAAATGTGACATACTGTCAATAGTTAATTTTTTTCAATTTTCACATCATTGAAAAGGCATATTCTTGATTTATTTGGTTTATATTTAATGATTGATTCTTTTATTAATTCGCTAAACTTTTCCACATCTGAAAATGTTAACAATGGATTCAGAAATCAAATTACTTCACGGAAAGAACATAAATATATGACAATCCCATTACAAGCACATAACGTATCAAAGTACAAACAAATATATGATGAAAAACAAAGAACAATAATTCTCAAAATCAACAAACATATAGGCTATAGCAACATGCTACGACTATAAGTCTATAACACATTAAACCAACATACTGGAGAAGATCTTGTCTGTCAACAGACACAAAGAAATGGGTATTTTTTTTTCAAGGGCTAGAAGGAGCAGGTGGTGGAGAAAGGAAAGGGATAGAGGGAATTGTGGTTGGGATTGAAGACATGCTTGGTAGAGGAGGCAGATTAGGCAGAGTGGGCAAACTAGGCAAGCTTGGAAGTGGAGGAACCGCCCCTGGCTTCGGCAATGCTGGTATTGTTGGCATCGGTGGCAACGTCGCTGTAGGCAGAGTCGGCATTGATGGCAATGGTGGAAGCGTTGTCGTAGGCAGAGTTGGCATTGGAGGCAATTGCTGAAGGTGACGAGCAGCTAGGCTAACGTTAATGCTTGAAAATGACAAAGCCATGCAGAATGCTAGGAGGAAGCAATTGAAAGAGGCCATTTTGTGGAGAGTTTTGAAGCAGATGAAAGAAAGCTTTGTCTTAATAGTTTTCGAGTGAGGAAGATAAAGCATGGGGTTGGGTTTATATAGGCCTTGGAGCATGGACCAGGGGGCCGGGAATTGGCCACTCCAGTTGGTGATGTTTGATCCATCTGTGGTCATTTGTCTCCGGGAAATTCTCATCCCAATAACCGTTTGATTCTATTTTCAACAATGGATTCAGTAAGTAAATTACTTCACGGAAAGAACATAAATATATGATAATCCCATTACAAGCACATAATGTATCAAAGTACAAGCAAAAATATATGATGGAGGAAAAAAGAACAATAGTTCTCAAAATCAACGGGCAAAGACGAAAATAAACAAATACTATGTAGCAGGATGCTACGATTGTAACACATTAAGCCAAAATGACAAATCCAGTGTGCAGCAGATCACATGTCAACAGTTCCAAAGAAATGGGTAATTTTTTCAAGGAGTAGAAGGAGCAGGTGGTGGAGAAAGGAAAGGGATAGAGGGAATTGTGGGCATGCTTGGTAGAGGAGGCAGGGTGGCCCTCGGCATATTAGGGAAAGTTGGCAAACTAGGCAAGCTTGGAAGTGGAGGAAGCGCCCCTGCCTTCGGTAATGCTGGTATTGTTGGCATCGGTGGCAACGTCGCTGTAGGCAGAGTCGGCATTGATGGCAACGGTGGCAGCGTTGTCGTAGGCAGAGTTGGCATTGGAGGCAATTGCTGAAGGTGACGAGCAGCTAGGCTAACGTTAATGCTTGAAAATGACAAAGCCATGCAGAATGCTAGGAGGAAGCAATTGAAAGAGGCCATTTTGTGGAGAGTTTTGAAGCAGATGAAAGAAAGCTTTGTCTTAATAGTTTTCGAGTGAGGAAGATAAAGCATGGGGTTGGGTTTATATAGGCCTCGGAGCATGGAGCAGGGGGGAATTGGCCACTCCAGTTGGTGATGTCTGATCATCTGTGGTTGGAAAATAGAAAGGTTGGTCACATTATTCGTTTTGGTAGCTCATCTTCTCCTGGACATTGGGGGTTTAAAATTAGTTAAATGCAGTTGGGGTTGGAAGAGAAGCTATCTCAAGTAATGAAGTGGGCCACTTGATTAAATTAAGGGTAAACTAAAACCAAAGTCACTTAATTATAAGTTTATTAGCAAATAAAAAATTACAAATATGTCATTCAATTAACATCTATTGTTACAATTTGGTCATCCTACTTACAAACAGGTCACTCAATTAATATATTATTACAAACAAAATGACTAATTAGCATCCTCATGACAAACCTTCCAACTACTTATCGCATTATCTGTTATTGTCCATCAACTAGATAATCAACATATCAACGATAGCTTGACAGACATAATTACCTCACTAATGGACTCCTGATAGACCAATAAAATTTACTCATTATGACCCTAACATTGTTTGCTAGTAGTCAGAGTCACTTTGCTAATAAAATTTTTAAATATAAAGGGTTAAATTTATTGAATCATTTTGAATTAGCACCAAATTAATATAATGAATAAGTTTTGAGACTAAAATTATTATTATACCAAGCTACATTAGATATTCATTTCAATTTTAAACGGAATGACATAGTTTTTTTTATCAACAGAATGACTTGTTTATAACAAAATTTTAATTGAATGGCTAAATTATAATTTTTAGAAAGAAAAAAGTGACTCATTTACTACTAAATACACAATTGAGTGACTTGAGTGTGTTTTACCTTTGATTTTTAGGAAACTTCTACAACGTGCGACGAACACCGATGAACACCACTAATGATGAACACCGCTAAACACTATTAAATTAATTAATAAAAATTTAAAATTTTAAGACCCATCATACAATTAATAATTATTTTTAAGAATTCAATTAAATTATTTTTTATATATATTAAAATTTTATTTATTTAATAAGGGTAAACTATATATTTAGTACCTCACCTATTTTCGTATTTCTATTGAACCCTCGTTATTTAAATATTATTTCAATTTGACAATATTCTTTATAAAAAATAATTTAACCCTTAACCCTCAACCTAAAACCCTAAACTATTAAACCTTAAACCTTTAAACTCTTAAACCTATACCATAAACCATTAAAAATAATTTCACCATATCGATTCAATTCAATTCAACCTATACCCTAAAAAATTTAAGTTATTCAATAATTAAGTTAGAAATTAAGATAATTAATCATAAAAATAAGAAAATTGTTATGAATAAAATAAAGAAGAACAAGAATAAGAACAAGAAGAACAAATAGATGAGAGAAAGAGGGAGATTTGTATTATTCTCAAAATATAGACTTGTATCCAATGCCTTCAAAGAATCATCTATTTATAGGCATAAGAAGTACATAATACATTAAACTCTAATTCATAGAGATAATATTCCTAATAATAAAT
This sequence comes from Hibiscus tridactylites, assembly GCA_958450335.1. NCBI lineage: Eukaryota > Viridiplantae > Streptophyta > Magnoliopsida > Malvales > Malvaceae > Hibiscus > Hibiscus tridactylites. Next base: position 8,943,993 of record OY288279.1, read on the forward strand.
AAATCAAACTCCTTTGATAAAGTTCTAATCATGATAGACATCCACATAGATAAATATTCATAACACTCCCCCTTGGATGTCTATGAAGATAATGTGCCTCGTTAAAACCTTACTAAGATAAAAACCCAGTGGGAAAAAAAATTCTTTAGTGAAGGAAAAAGAGTACACACATCTTTGATACGCATAACATGTTGCTTCATTAAAAACCTTACCAGGAAAACTCATTGGGACAAAACCTCGGTTAAGGGAAAAAGAGTGCAACGCGTATTTACTCCCCCTCATGCAAACATCACAGAAGATCTTTGAATCTTCATAATTTAATCTTGAATATCATTTTTCTAAAGATCGTGAGGGATGAAACTTTGGAGTAATATGTTCCATGATGTATCCACGTTCAAACTGAGATATACATCTTGCGTTATCTTCACACAAGATAGCTTTTATCATATCTTGTAAAAGTAAATCCACATATCTTTTGGATATGTTGGGTCAATAGTGTTAGCCAAACACATTCTTTGGCTTGCCTCATGCATAACAATTATTTCTATGATATTTGAGGAGGCATCAACGAATGTTTGAAGATCTAAATGTAATGATCTTTGTATATTCATAGATATTTCTTGACCAACTAATATATAGTGCTTCAAGACCAAGAAAAGATATAATTATCTTTATTCACATCCAACAATCTTACAACTATTGGGATACTCAATAGATATGCTCTATTCATATTGAATCTTCTTTAAGATTCTTTCAGCTTATGTCTATTCATAGACAAAAGAAAAAAATGCTCGATCTTCAGGTCGAGATAAACTTGATGTCAAGATTCAAGTACTTGTATTGAAAGTACTTCATGAGTTTCCAATTTGAAGCTCTTTAGGAGTTCTAAAATTATCATAATGGATCTTGATCCAAACTCCTTTATAAAATACATAAGGAAATCTGATCATTCTTATAGTATTTTCTCAATTAGTATTCATTAAGGCGATTATACCAAATGCGCCAAAATATTCATGAGACATGTCTAAATAAATTTCCTCAGAAATTTCCAAATGCTTACAGCATTTTAGATCCTTCAAGGATAAATATGGATCCACATATAATTAGACGCATGTAAAATTTTTATACTGCCAAAGTAATTGCATCCACCATGAAGTAATTAAAACTTTTTGTAACCCCCTCGTCCCGGTCTGGCCGGATGACCGGTCCGAGTGGGCCACACGGGGAAAACCGAAGCGAAACCCAAAGGGTTCCTCCTCGGTTAGCAACCCTAAATTTTTTTTCATTTTAATCTTGTCACATTCGAACCCCAAACCACATTCAAACCCCCAAATTTTAATCTTGACTAAAGGCATATTAATTCCTATGTATTTATCTCATTTAAAAAGGCCAACAAGACAAAACAGTGCAGTTTTAAGCAAAGGTTTCGAAACCTCCCCAAAAGGTTTCGAAACTTAGACTGACAGTAAGGTCTGGAACCCAAATCTCACCCAAAGTTTCGAAACCTTGGGGAAGGTTTCGAAACCTTGGACCTTAGTTTCGAAACCTTTCCCAAAGGTCTCGAAACTTTGGTTGGCAGAATGTCCTGGAACCAAATTTTCACCAAAGGTTTCGAAACCTTGGGGAAGGTTTCGGAACCTTTGACCATAGTTTCGAAACCTACCCCAAAGGTTTCGAAACTTTGGCTGGCAGTGACCCCTGGAACCAAATTTTCTGCAAAGGTTTCGAAACCTTACCCATGGTTTCGAAACCTTAGTGCAGGGGATCACTTACCGCTCAACCTAAGGACTTCCTAATTATGAAAAACACTAAGATCATGCATAGACATTGGTAGAAGCTTAAAAAGGACCAAAGGCATGAATTAACACTCACAAGACTCGCACATACATTCATTTAAGCAATCATACATGAGCCATACGTAGCAATTAACATGAATCGAGGCATTCGAACATGATATTCTAACAAAAGAGTAAAATTCAGCATTTAAGGTCAAACATGGAAGCTCAAGAGCCAAAATGGCACAATTCAATACAAGAGGTTTGCACTCATACCCAAGGCAACCTAAGCATCTAAGGCATGCCATCACACACCATCAATCAACATAGCATTACATGCTTTACAATCCAAAACATCAATCCCAAAACAACATCATTCAAAAGAGTCATACAAGGCTCATACAAACACACCCTATTGCCACATTGCTTAACTACTACAAAATTAACCATACTTGAGCAACAACTTGGAAAGCCCTTCTTGCCTTGCCTCGAGCTAACGCCACGCTAATGATCTGCATTGTTGAACATAGAGAGCGTAAGCTATAAGCTTAGTGAGGGTGCTCTAAAGCGAAAAACATCAACAATGCAGGGTTCAAGCATGTTAATCCTAGTCTTACATACATCAAACATAGGCATATGAGTCAAGTAGACTTAGCTAGTCTTTCAAGTAGCATATATGGTCTCTCAATCCTAACAAGTTCAAATCTCATATATCATCATCATGTAGCAACATATATAACACAACCATATATCACCATATAAGAACAAGTTAATTGGCCACTTTAATTACCCCGATTGTGCGGATTTAAACCTCGACAACACTTTACCTCAGTGGGATTTCACTCATCACCGGACCTTGCATGTGCGGGATTCCACTCATCGTCACATGCCCTACGGATGGGATTCCACTCATCATCCCGTAGAAATGTAATAAAAGCTTCCGGTGGAATGTTACATCACCGTACTCCTCCTTGATGACTTAACGCCATTAAGGCCACGTATGTTTTGACTCGATTTGTGTGCACACTATCCTAATGATCGATCATTTACAACCGATAATCATTTTAGTGCCAATTATCATAACCACATCATATATATATCATCAACCACATTCATGCTCAATCTCATAGATGCATATCAAGATAAACTCACATCTATCAACCACAATCATAATAGCATAGTCAAACAAGCATAATAGCATTCATGGATATCAACGGTTAAATCAACAACTTGAATTAACTATGAGTGGCCTACCAAGCACACTTCACACACACTCCCACTACACATACTCGAACCGAACTTAAAACAAGTTGAAACCACTCACCGCCCTTCCTTAGCAAATCGAACAATCCTCCTACGCGCCCGGATTCGGTCCCAAAGCCTCTTCCGCGCTTCCACTTGCTTCTAGCCAAACAAAACATACACATTACTTCCCAATTCAATGCTAAACTCAACCATCAACATACTTTGCTAACACAACCCAAATTTCTCAATTTCTCAAATCACATAACCTCCTAAAACCCCAATTTTCGTGCTCCCTTAAAAGCTTGCTGAAAATTCAATTTCCAAACATCCAAATGACTTCCAAATCATCCCAAAACACCCTCATACCATAGGTAGACCAACAGCCCTTCAATTTCAACATAAAACCCACCAAAAACTCAAGTTTTACTACCTTAAAACTTGCCTTAAGACCATACTACGAAATTTTATCAAAACTCAACCAAATTAATATATATGGTGTATTTCATCATGCTTAAGCAAAACCCCAACATGATTTATCAAAACAAATCGAAAAACCCCTTTAAAAACCCAAATCTTAACATAAACCCTAGTTTTCAAAACCCCATAACTTTGAAATCTATGACAAGGGATATATAGAGATTGAAGAGGAGATTAAGAAAACGTAATTACCTCTTAAAACGGGGTTGAAATCAAGTGGTAGGATCAATGGAATAGTGACAAAGCTTGAGAGGTTTTAGAAATGGTGTTTTCTCCTCTTTTAACGTTGGAAAGAAGATGAAAAGAAGATGACAACTTTTGGTTTAAAGTTGTCTAGCTTTTTAAAGACTTTAGGGTCAAATTACCTCATAAGCCCTCCCCTTTCTACTAAAGTTCAATTAGGTCATTCTTTGAAGTTGAAATGTTTTAATTAAGTTTTATTTGACTCGAACTAATACCCGGCTAACTCCTAGGCCCAAAACACGGGTGTTACAACTCTCTCCCACTTAAGGAATTTCGTCCCCGAAATTACCTGACTGAAAGAGATACGAAAACTGCTTTTCCATATCCTCCTTCCTCTCCCAAGTGGCCTCGTCCACACCTCTACGTCGCCACCGCACCTTTACTGACTCAATCGATCTACCCCTCAACACTTTACTGTCAGAAGCTAAGATCTCCACTGACTCTTCTTCATAAGTCAAGTCCGGATTCAATTCAATTTCTTCTACGGGCATAACATGTGATGGATCGGACCTATACTTGCGAAGCAACGACACATGGAACACATCATGTATCTTCTCAAGCTCGGATGGCAAACGCAACTGATAAGCAACCGGACCAACCCTCTTCACAATCTCATACGGTCCTATGTACCTCGGACTCAATTTCCCTTTTCGGCCAAATCTCATCACTTTCTTCCACGGAGACACTTTCAAGAATACCTTCTCACCCACTGAGAACTCAACTTCCTTCCTCTTCAAATCGGCATAGGACTTCTGCCTATCCGAAGCAGCCTTCAAGCGATCACAAATCAATTTTACCTTTTCGGTTGTCCCCTTGAGCAAATCCGGCATAGGTAACAGTTTCTGTCCTACCTCGGCCCAACACACTGGAGTTCTACACTTTCGGCCATACAAGGCCTCATACGGAGCCATCTGAATGCTTGACTGAAAACTGTTATTGTACGCAAACTCTACTAGAGGCAAATGCCTCTCCCAAGTACCCTGAAAGTCTATGATACAACAACGCAGCATATCCTCTAAGATCTGAATAACCCTCTCTGACTGACCATCTGACTGAGGATGATAAGAAGTGCTGAAGTTCAAACGGGTACCCAAAGCTGTATGCAGACATTCCCAAAATCTAGAAGTGAACCGCGGATCTCTATCTAACACAATGGACTTCGGCACACCATGTAGCCTCACAATCTCACCAATGTACAAATCGGCCAATCTATCTAAGGTGTAAGTAGTGTTGACTGCCAAGAAGTGAGCACACTTCGTAAAACGATCTACTATCACCCAAACTGAGTTCTTCTTCGTAGGAGTCAAAGGCAAGCCCGAAACAAAATCCATAGTGATGTTCTCCCACTTCCATTTCGGAATTCTCAACGGCTGTAACAAACCTGAGGGAACCTGATGTTCCGCCTTCACTCTCTGACACACTAAGCACTTACTCACAAAGTCGGCTACATCTCTCTTCAAGCCAACCCAAAAGTACTCATTCTTCAAATCACGGTACATCTTCGTACTTCCAGGATGCATAGCAAACAGACTACTGTGGGCTTCAGTCAAGATCGTACGTCTCAAGTCACTGTCTTCTGGCACACCTATTCTATCCTTGAAACACAAAACTCCATCAGTGCTGAAACTGTAATCTGAAGATCTACCCTCGGCTATATCTTGCACGTGAGGTGCCAAAGATCTATCTAAGAGCTGTTTCTCACGAATCAACTGACCTAGAGTAGGCCGAACCTGAAGCTCAGCTATCAAGCCACCATCTCCGGACAAACTCAATCTAGCAAACATAGCCCTCAAGTCCACGGCCATCTTCCTACTCAATGCATCAGCCACTATATTGGCCTTACCCGGATGGTACTCAATAGTAAGATCGTAGTCTTTTAGCAACTCTAACCACCTACGCTGTCTGAGATTCAAATCTCGCTGAGTCATAATGTACTTCAAACTCTTGTGATCGGTGTACACTGTGCATTTCTCACCGTACAAATAATGCCTCCAAATCTTCAGAGCAAACACAACTGCAGCTAACTCTATGTCATGGGTCGGATAGTTGCGCTCATGAGTCTTCAACTGTCTTGAGTCATAAGCCACCACTCTTCGGTCTTGCATAAGGACACATCCTAGCCCTACATAAGAAGCATCATTGTAGACTACATAGTCCTTCCCGGACTCAGGCTGAATCAAGATCGGTGCTTGGGTCAAAGCTTCTTTCAATTTCTCAAAGGCTCTCTGTCTTGCATCTGTCCACTCAAACTGAACACTCTTCTGAAGTAACTGTTTCAATGGAGCGGCTAACTTAGAGAAACCCTCAACAAACCTCCTATAGTATCCGGCTAAGCCTAGGAAGCTACGTACCTCTGTCACAGACTTCGGTTGCTTCCACTCAACAATGGCTTCAATCTTCTTCGGATCAACTCTAATCCCATCGGCTGACACTACATGTCCTAAGAAGACTACTTCTCGGATCCAAAATTCACACTTGCTGAGCTTCGCATACAACTGATGATCTAGCAAAGTCTTCAAAACAAGTCTCAAGTGTCGGTCATGGTCTTCTTCAGTTCGCGAGTACACCAAGATGTCATCAGTAAATACAACCACAAACTGATCTAGATATTGATGAAAAATCCTATTCATCATGTCCATGAAAGCTACCGGTGCATTAGTCAACCCAAAAGGCATGACTAAGAACTCATAATGACCGTACCTAGTCCTAAAGGCCGTCTTCGGTACATCAACCTCTCTAACCTTTAGCTGGTAGTAACCTGATCTCAAATCAATCTTCGAAAAGACCGATGCTCCTCTCAACTGATCAAACAAGTCATCAATTCTAGGCAACGGATATTTGTTCTTCACTGTCAATTGATTTAACTGTCTATAATCTATGCACTTTCTCATACTTCCATCTTTCTTCTTCACAAACAATACTGGTGCACCCCAAGGTGAAGAACTAGGCCTAATAAAACCTCTATCTGTCAATTCTTGCAACTGAGTCTTCAACTCTTTCAATTCTTTCGGTGCCATACGATACAGAGCAATCGAAACAGGAGCTGAATCAGAATAAGTCTCAATGCTGAACTCTACCTCTCTGTCCGGTGGTAACCCTGGCAATTCTTCCGGAAACACACTAGGAAAATCACATACTGTCCGGATGTCCTGAGGTCTAACCTCACTCATGTTAGGGTTCATCACATATGCTAAGTATGCTTCACACCCCAACTCCACTAACCTCTTAGCCTCTAACACTGAAACCACATTGGACAAGAACTTCACGTTCTCACCCGCCATTACAATCTCATAATCATCTGTGAGCTTCAAAGAAATCCGTTTAGTTTCAAAATCTATCCTAGCTCTATGCTCCGTGAGCCAGTCCATACCCAGAATCACATCAAAACCATAGAAGGGAAGCTCCATCATATCCACTGGAAACACATGCCCCTGAACCATCAACGGACACCTTCGGTACATCTTCCTAACTACTATTGTGTCCCCAAAGGAACTAGTAACACTAACTCCTACCTCTAGCATTTCACAAGGCAAGTTCAAAGACTGTGCATGCTCACTCAATATGTAGGAATGTGTAGACCCAGAGTCAATCAAAGAAAGCAAACCCAAAGACTGTATCGAGAAGTTACCTGCGATCACATCGGTGTCATGCTGCTCCCCGCGCTGAGCGTAAACCCTAGCCTGTCCTCCGCCCTCCGGCTGGACTGCAACAACATGAGCTATGTTCCTCTGACCATCGTTCCTCGGCTGGAAGTTACCTCTACCGCGCCCGCGGCCTCTCTGAAAGTCATTGGCTCTAGCAGGAGCCTGAGCTGGTGCCTGTCCCACCTGATGTGGACAGTCACGCCTAATGTGGTCTCTAGCACCACAACTCCAACAAGAATGATAATTCCCCCAACACTCACCGGTGTGGTTCCTCCCGCAAGTAGCACATGTGGGCAACTTCCCACCAGCTCTCTGACCCTGATGGCCCCTACCGTGGTTACTGCCACCACACCTATGATCAAACTGATGCCGGTTGTCCCGATGCCTCTTGGCATCACCTCTATCAAAGTTGCTGGACCTCTTACCCGAACTAGATCCACCTGACCGCCTGGTCAAACTCAAACTGTGCTCCAAGTCCTTGGCCCTCGAGACCAAGACATCAAAATCAGTGTAATCTGAAGCTAGAGTATAAGTCTTGATCTCCTCACTCAGTGACAAGTCGTCGTTAACCGGTCAAAATAAATATAAATTAATCCTCTTTCAACAATAAATAAATAAAGAACTTGAATAAGTATAGGGAAAGAGGGTCGATCCGCAAGGAGATTAGCTGGAATTGTTGACTTGGATTTGTTGAATCTGAAATCCCAGGAATATCTGAAAAAGCAAGAAATAAAAGAAGGGGGTGATATGATTTGTGGTGAAGTAATAAAATAAAATGCTAGAATTAAAAATAATAAGAAAAGCCAAATGTGCAAATTAGCCTCGAGCTAGCCTTGTCAATTCCTTCGATCATTGAAATAGATTTTTATTTCGGGGATCATGTCGGTTACAGTCTGCGAGGCCCAACCCGTCGCAACTTGCTTCTCTCTCGAGTAACCAATCCTCCCAAGACTATCTTCGAAGGTTGATTCTTAAACAAATTAGCCACGTCTATCGCCGTTAAAGTGTTTAGTTTTGAAAGCAGGAAAAGCCCGACTCAGAAATTGTCTTAAAAAGAATCGCTTCTGATTTTATCTTTCCTTAGCGGACCGCCGCTAAGAGTGTTCACAGGAAGTCGAAATTGCCACAGGCCGATCCTTCCTCCCAACTATGTCTTTAAACGATTCCATATCAACAAGCTCTTTTTGATTTGAAAAACGATTAAAAACTTTAGTAAGGCCGATTGCCAAACTATCTAAACAGAAAGATAAAAATGTATTCCCGAAGGAATTTAGGCAATGTTCAATTCTCACGATTAGAATTGATTTGGCTAACTCTTGGCTCAAGAAATTTAGTTAAGCATGATATTAATTATCATACTTAACTTGGTTTTTGAAAAATAATTAAATAGCATAAAAATGAAACAAGAAAATAAAGCAAAAGAACTTTTATTAAAACTAAAAATGTTTCAAGCTAGAAGATGAAAACTAAAATGATTGATTGATGATCTAAGCCTTTACCAAGGGTGGTATTTATAGGCTTAGATTTACAAAGATAAAGTGATGAGATAATTTAAAATAATAAACAAAAGATAAAACAATTCAAATGTTTTGAAATTTAAATGCAGGAATCTAATCGGATAAGCTGATAACATCTTCCAGAACGTTTCAGAAGCTTCTAGAAGTCGCCACGTCATTGCCACGTCACTGCCACGTCAAATGCGTCGTGCCCGGTGTCGTGCCCATGATGCCAGTCATGACAGAATCATAATAAAAACTGCAGAAATGCATCATTTTCACTGCTATTTCCAGAATTGGGTCCCTGCACAAAATATAACGAAAACAACATGTATTAAGCAGCAAGAAGTCCCAATAGCTAGAAAAATAACAAATGAAACATGTCATATTTGAGAACTCATCAAATTCCCCCTCACTTGTCTCATACTTGTCCTCAAGTATGTCCGAAAAAATCATAAACCCAAGAATGCATTTCTCAACCATTACAAGCATCAAACATAATCATAAGTGTTCTAGCACGAAAGGAGGTTCATGAAAGAAACATAATTAAAACCAAATAGATACAAGCAAAGAGCAGCCATTGTCCTTTTCAATTACCTATCAAGCATTAATCAAATCTTAGCCTAGTCTTAATCCTCACCAAGATACACTCAAGAGCACTCAAAGTGTTTTAAAGGTAAATTTGAAGCAGAAACACTCAGAGTCAATCATGAATAAAGGTTTCCATATGCTTGTAACAAGTTCAATTCTCCACTACTTTAATAGAATCGAGGTGCAAAAATCATTAGGTCTTTGTTCAAGGTGTAATGTGGGTTTAGAAAAAAAGATAGAAAGATGGAAAGAAAAGGCAAAAGAAGATGATCAATGCAAGATATTTCAAACATTCGCAGTGAAGACATTAAAAAGGAGCTAAAAATGGGCAAGCAAAACACACATTTTTTCTTTTTTTTTTCTTTTCTTCTTTTCGAAACTGTTTTTTTATTCTTTTTTTCTTTTCTTTTTTTTTCCGAAGCAATTGCTTCCTTTATTCTGTTTTTTTTCTTTTTTCATTTCAAAGAATCATGCCCTTTATTCGAATTGCAGCTCCTTATTTTCCTAGTAATATAGTTTCTAGCATTTGATCAATCAAAAAGTGGTTAAGCCAAGGAAATGGGGTGTAAGGCTAACAAAGGCTCACTAGGCGATGAGAAAGGGTAAATTAAAATGAAAGGGAAGGAAGAAGTTTAAAGCCTAATGCCTAAATCATTTTAAAGCACCTCGTTCTTAGTGTAGTCTCAAATTGTAAGCAAGCCACAAGTTCTAGATTCCTAAGTTCAAGATGACACTCTCAAGCAAGGAAACGAGCATAATATGAAGAATGCATGCTCAAGGCTCAAATTCTCACAAAATTAGGCTAATTTGATTAAGCTAGGCGAGAAATTTAATTAACACTATCAAGAGTAATTAAAAGAGATGTCAAACTGTAGATTACCCATATCATTTGATTATCAAAATGCTCCAATTCAATCATTCCTAAGCATTAGAACAAGTACAACATGCTGGACAACAAGTAATGGCAAGAAAAAATTCATCTTAAGGTTTAATCAAAATCAAAACATATTATCAAACAAGCAGACAAGTGGTAATTTACCCTCCCCCTCACTTAAATGAATTGCCCCAATTCATAAAAATTAAAGAAATAAAGAGAAAATAAGGGCAAAAGATACTCCCCGTGAATGTAGAGTGAGTCAATGGCAATGGTGCACTATGAGTGGCTCGAATCAACGGCGGCAGAGGGCTTTGAACGGAGCTGCCGGATGTGCGAAAGAGGGTGCAGCGAAGGGTGGCTCAACATTTTTTTGGGCACCCGTCGAATGGTTGCTTGTCGTCGGCCACCACGGCGAGGAGGAGGTGTGGGGCATGGTGGAGTCGGCGTGGCTAATTCGGCTGTGCTGTTGGAGAGACGCGAACGACGGACGATGGTTGAGGGTGAAGGCGGAGGTGTTGTGGAAGCCGTAGGAATGGGGGATTTCCGTGGTGCGGGGCATTGTGGCTGAGTGAGTTGTGTTTTAGGGATTTTGTGGTTTTGCGGGAAAGAAAGAAAGGGAAAAAGGGAAAGGTTTCAAAGGGGGGAAAATAAAGAAAGGGATTGAAAACAATTCTTACTTTATTTTATTCCTAAGCAACCGGTCAATGGGTTTTGAAAATGGTTGGAAAGGGTTTGCTATCATGCGTCATTAAGTGGAAAGGGATTTTGCTATCATGCACCACTTTCAATGGGACTGCAGCTTATGATCGAAGAGTTCTTGCTGTGTGAAAAAAAAATCCTGCAGAAAAATTATTAAGGTAATTAGAAAAAGAAAAATAAAGGAAAATAAAATATAAAAAGAAAGGAAATTAAAATTAACGAAAATAAAAAAGAATGGGTTGCCTCCCATTTAGCGCTTTGTTTAACGTCGTTTAGCTCGACGACCTTTGCTAAATTTTTTGTTCTTCAAAAGCAAGTTCTTCAAACAAACGGTAATGTCCATCTCTCGTCGTTTTAACGCCTTTCTTCATCTTTTTATTTGTGCGCAAATCAACAACTAAGCTTCTACCTCCTTCCCGATGCGACAACTTACTCAAGATGATGTTTGGCAAAGTTTGGTTGTCGCCTAAAAATATATAATCAAACCATTCCAACCTTGACTTTGGTTCCTGTAAATTTGATGGAAAATGTTTAGTTCGAATTGGAATTAATCGAAAATCAGAAAGGGAAGAAAGATTTGAAATGATTTTGCCTTTGTTTTTATCATCGAGATCTGCGAATTCCCTACAAAATTCATAACACAAATCAGTTTCAATCAAATTATCAGCTAACGGATCTATAATATCAACGAAATTTAAACTTGCGACCGAATCAGGATACTTCATAGCTTTATACATATCAAATTTAACTACTTCCCCATCAAATTCCATAGTTAAGATGCCGTTGCGGACATCAATCTTTGTATGCGCGGTTGATAGGAAAGGTCGGCCAAGCAAGATTTCGGATCCGTTATTGCTGCGATCATTTTCCATGTCAATAATGTAAAAATCAGCAGGAAAAATAAGATTTTTTACCTGTACCAACACGTTTTCTAGAACTCCCTCGGGGTAGATGACTGATCGATCAGCTAATTGAACTGTCACTCGCGTTTCTTTCAATGGTTCAGTCGAAATTTTGTTGTAAACGCTTAACGGCATGACGTTGATAGATGCGCCTAAATCGCACATCGCCCTTTTTATCCCAACATTCCCAATTTTACAAGGAACCACAAACATACCTTGGTCCTTGTACTTTGGCGGCAACGGCTTTTGAAAGATGGCTGAAATATTTTCACCAAGGTTAACCTTTTCATTTCCGGATAGTCGCCTTCGGTTTGTGCATAAGTCCTTCAGGAACCTTGCATATTTGGGCACTTTTCGAATAACATCAAGAAGTGGAATGTTGATTTCCACTTTTTTGAATACATCCAAAATTTCCTTCTCTTCCTCCTTTTTATCTCATTTCGCCAATCTACCTGGAAAAGGAGGAACAAGTTCGTAAGTAGAAACAAAAATATTGGATTTAGAGTTACCTGCAATGGGTGGAGACTTTTCGTTCTGGTCCTTCGAAGAGTTGCCTTGCTCGTCGGATTTTTGCTCATCTTGCTTGGGCGGTTTAGGCGTTAAAACTGTTCCACTACGCAAAGTTATCGCACTAACGTTTTCCCTTGGGTTGGTTTCGGTTTGGGATGGTAACTTTCCCTGGGATTCTATACGACTAACGACTTGAGCTAGTTGGCTTATTTGCTTGTCGATTTGTTGGAGGTGGGATTGTGTTTGGGTTTGGAATTTTTCCTGTGAAACTGCCAATCTCTCAACAATAGACTCAAGCGAGGATTTTTGGGGTGCTTGGTTTTGGTAGGGAGGTTGTTGCCTAGGTTGGTAATTCGGGTTCTGATTACCGTAGCTCAAGTTTGGGTGATCTCTCCAACCGGGATTGAATGTATTGCTATGTGGGTTATAAGGTCTTTGGGGAGGTCCGGGAAAGTTATGTATGGCGTTAACTTGGGCACCAGACGTATCTCGCAACAATGGGCATAAGTCGGTTGCGTGATCTGGCATAGTGCATATTCCACATACCTTAGCAGCTTTTATCTCCCCTGAAACAAGAGAATACACAATATTAGTCAAATTATCAATTTTATTCTCTAATGAAATTGTGCTTACTGTGTGAACCCGTCGGCTGGGTTCACTTGTGGAACCAAATTGCTGCGAGTTTGCAGCCATTGTGGAGATTAATGTTCTCGCTGCAGTAGGAGTCATGTTAACGAGCGCGCCACCGCTTGCTGCATCTACCATCTTTTTATCCATTGGTAACATTCCTTCATATAGGTATTGAAGGAGTGTTTGCTCGGATAGGCCATGTTGCGGACAGCTTGCGCACAACTTCTTGAACCTTTCCCAATAATCATATAGGGATTCGTCGTGCATTTGTTGGATACTCAAAATGCTTCGCCTAAGTTCAGTCGCTTTTGCTGCAGGGAAATACCTGTCAAGGAAAACACGAGAAAGATCAGCCCATGTATTAATAGAATTTGGAGGTAAATAAAATAACCATTCTTTAGCCATTCCGGCTAAAGAAAAAGGAAATGCCCTTAGTTTTATCTGATCCTCTGAAACTCCTTGTGGTTTCATGCTGCTGCACACCATGTGAAATTCGGCAAGATGCTTGTGTGGGCTTTCAGTAGGCAGGCCGTTAAAGGTAGGGAGTAGGTGAATTAGGCCCGTTTTGAGTTGAAAAGGAGTATCGCCTTGAGGAAAAGCGATGCAGAGTGGTTGTTGCACGGTAGGGGCTGCGTTCAGCTCTCGAATTGTTTGATCTGCCATCGGTTCTGGTTCTTGTGTAGGTTCGTCGATTGGTGTGGTCTCGGAAGTGGATTCCTGTTCGGATTGTCGTGTGCTTTGTTGCTTCTTTCGTCGAAGTGTTTCGCCGTGAGTTCTACGAGCGCTTGCTTCAATTTCCGGGTTATATGGAGCTAAAGTACCCGGATTCTTCCTGGTCATAAAATAAAACAAAAATCAGTCAAAAATTGCCGAAAATAAATCTCCCCGGCAACGACGCCAATTTTGACAAGTCGTCGTTAACCGGTCAAAATAAATATAAATTAATCCTCTTTCAACAATAAATAAATAAAGAACTTGAATAAGTATAGGGAAAGAGGGTCGATCCGCAGGGAGATTAGCTGGAATTGTTGACTTGGATTTGTTGAATCTGAAATCCCAGGAATATCTGAAAAAGCAAGAAATAAAAGAAGGGGGTGATATGATTTGTGGTGAAGTAATAAAATAAAATGCTAGAATTAAAAATAATAAGAAAAGCCAAATGTGCAAATTAGCCTCGAGCTAGCCTTGTCAATTCCTTCGATCATTGAAATAGATTTTTATTTCGGGGATCATGTCGGTTACAGTCTGCGAGGCCCAACCCGTCGCAACTTGCTTCTCTCTCGAGTAACCAATCCTCCCAAGACTATCTTCGAAGGTTGATTCTTAAACAAATTAGCCACGTCTATCGCCGTTAAAGTGTTTAGTTTTGAAAGCAGGAAAAGCCCGACTCAGAAATTGTCTTAAAAAGAATCGCTTCTGATTTTATCTTTCCTTAGCGGACCGCCGCTAAGAGTGTTCACAGGAAGTCGAAATTGCCACAGGCCGATCCTTCCTCCCAACTATGTCTTTAAACGATTCCATATCAACGAGCTCTTTTTGATTTGAAAAACGATTAAAAACTTTAGTAAGGCCGATTGCCAAACTATCTAAACAGAAAGATAAAAATGTATTCCCGAAGGAATTTAGGCAATGTTCAATTCTCACGATTAGAATCGATTTGGCTAACTCTTGGCTCAAGAAATTTAGTTAAGCATGATATTAATTATCATACTTAACTTGGTTTTTGAAAAATAATTAAATAACATAAAAATGAAACAAGAAAATAAAGCAAAAGAACTTTTATTAAAACTAAAAATGTTTCAAGCTAGAAGATGAAAACTAAAATGATTGATTGATGATCTAAGCCTTTACCAAGGGTGGTATTTATAGGCTTAGATTTACAAAGATAAAGTGATGAGATAATTTAAAATAATAAACAAAAGATAAAACAATTCAAATGTTTTGAAATTTAAATGCAGGAATCTAATCGGATAAGATGATAACATCTTCCAGAACGTTCCAGAAGCTTCTAGAAGTTGCCACGTCATTGCCACGTCACTGCCACGTCAGATGCGTCGTGCCCGGTGTCGTGCCCATGATGCCAGTCATGACAGAATCATAATAAAAACTGCAGAAATGCATCATTTTCACTGCTATTTCCAGAATTGGGTCCCTGCACAAAATATAACGAAAACAACATGTATTAAGCAGCAAGAAGTCCCAATAGCTAGAAAAATAACAAATGAAACATGTCATATTTGAGAACTCATCACTCAGCCCATATCGGAAGCGGTTACAACGCTCCACCTCAGTAGGTACAAGCTCAGGTGCATACTAACTCAATCTGACAAATCGAATCTCATAATCAGTCACGGACATACTCCCCTGAAGCAATGCCATAAACTCTCTCTTCCTCTCATCGAGGTATCGCGGACCCAAATACTTCTTCCGGAAAGCTGTCTCAAAGAACTCTCAAGTAATCTCGGTCTCATCCATCCCCGAAGTAACGGTGACCCACCAGGTGTAGGCATCACCCTGAAGCAGAGACTCAACACATCCCAACTTGCGCTCACCAGTACATCCCATCTGAGCAAGAATACGAACGGTCTTCTCAAACCACATCTCTGACCTCTCCGGAGTAGCACCTCTAAACTTTTCGGCCCCAAGGCCCCGAAGTCTCTCTAATGGCAATCCGGTGCCCTCACCCTGATGATGAGCTGCCTGACCTCCAGCTACTGCAGCCTGGAATGCCCCGGCTATCGCCTGAACCAACGGAGCTAAGTCTATCCCGGCCGGTCCTTGGCCACCTTGGCCTCCTTGTGGTCCCTCTCCTTCGGCCCCGGCCTCACCTCCCACTCCCGGTAGAAGAGGTGGTGGTGGTGGAGGTGGTGGAGGAGCTCCAACTCCAACCACATGCTCTCCCACTTGAGCTCTTACCCCAACTATCAGCTCAACTCTCGGAGCCTCTGCCCGTGGTTCCGGTCGAACCATCCTAGGCCTCCCACGTGGTCTCATGGTTCAACTAGCAAGGTAAAACTACAACAAGAAACAGATAAGGATTACGTTAGTCAAAGCAAGGGTCCAATAGTGCTCAAGTATTCCTCTTTCCAAAAATCTTTTTTAAATTAAGTAATAGTAGCAATGGGCACTCACTCTATACCAGACACAACAGTTCATGCATTCAAAACATCATACGATCAATCAAGCATCAAAGATTCATGGCAAATCATGCATCAAACAACACAAGCATTTAACACATTAATCTTACCTCACTTACCTACCCGAGGTCTCGGTAACCTCAGGCTCTGATACCAACAAATGTAACCCCCTCGTCCCGGTCTGGCCGGATGACCGGTCCGAGTGGGCTACACGGGGAAAACCGAAGCGAAACCCAAAGGGTTCCTCCTCGGTTAGCAACCCTAAATTTTTTTTTCATTTTAATCTTGTCACATTCGAACCCCAAACCACATTCAAACCCCCAAATTTTAATCTTGACTAAAGGCATATTAATTCCTATGTATTTATCTCATTTAAAAAGGCCAACAAGACAAAACAGTGCAGTTTTAAGCAAAGGTTTCGAAACCTCCCCAAAAGGTTTTGAAACTTAGACTGGCAGTAAGGTCTGGAACCCAAATCTCACCCAAAGTTTCGAAACCTTGGGGAAGGTTTCGAAACCTTGGACCTTAGTTTCGAAACCTTTCCCAAAGGTCTCGAAACTTTGGTTGGCAGAATGTCCTGGAACCAAATTTTCACCAAAGGTTTCGAAACCTTGGGGAAGGTTTCGGAACCTTTGACCATAGTTTCGAAACCTACCCCAAAGGTTTCGAAACTTTGGCTGGCAGTGACCCCTGGAACCAAAATTTCTGCAAAGGTTTCGAAACCTTACCCATGGTTTCGAAACCTTAGTGCAGGGGATCACTTACTGCTCAACCTAAGGACTTCCTAACTATGAAAAACAATAAGATCATGCATAGACATTTGTAGAAGCTTAAAAAGGACCAAAGGCATGAATTAACACTCACAAGACTCGCACATACATTCATTTAAGCAATCATACATGAGCCATACGTAGCAATTAACATGAATCGAGGCATTCGAACATGATATTCTAACAAAAGAGTAAAATTCAGCATTTAAGGTCAAACATGGAAGCTCAAGAGCCAAAATGGCACAATTCAATACAAGAGGTTTGCACTCATACCCAAGGCAACCTAAGCATCTAAGACATGCCATCACACACCATCAATCAACATAACATTACATGCTTTACAATCCAAAACATCAATCCCAAAACAACATCATTCAAAAGAGTCATACAAGGCTCATACGAACACACCCTATTGCCACATTGCTTAACTACTACAAAATTAACCATACTTGAGCAACAACTTGGAAAGCCCTTCTTGCCTTGCCTCGAGCTAACGCCACGCTAATGATCTGCATTGTTGAACATAGAGAGCGTAAGCTATAAGCTTAGTGAGGGTGCTCTAAAGCGAAAAATATCAACAATGCAGGGTTCAAGCATGTTAATCCTAGTCTTACATACATCAAACATAGGCATATGAGTCAAGTAGACTTAGCTAGTCTTTCAAGTAGCATATATGGTCTCTCAATCCTAACAAGTTCAAATCTCATATATCATCATCATGTAGCAACATATATAACACAACCATATATCACCATATAAGAACAAGTTAATTGGCCACTTTAATTACCCCGATTGTGCGGATTTAAACCTCGACAACACTTTACCTCGGTGGGATTTCACTCATCACCGGACCTTGCATGTGCGGGATTCCACTCATTGCCACATGCCTACGGATGGGATTCCACTCATCATCCCGTAGAAATGTAATAAAAGCTTCCGGTGGAATGTTACATCACCGTACTCCTCCTTGATGACTTAACACCATCAAGGCCACGTACGTTTTGACTCGATTTGTGTGCACACTATCCTAATGATCGATCATTTACAACCGGTAATCATTTTAGTGCCAATTATCATAACCACATCATATATATATCATCAACCACATTCATGCTCAATCTCATAGATGCATATCAAGATAAACTCACATCTATCAACCACAATCATAATAACATAGTCAAACAAGCATAATAGCATTCATGGATTGTAACACCCGGGTTTGGGGGCCGGGAGAAAATAATATTAAAATATTATTTCGGGTTTCGGTTTTTATAATTAAAATAATAAATTAGTATTTGGGCTTCGTATTTTCAAAACGAATTATTTTATGTTGGACTTAAGTTGTTTTGGAATCAATTTCATGGATTTTAAACATGGATGAGATATGTCATCTCATTAATGGAAAAGGTGTAATTAAAAGGGTCTCCCATTTTTTTTAAAACCCCTTTAATTTAAAAGACCCCTTTAATTCCTATCTTCATCTTCTTCTTTCCTCTCCTTCACACCAAAAACCCACTCCCTCTCCAAATCTTCATTCCTTCGTCCCTATGCTCTTTGTTGGTGATTTTTGAAAGGTAAAATCGTTTCTAACTTGTCCTCCTCTTCCTCTTTAAGATGATACCTTTAATTTTCATGAAGCTCATAGATTTTGAAATTTAGGGTTTTGAGTTTTTAGGATAAAAATGCAAACTTTAATGTCTTTAATTTGAGCTTTCGATTTTTTGAAGTTATATATGTTGTTTACTACCTATAAGACCCAACATAGATGATTTTTACATGATTTTAACATGATTCCCGAAATTGGGTAAAAATGGGTTTTTTGAAGGGTTTTGGGTGAGTTTTGGGGGTTGTTTTAGGTGGAAATTGATAGCCCAATGGTAGTACTATGGTTAAGGGTTGATTTTGGAATGTTTGGGGGTGCTATGGATGTTAGAAAGATGGTTTTTGGACATGGTTTAGGGGCTGTCCGAAATTGCTAAAAATGGGGTTTGGTCATGGCTTGCAACATTGTGAATTATATTTGAATTGTGTTCCGGGTTGGTCTTTTGATGTTGGGCTGATTTGGAATTGTTTGAAATGTGTTTGAGGTTGTTTGGAAACGGGAATTCGTGTTGGAAAAGCTTCGGGAAGAAATCCAGAAATTTGAGGAAGGTTGCTAGCTTGGCTTGGAGCTTGGATGTTTAGGTGAGTGGTTAAATATTTTCAAAATGGTTTTGAGTATTTGGTTCAAGCATGTGAACCTAGGATGGGCTTGGTAAACCCACCTAGAGTTGGGATTAGAGTGGTAGCCTAATCCCAAGCTTTGATTAGAGACTTTGGTTGCACTTTTTAATGGTTGTATATGCCTCGTATTAAATTATGATGGTGTTGATTATGTATATGTTGTATACATGTATGTTGAGGCGTATTTGATGCATTGTTATATGCATGTTGATGATAGATATGATATGGTTATACACATGTGTAAAATATAATGTGATATGGTTGTTAATGATGTATATGTGGTGTTGACATGTGAAATGATGTTATGAGGTGGTTTCATGATCCGAGGATCATGGTGAGTACATGCTAGGCATGGAAATGTGGTTGTGCATGACGGTAAGTCATGGTAAGTACGTGCTAAGCACGGAAGTGTTATGAATTGATATTATGAATGATTAATGAAATGTGTAGTATTGGCACTAGTATGCTTGGGTACAAATGATCGATCATTAGGATGTTAGTGTGTACACATGAGTCAAAAGTCGCGCGTGGCCTTGGTGGCGTTGACTCACCAAGGAGGAGTACGGGTTCGCCTAGAAATTATATTTATATTAGTCGGTGATGAGTGGAATCCCATCGACGGGGCGTGAGGATGAGTGGAATCCCCTCCGCGTGAAATGAGGCGTGAGGATGAGTGGAATCCCCTCCGCGAGAACGGTGATGAGTGGAATCCCACCGTCAGGTAATGATTGTGTTGTTGAATGTGAGTTCCAACGGTTATCCGTGTATTCGAGTCATAGCTAGGTGCCAATACGGATTGTAGTTTATGTTATCAATATGTGGTTAATTGTGAACCAATGTGATTTGGGATGCGTTGCTAACATGGTTTAATATATGTGATTTCATGTGTTGTGGATTTAAACATGTTGAGCATGACATGATATTGAATATATGTTCATGCATCATCTATATTTATGGCTCGTGTGGATCGGAGGTAAGATCATGCATTTTATCTGGGTTGTGGTTCGTGCTTGGACCCTGCATTGTCAAAGGTTTGATTTATGAGCTTACCCTCACTAAGCTTTTATGCTTACGCTCTCTTTTGTTCGACAATGCAGAGCAATGGCTTGTGGGTGGCAAGGGCAAGGAAAGGAATCCAAGTGTTGCTTACGGTTAGCTCAAGTATGATAGTTAAATTTAAAGATTGTAATAGTAAAGCAATGGGATAGGTGTCGTGTTATGATGCTTTTGGAATATATGGTTGTTGTTGTTGTTGTTTAGGAGCATGTTAGACTCCTCATATGTGTTTGTTAATTTGGCTTTTATGATGTATGCCTTGCTTGAAATCATGTTAGTATTTGGCTATCTAGAATTGCCTAAGTCTTGGATATGTTGAGCTTAATATCTATAATGACATGTGTGGATGTGTGGCTTGTGATGTTGTGCTTTGATGTTTAGTCTTGCTATGATGTTGCTCAAGCATGCTTGAATGTTGGGTTGCCTTAAGTTTCATTGTTAGTGAGTTGTTATAGGTTGTGGAGGTGTTTTGGGGCATTCTTGTGCCTCAAAACAGCCCAGAAAAGTCTGCAGACAGGGGGTGTTTCGGAACGGGTCCCCGTGTTCCGAAACGGCCCCTGTGTATATGGCCTGCCGTTTCGAAACGGATGAGGGTCGTTCCGGAACGTTTTCGCTACTGGAATTTTGAGAAATTGGCGAGATGAAGCCGTTCCGAAACGGGCCTCTGAGGTTCCGAAACGGTCAAATCTCGTTGACCACGAGATATTGACCGTCAAGAGCGTTCCGATACGGGTCTCCCCTGTTTCGGAACGGTCACCTTATGGTTGACCCTGGCCTGTTGACTAGGTCAAGGCGTTTCGGAACACCCTATAGGTGTTTCGAAACGACCTGCTGTAATGGAGTAAAATGGACTGTTTACCCTTTTTGATGGTCGGTGAATGTTTCGTTGCTTGCGTCTTCCGCTGTTGTGCTCCACATAGGAATTAAATATGCATCTAGATAAGACTAATGATAAAAGAAATTTTCTGGGTCGTTAACCGAGGGGAAACCTTAACGGGTTTCGCTTCGGTTTTCCCCGTGTGGCCCACTCGGACCGGTCATCCGACCAGACCGGGACGAGGGGGTTACATGGATATCAAAGGTTAAATCAACAACTTGAATTAACTATGAGTGGCCTACCAAGCACACTTCACACACACTCCCACTACACATACTCGAACCGAACTTAAAACAAGTTGAAACCACTCACCGCCCTTCCTTAGCAAATCGAACAATCCTCCTACGCGCCCGGATTCGGTCCCAAAGCCTCTTCCGCGCTTCCACTTGCTTCTAGCCAAACAAAACATACACATTACTTCCCAATTCAATGCTAAACTCAACCATCAACATACTTTGCTAACACAACCCAAATTCCTCAATTTCTCAAATCACATAACCTCCTAAAACCCCAATTTTCGTGCTCCCTTAAAAGCTTGCTGAAAATTCAATTTCCAAACATCCAAATGACTTCCAAATCATCCCAAAACACCCTCATACCATAGGTAGACCAACAACCCTTCAATTTCAACATAAAACCCACCAAAAACTCAAGTTTTACTACCTTAAAACTTGCCTTAAGACCATACTACGAAATTTTATCAAAACTCAACCAAATTAATATATATGGTGTATTTCATCATGCTTAAGCAAAACCCCAACATGATTTATCAAAACAAATAAAAAAACCCCTTTAAAAACCCAAATCTTAACATAAACCCTAGTTTTCAAAACCCCATAACTTTGAAATATATGACAAGGGATAGATAGAGATTGAAGAGGAGATTAAGAAAACGTAATTACCTCTTAAAACGGGGTTGAAATCAAGTGGCAGGATCAATGGAATAGTGACAAAGCTTGAGAGGTTTTAGAAATGGTGTTTTCTCCTCTTTTAACGTTGGAAAGAAGATGAAAAGAAGATGACAACTTTTGGTTTAAAGTTGTCTAGCTTTTTAAAGACTTTAGGGTCAAATTACCTCATAAGCCCTCCCCTTTCTACTAAAGTTCAATTAGGTCATTCTTTGAAGTTGAAATGTTTTAATTAAGTTTTATTTGATCGAACTAATACCCGGCTAACTCCTAGGCCCAAAACACGGGTGTTACACTTTTCATAAATCATAGTTCAAGTCGTATTTACGACTACTTATTTGTGCCTCACTTGCATTACACCTTCAGATGTTTGGACTGCTGGTCCAAATACTTCTATTTTAGAAGTTCAAAGCGTCTTTCAACATTGGCCAATTCAATATCTATACTTCTGGATAGATTTTTTTACAAGATCCTCGATTTCTTTCTTTACTTCTATAGAAGTATTTTATGTAAAATTGTTTGTAAAATCGTTGTCGATAACTTTCCAGTTTTCTGGTTCCATTCTCGTAATGACATAACTCATCGAGATCTCTTCAAGATTTCAATCTTTATTTCAGGTACCTGAAACTCTTATAAAGTTTTATTATTTGTTATGTCTTTGGTCTCTTCAGGAGCACCCGCCTCGAATATATGACCATCTCATATTACTTTCTATTTACGAGAATTTTGATCATTGAAACTATTTCAACTATCATGCTTCAGGCATGATTTACATTCTCTCGCTCTAACATGTAATTTAAACTTAGAGTATTTCAGCTGGTATATGAGACTTAATTACTCTCATTGGGTCAGTAAATATGTCTGGCAGTTGACATGTAATAACATGAATTATCTTATGAACTTCTAGTTCATATACGAGGATCTAGATAATGATAATTCATTTTCCTCTATCCAGCTGATTATTATCCCCATGATGTTGAGAAAAATAATGTCATAAATGATTCTCCAATTAATGTTTAAGAATTTAAACATAAAAGGAGACTCGTACTCAATATATATTCTCAACCCTTTTTATTTACCCATTTTGTGCGTTGTGGTGGAGCAATTCATATCGCACATTCAAAAATCATAAAATGGGAAATGTATAGTTTCTGACCAAAAACCAATCATAGCGGGGAGTTTATTATAACTCGTTGGCTTGATGCGTATAAGTGTTGCTATATGGAAACACCATATAAATAATAACTCTTTTGTTCTCATAGTTTAGCTATTAAATAGGAGGCATCCAATTGAAATTATGCTAAACTATATTTTTTATAATCAATAGGCTTTGTAACAAATGATTTAGCCTAAAATATAAACCCACTAGCTTTTCAAGACGAATAGTCTAACTGCATAATTGTTGAGTGTGTAAAAGTTCTATTATTTACACCCTTTTTAACCCATATTTCTGCTGCATTCAAGCATCATTGCATTGCATTTAGGATAGTTTTCAATTAAACGTCACAATTATATAAAAGGCACGGATTCTACTAAAAGATGGTGTATTTTGCAGGTAACTGCCAAGGATGACGATGAAGGCAGGCGCAGGGCAGATAAGCAGAAAAGCTGAACTGAACAAACAGCTGAAGAAGACGAACCTGTCATGGACCTGTCGTGACAGCATGGTGACAACAGATTATTGAAGAGGAAAAATGAAGTGGACATCGATAGATAGAGAAAAATCTGCTCGTCTGTCGTGTGAAAGCCAAATAATTTTCCAAGCCCCGGATCAAAAGATATGTCAAGCCAAAGCTCAAGGAAAGGAATTCCCACAAGATAGGGATGCGGCTGAAAAGTAGGATACTTTAGAGATTTAGTCTTTATTAGAATCTTACTTTTAATTAAAGTTGTAATCCTTATTACCTTAGATAACTTGAGCCCAAAGCTTATATAAAGGGCATAGATTAAACCTAGGGCATAACCGATTACTCTAGAACCAAAACAAAACCCCTGCCGTCCACCCGTCACCGACATGTTCTAAATTCCCCCTAGGGCCACGGGTTGTTTTGTAAAGTAGTTGCAAGGGTTGCTTTGTTTTAGGATTTTTCAAGTTCAATAAAATAAACTTCAAGTTCTTTTATCTTGGTTTTAATATCTTGCAAGAGCATCGGGAGAGCATTGTGAGGTTATCTATTTACTTAGCATCGGGAGAGTTAAGTATACGAAAGAGATAAAAGCGCGTTCTCTAGTTTATAGTTGAACCATCTCGTGCTTAGGGATAAGGCGAGGTTAAGTGGCTAAGGAAGAATTCATACACATCGGTGTTCATCCTTCGATTTACGCCGGGAGGTATCATCAAAGACGTGTTCATCGACAGACTTGTGCCTAGGGATAGGGCAAGGCAGATCTGGGATTCTTGCCAAGCTTGAAGTACTGAGTTAGTGTCTGCTGCCGTGACAACTAACGGACAGACGTCGCGACAGGTGCTGTCGGCGACGGGAGCGACGACAGAACTGGAGATCCTAAGCAATTCAATACCTGCACTACCGAGCAATTCAATACCAGCCCATTCTCTCTATCTTGATTTCTCAATCCTTTATTTACGTTTTCACTTTATTATTCGTGACAATCTTCTAAACTATTTCCTTTACTTCGTGCAGTAAATCAAGGTGAAGTCATTAGCCCAATCCCTGTGGAGACGATATCCGATACTTCGTATCACTTTACTACTTGCGTCGTGTACACTTGCACTACAATTGCGATAGTCTATTTTACACACAACAAGTTTTTGGCGCCGTTGCCGGGGATTGGCAACATAACTACATCTTTCTTCTATTGCACTTTTGTTTTTATTTTTTTTATTTTTGTTTTTCGTTTTTAGTTTTTCTTCAATTTTTATTTTGTGTTTTCAACTCTTGCTTTTCACAAGGTTCTCTTGTTTATGCGCAGATCGAAAAGAGGCGAAGATCCTGAGTATAAGTTAGATCCGGAAATCGAACGATCATTCAATCTCAAGAAACAGATTCGCCACCTTTTAGACAGGAACGAATACCTTGAAGAACAGCTAGAGCAGATGGCCCGTAACCAGCCTGCTGGAGGAGACATACCGCCTGTCGGCGACCCGCCTGGGGCAGGTGGATGACGGTCATGTCGTGACTACATGCTGAATGACCATATAGAGCTGGAGACCACACTGCCGGATATTGATGTTGATAACTTTGAGCTTAAACCTGTCATGTTTAGTATGATCAACAACGCCGGACAGTTTAGTGGTTCTGCGACAGAAGATGCTAGGGAGCATCTCAAAACGTTCCAGGAGATCTGTGGTTCGTTTAGGCTACCAGGAGTTAGTCCGGAGATACTGAGGCTTCGGTTATTCCCCCATTCATTAAGGGATAGAGCTAAAACTTGGTGGAATAAACTTACACCGGGTTCTATTATGACTTGGGCAGATCTAACTCGTGAATTCTTATCTCGTTTTAATCCTTCACATTTATCTGAGCGATTACGTAACGAAATTGCTACTTTTCAACAGGAAGATGACGAGCCGATGCACGAAGCCTGGGACAGATTTACTACTCTTCTACGGAACTGCCCAATGCATGGATTCCCCGTCTGGAATCAGGTAACTAAGTTTTATAATGCTGCTAACTTACAAACTCGCATTCGCATTGATTCTGCAGCAAATGGACTGTTATTGGATAAAGATCCGGACGAGGCATTGCAAGTTCTAAAAAACCTAGCCAAGAATGAGGAGCAGTTTCCGACAGCTAGAAGAGGGGGTAAACGGGTACTTGCTGTCAAGGATTATGAGGCTGACAGCACTATGAAATCACAGGTAGCATTCCTCACTAAAGCCATGAAACACTTATTGAGTGAAGAGGATGTACGAGGGTTTGCTGTCGAGGAAATTTGTGCCACTTGTGAAGGAAATCATAGTAGTGAAGAGTGCCCTATAAATATAGAAGAGGGGAAATATGTTGGAAATTACAAGCCAAATTATAATTCCAACAACTACAACCCTAATTGGAGGAAAGATCCCAAATTTTCCTGGAGTAATCCTAACAATGCCCTGAATCCGCAAGCACATAATCAGAATCAGGGGGGTCCTAGATTGTTGACGCGACAGCAGCTGCAGCCGCAGAACCTGCCGCAGAACCTGCCGCCTCAGCAACAACAGCAGCCACCACCTGCCACGAATAGTGTATTGGAACAGACTCTGGCCACCTTTATGTCTCAGACTGGCACATATATGGATAATATTAATCAGTTTGTCAAGAAGACGGAAAATTTTATAGATGAAACTAAGATGAGAATGACAAACCATGAGGCCACCTTGAAATCTCTAGAGACACAAATGGGTCAGGTATCGCAGCATATTAAACCGAGGCAGAATGGAGGTTTTCCTAGCAATACTGAAAATGCTAGACCACCCCCACATGAGCAATGTAAGGCAATTACTACTAGGAGTGGGAAAAAGCTACCAGGGCCGGAAAAAGAAGTTGATACAGAACAGGACCCTGCTTTGAACAAACCTGCCGAGGAAGCTGCCCCGACAGGTGACAAACAGACTGCTGCCGATGAGCCTGTCACGACAGCAGAAGCGACAGAGGAGAAAAAGGAAGATTATCGTCCTCAGATTCGCATGCAGTGGGAAGGACGCATTGCTGATTATCGTCCCCCACCACCCTTCCCTCAACGGATACAACAAGCTAAGAATGAATCTCAACTCAAAAAAATTTATGATATTTTTAAACAGGTTCATATTAACATTCCGTTGTTAGATGCTGTTAGGGAGATGCCAGGTTATGCTAAATTTCTCAAGGATGTCATGTCTAAAAAATCTAAACTTGGGGAATTCGAAACGGTAAGGATGCAAGAGGGTTGCATGAGTATTCTTCATCGGCAACCACCCCAGAAAAAGAAGGATCCGGGGAGTTTCCTCATACCTTGCGTAATCGGCGATAAATTTGTGGGTAAGGCACTTTGTGATCTTGGTGCTAGTGTTAATCTAATGCCCAAATATGTTTTTCAGAAACTAGGTATTGGCAAGGCGCGGCCCACGACAGTTACCCTACAGCTAGCCGACCGCTCTTACGTTCACCCCGAGGGAAAAATTGAAGATATTTTGGTAAGAGTGGATAAACTTATTTTTCCTGCTGACTTTCTCATTTTAGACTGTGAGGCAGATGAAAACGCACCAGTCATCCTAGGGCGACCCTTCTTAGCCACGGGAAGATCATTGATTGATGTGGAAAAAGGAGAACTCACCATGCGCGTGAACGATCAAGAAATTAAGTTGAATGTTCTCCAAGCAATGAAACATGCCGATGTGGACGAGGAATGCAAAGCCATCATTGAGGTGACCTTTGATTACCCCTGCATCAGATCGGGCTGCCGTGATATCAAATTTGGTCACTGCTACGACAGCCACTTAAACGCCTGTCACGACAGTAACGACGACAGCTCCGACGACAGTAACTCCTCTGAATCCGATACACCTGACACTGAAGGTCATGAGGAGGTAAACTGGTTAGACCATCGACCAGGTAAGTTATTCGAACCTTTGAATTACACTTCGGATAACCATCTAATCCAAAAGCCCTCTACTGTTGAACCACCTGTCTTAGAACTTAAACCCCTGCCAGGGCAGCTTAAATATGCTTATCTTGGTTGTAATGACACACTGCCTGTAATCATCTCTGCTAAGCTGCCGCAGGAACATGAACGACAGCTGATCGACATGTTGAGGCAGCATAAAAGGGCGATAGGATGGACGATAGCAGACATCCAGGGCATTAGTCCGGCAATCTGTATGCACAAAATCCTCCTAGAGGAAGATCATAAGCCGACTATTGATGCCCAAAGACGGTTAAACCTTGCAATGAAGGAGGTGGTGCGTAAAGAAATAATTAAATGGTTAGATGCTGGTATTATTTACGCCATCTCCGACAGCAAATGGGTAAGCCCGGTGCAATGTGTTCCCAAGAAAGGAGGGATGACCGTGATAACCAACGAAAACAACGAATTAATCCCAACCAGGACTGTGACCGGTTGGAGGGTTTGTATGGACTATCGGAAGCTTAACAAAGCTACCCGAAAGGACCACTTTCCTTTACCCTTTATTGATCAAATGCTTGATAGATTAGCGGGTAAACCTTACTATTGTTTTCTTGATGGTTATTCAGGATATAATCAAATTGCTATTGCACCGGAAGACCAAGAGAAAACGACTTTCACATGCCCCTACGGTACGTACGCATTTAGGAGGATGCCATTTGGACTCTGTAACGCACCTGCCACCT
The DNA here is from genome assembly GCA_958450335.1 of Hibiscus tridactylites. Classification (NCBI taxonomy): domain Eukaryota; kingdom Viridiplantae; phylum Streptophyta; class Magnoliopsida; order Malvales; family Malvaceae; genus Hibiscus; species Hibiscus tridactylites. Next base: position 8,972,340 of record OY288279.1, read on the forward strand.
TCCAAAGGTGCATGATGGCTATATTCTCGGACATGGTTGAGGACTTCCTAGAAATTTTTATGGATGATTTTTCTGTCTTTGGAGACAATTTTGAGAGTTGTCTAGGCAATTTACAAAAGGTGCTCGAAAGATGCGAAAAAGCTAACTTGGTTTTAAATTGGGAAAATGCCACTTTATGGTGGATGAAGGGATAGTCTTAGGCCATAAGATTAGCTGCCGTGGGATAGAAGTCGACAGGGCAAAAATAGAAGTCATAGAGAAGCTGCCGCCGCCAACCACAGTCAAGGGCATTAGGAGTTTTTTAGGGCATGCTGGTTTTTATAGGAGATTTATTGCCAATTTCTCAAAAATCACGAAACCCCTATGTCATCTCTTAGAGCAGAACCGACCCTTTGACTTTAATGAAGAATGTACTGAAGCATTCAAGGTTCTGAAGGAAAAGTTAGTGACAACCCCCATAGTACAGCCACCAGACTGGACGCAACCGTTTGAAATTATGTGTGATGCTAGTGACTATGCTGTCGGGGCAGCACTTGGGCAGCGCAAGGACAGGCTATTTCATGTCATATATTATGCCAGCAAAACATTGAATGATGCCCAAGTGAATTATACCACCACGGAAAAGGAGCTGTTAGCTGTGGTGTTTTCCATCGACAAGTTTCGTTCTTACATACTTGGAACGAAGGTTATAATACACACCGACCACTCTGCCCTCAAGTATTTATTTGCAAAAAAGGATGCAAAACCTAGGTTGATACGATGGATCTTACTATTACAAGAGTTCGACCTTGAGATAAAAGATAAAAAGGGGACAGAAAATCAGGTGGCAGATCACTTGTCGAGGTTGGAGACGGGACAAAGTCTACCGCCAGATGAGACACACATACTGGAGACCTTCCCAGATGAGCAGCTCTTTGCTGCCGCACTAGCTGTCGCGACAGCCATGGCGGCAGGTAAGTCTTCTAACCTTCCCTGGTATGCTGATTTCGTTAATTTTATAGTTAGCGGAATATTACCTTCTGATCTTACTTATCAAGCCAGGAAGAGGTTTCAAAATGATGTTAAACATTATTATTGGGACGAACCTCTTCTTTTCAAAATGTGCTCAGATCAGGTTATAAGGAGATGCATACCACAAGAAGAACAAGAAGACATTCTCCATCACTGTCATGCTTCACAATATGGAGGACACTTAGGAGGCAATAAAACGGCTACCAAGGTGCTGCAGTCAGGGTTCTACTGGCCGACACTGTATAAGGACGCACAAGAATTTTACAAAAATTGTGCCAGGTGCCAGCGGACAGGTAACATCTCGAGGAGAAACGAGATGCCACTGCAGAATATTTTAGAAGTCGAAATCTTCGACGTTTGGGGGATTGATTTTATGGGACCTTTTCCATCTTCATGTGGAAATCTTTACATCCTCCTAGCAGTGGATTATGTCTCCAAGTGGGTAGAAGCAATCGCAACTCAAAAGAATGATGCCAAAACAGTCCAAAAGTTTTTGCACAAAAACATCTTTTCTAGATTTGGCATCCCTAGGGCGATTATCAGTGATGAAGGGAGACATTTTGACAACAAGGTAATTGCTGCCGCCTTGAAGAAATATGGTGTCAAGCACAGGATCGCGACAGCATACCACCCACAGACCAATGGACAGGCTGAGATATCCAATAGGGAAGTGAAGAACATTCTAGAAAAAATGGTTAAACCAACTAGGAAAGATTGGTCTTTGCTTCTGAATGATGCATTATGGGCATACAGAACAGCCTTCAAGACTCCATTGGGCATGTCTCCATACCGTTTGATTTATGGGAAAACCTGTCATCTGCCTGTCGAGATAGAACACAAGGCATATTGGGCGATCAAGGCAGTAAACATGGACTTGGACAAGGCAGGCCAGAAAAGGTTGTTGGATTTGAATGAGATCGATGAAATACGGACAATGGCCTACGACAATGCAAGGATTTACAAGAAAAAAACTAAGAAGTGGCATGACAAGAAGTTGCTGCCACGACAGTTCTGCCCAGGGCAGCTTGTGTTGTTGTTTAATTCTAGATTGAAACTCTTTCCAGGGAAGCTCAAATCTAGATGGTCTGGCCCATTCCAAGTAATTCAAGTTTTTCCCCATGGTGCCATTACAATTCAATCACTAAAGGACGGGCACCAATTCAAAGTCAATGGACAACGCCTCAAGCACTATCAAGGGACTGAAGCCCCAGGAATACAGGAAGTGGTTACTTTAGGTGATGCCCCACAAGGCATCCCTAATTTAACATAGTTTCCTATTTTTTTTATTTTTATTTTTATTATTTATTAGGAATTAGATTTATTTTATTCGAATAATGTTTTGTTTTCGGTTTTTAGGAAATAAAGGAGGCAAGTGAGAAAGAAGAAGTGGCCCAAGCCCACCGCCCATCCACCAGGCCAATAAAGCCCCTTTATGATAACCTGTCGTTTCGGCTGCCGGCGCAGACAGAGTTGACAGGCTGTCAACAGACGCACAGCAGACGAAGAAGCGTGCGGCAGACGCACAGCAGAGGCATTAATGCCCGTCAGACGCGTCAGACACTCTACATTCAATCTGCCGCTCCGTTATTCCCGCCTGCCGTTGCGGCATTAAATGGGCAGCTCCTCAACAGCTATATAAACCCCTTCTCCTTTTCATTTTTCATCACTTCAGATTTTCTCTCTTGCTATTCTCTTCTAGTTTTATCTATTTTCTTTCATTTTCAGCCCTTGCAACCAAAAATGTCTTCACGACAAACCCGTCAGAACGCTGCTGCCGCTTCTTCTTCAGCAGCAGCATCTCCGTTCGCTAACAAGGAACTATGGGAGGAACGGAGCTTCATCTATAACAGAGATGCCCCCCATATGGGACTCCGGCCGTTCATTATGAAGGCCATAACAGCACAACTTTGGGAGGACTTCACCGAGCAGCCGACAGAACTTAATGACACTCTGGTCAGGGAGTTTTATGCGGCGATCGAGAGCAAGACGACGACATCTGTCACCGTCCGAGGAGTGACAGTCCCTTTCACCGCCAGCAGCATCAACCATGTCTTCGGCCTCTTCTTTGGCCCCAATGATGATGCTCATCAACAGTTTTGGGACACCCTCGACGCTGCCGACCACGATGCTGTCATGAGGGAGTTGACAGAAGCGGGAACGACTTGGAGCACAAGTAAGAAGAACCCCCATTCTGTCAATAGGGGGCAGCTACTACCTGAGGCAAAGCTATGGAACGTTTTTATCAAAAAGCGTATCCTGCCCTCGTCCCACCATACGACAGTCAACAGACAGCGGTTGGCCCTCATCCATTCTATCATGCATGACAGGCCCATCAATGTGGGCAGGTACATGCGGGACAGCATTCTCGACTGTGCTTTCCGATCAGACTCACGACTCTGCCTGCCCTGCACCATCACTGCCCTCTGCCGCTGCGCTGCCGTACCGGAGGACCCCTCAGACAAAATCAAGAAGGGCAGCGGCTGGACAGACAGCAACATCTCCAGCCTCATGGAGATTATCGTCGTATCTCCCCTCAACGCCTTCGATCCAAACGACCCTCCTGCTGAGTCTGATGATGAGCTTGCCACTGAACCTGCCCTAGAAGCTGCCACCAACACCGCCCCGGCAGATCAGAACGCCCACATCCTTGCTGCCATCTTGCGGATAGAGGAACGCCAGATGGGCTTAATGACATTCATCCGAGACTTCTCCAATGCAACGGTAAATTTCATTACCAATACTTTGAATTTTACGGATGTCATTTTCCCCACCTTCCCCGCCCATTATTTCAATATCCCCTCCCCCACTCCCACACCACCTGTCTCTCCCCACGGAGAATCTGCCTCCTCCACACCTTCCCCCACAGCAGCCGGCAGACACCTCCCCTCGAGGAACAAAACGAGCTGCCACTGATGACAGCCCCCTTGTCCGGAGGAATTTGGACAACGCCTTCACACGGGTAAAACGTATTAAGCATGTGGCTGACAAGAGACGGTTGTCCAAAGCCATCATGACCACCAGCTGGGACAGCAGCAGCAGTTCCGATGTCAGACTAGTGGAGCAACCTGCCCTTCAACCTGCTGACGACCCTGTCCCCCAACCGGAGGAAGACCCTGCCCCTCAACAGGCTGACGAATCTGTCGATCAACCTGCTCCGGAACCTGCCCAGCCACCTCCACAACGCAGACGCCGACATCAGATCCGCGTCAGCAGCAGCAGCGAGGATAGCGAATAAAATTTAAGTTTTTATTTCTTTTTCTCCTCTTATTGCTGCCTGCCCTTATATATTTGTGATGTATTTTTTTTATCTTGTTTTTATGTTATTTTGCATTGAGGGCAACGCAACCCTCGAGTTTGGGGGTGGCAACCCTCATATTTAATGGAGTCTTCAGCACATCTTTTGTTTAGTTGTTGTGTCTTTTTACTTACTTATTTCTTGTTAAAAAAAACAAAATCAGAAAATTAAACTGTTGGCTTAAAACTGTGAAGTTAACTTACCTGTCATGACAGCTCTGTCGTGGCAGCATCTTTAGGACAGGTTAAGGAAAAGTTTAGAGCCTTTCTATAGTTCTGAAAACTTAAACACTTTTGTGACTGTTATATTGCTTAGATCTCTTTTAGCCAAACTAGAATAGGAAGCTTAGAACTTAAATAGCCCCTAGAGGTGCCTAACACTGGCTCTAGGAAAAGAAGTTTAGCAAAAGAAAATCAAAAACCTAGAGGTGCCCGAAACCGGCTCTAGGAAGCTAACTAGAGGTGCCCAAAACTGGCTCTAGAAAATTTTAGCTTGAAAATAGAAAGAAGCATGAAAATGTGCCTTCTAAAAATAAACTCTGGCATAAAGATTTGAGTTAAGGAGTTGAATATTCTAGTGAAACTAAGAGAGTCTTAGCATATAACTGTTCACAAGCATGCACACACTGCACGAGAGCTATAGGGAGATTCCGGACAGATCCTAACCTTTCCGACAGGTTGCTGCCGCCATAGAGAATGAGCGACGGGTAAGGGACAGTTCACTGTTTGAAGGCCAACACAAAAATTTTCATTTTTCTTTAGGTTTAATTGCTTGAGGGCAAGCAAAGACTTGAGTTTGGGGGTGTGTTGAGTGTGTAAAAGTTCTATTATTTACACCATTTTTAACCCATATTTCTGCTGCATTCAAGCATCATTGCATTGCATTTAGGATAGTTTTCAATTAAACGTCACAATTATATAAAAGGCACGGATTCTACTAAAAGATGGTGTATTTTGCAGGTAACTGCCAAGGATGACGATGAAGGCAGGCGCAGGGCAGATAAGCAGAAAAGCTGAACTGAACAAGCAGCTGAAGAAGACGAACCTGTCATGGACCTGTCGTGACAGCATGGTGACAGCATATTATTGAAGAGGAAAAATGAAGTGGACATCGATAGATAGAGAAAAATCTGCTCGTCTGTCGTGTGAAAGCCAAATAATTTTCCAAGCCCCGGATCAAAAGATATGTCAAGCCAAAGCTCAAGGAAAGGAATTCCCACAAGATAGGGATGCGGCTGAAAAGTAGGATACTTTAGAGATTTAGTCTTTATTAGAATCTTACTTTTAATTAAAGTTGTAATCCTTATTACCTTAGATAACTTGAGCCCAAAGCTTATATAAAGGGCATAGATTAAACCTAGGGCATAACCGATTACTCTAGAACCAAAACAAAACCCCTGCCGTCCACCCGTCACCGACATGTTCTAAATTCCCCCTAGGGCCACGGGTTGTTTTGTAAAGTAGTTGCAAGGGTTGCTTTGTTTTAGGATTTTTCAAGTTCAATAAAATAAACTTCAAGTTCTTTTATCTTGGTTTTAATATCTTGCAAGAGCATCGGGAGAGCATTGTGAGGTTATCTATTTACTTAGCATCGGGAGAGTTAAGTATATGAAAGAGATAAAAGCGCGTTCTCTAGTTTATAGTTGAACCATCTCGTGCTTAGGGATAAGGCGAGGTTAAGTGGCTAAGGAAGAATTCATACACATCGGTGTTCATCCTTTGATTTACGCCGGGAGGTATCATCAAAGACGTGTTCATCGACAGACTTGTGCCTATGGATAGGGCAAGGCAGATCTGGGATTCTTGCCAAGCTTGAAGTACTGAGTTAGTGTCTGCTGCCGCGACAACTAACGGACAGACGTCGCGACAGGTGCTGTCGGCGACGGGAGCGACGACAGAACTGGAGATCCTAAGCAATTAATTACCTGCACTACCGAGCAATTCAATACCAGCCCATTCTCTCTATCTTGATTTCTCAATCCTTTATTTACGTTTTCACTTTATTATTCGTGACAATCTTCTAAACTATTTCCTTTACTTCGTGCAGTAAATCAAGGTGAAGTCATTAGCCCAATCCCTGTGGAGACGATATCCGATACTTCGTATCACTTTACTACTTGCGTCGTGTACACTTGCACTACAATTGCGATAGTCTATTTTACACGCAACAATAATCTGAATCTTTTTAGAATCAATCTCACAAACTTCTGGTTGTAAGTCGATAAAACAATGTAGATGCATCTACTAAAATCATATAAAACTTTCCACATTTGTGGATATATGGGCCCATATTTCGTTCAGATATGCAAGAAATACATTCTTAACTTCAGTACAAGAACTTTAAGTTCTAATTCTTTTGGTAAGTGGGATCATCTATATCATTTGAGAACAAACAACACAAGAACTTCATGTTCTTTTAGTAAGTTCAATTCCTTTAAGCAGCACAAGAACTGCATGTTCTTTAATAAGTGAAATTTAATCCATTCCTTTGAGAATAAGCACCACAAGAACTACATGTTCTTTTAATACATGTGCATGTAAATCTCAATAATTTCTGCATCATTATTGATCAGGATGGTCTAACCGATCATGCCAACTATATATATGTGTATATATCTCTGAATTTGTAAACTTCTTGTTTACTATAACATGTAATTCAATCTTATTCGTACATATCTAGTACGACCATCAAAATTGTTCTTTTAAATAGGAATATATTTAGCTCTTTCGAAGCTTTCAATTGAAATTATCTTTTGGTAGCAATATATAGCTATCCTAGAGCTTTCAACTGACTTTTTGGCTACCAGAACTTATATCCATATTGGCTTATTTCAAATGCCAATTGATAACATATTTTATCTATAATTTTCAAGGGGATATTTTGCGAACTCATATTGCTCTCTTTATGACTTTGACGAGTATAACGCAATGTGAATATGGAATAAAGTTCCATCTGACAATAACATATTTGCTCAACCAGAGCCTTTTGTGATATTAGTACTTCCGGATATAGTACTCACATTATTCTCTTGCATTTTAATCGAGAAATGCATAATTGTGCACCTTTCAAAATGTGCTTTGTTTCATTTACTTCAGGTAATGAAAATATGTACTTTGTATCATTCACTTCGAGGAATGAAAAATATAAAATATAGCACATCATATCAAGTCGATTATCTATCAGAGATAAACTTTCAAGTGCTCTTCCGAAGTATTGATATTTTAGTACTTTGAGAAATACTACTCATATTTCCCCTTGCGTTTAAATGGGAAAAATATTTCTTATGCTTAAGTACAATATGAGTACTTGCATTATCTACTAGGCATAAATAGCCACAATTCTAGGCATAAATAGCCACAATTCATTGTATATTTTATTTTGGAAGTAATCATATTCTTCAAATAATAAATTAGCATAAAGTGTAAAATAATATATGAAATAAATAAACATAAAGCAAACTAACATAAATAAATAATAAATAAAACAAATTAACATAAAAAAATAAAAATAAATAAATAAATCAATTATTCCTGTTAGAGGTTATAAGGGAAATAAAATAAATGGTAAATTATTCCCTTCAAAGGTTATGAGAAAATTAACAATATCCAATTGAGTTGGACCAATAACGCCATAATTATTTTCGCCATAAACAAATTTTGTTTATATTTTATTTCATTTATCATTCATGATTATGGATAAAGTCCATAATACTTTGGCGTTTGACAAGTGTATATTCATATCCTCGACCACGACCACGACCACAACTTTTAATGTGATTTTTTATTCCTTCCATAATATAATCTCACATTCACTTCAGGGAATGGAGTAGAGCCAGTGGGCCTTTAAAACCTTTTTCACATATCCTTATCACAGAGAACAAAGATTTAACCCTCGTACGCGGCATTGTTAAACCTGTCCACAAGGTCCTTTAAAAACCTTCTTTGAGACCAGTAGCCTCGCAGAACGGGATGTCCAGCCAATTATACTTGGATTATATTGAAATTGTGTCTCTAATTGAATAATGATTTACCATGTTTGCATTCACTTCAGGGAATGAAACAGATCCAATAATCGCATGGAATAAACATCATGCTTGCATTCACTTCAGGGAATGCCCCATCATTGATAATCTCATGGAATAAACATCATGCTTTGCATTCACTTCAAGGAATGCCTCCCATAAAACTTTTTGGATCAAGAAGAATTTTCGTAACTTAAAATTGGGAGAAGTCTATGGTCAAATTTTTCAACGAAGAAAAAAAATATTGCTTTCGAGAAAATATAGACTTTATAATAATCTTCTTGTAAATTCAAAATCATCATGATTTATCACACTTTAAAATAATAATATAAAGAATAAAAATAAAACCAAAATTTACCGATATTGATTTTTCTCTCGTGGGCAATGGAGATATAGCATATGACCGAGATAGCTTTTCATAGTCCATTTATATCACATCTCTTTCCAAGCCATTCAAAGATACCATGTAAAACTCAAAAGCAAGGTTAAAAGCATCAACTATCAAAAATAGAATAACATAAATAAATATTAATATTTAATTATGGACTAAAACATTAAAACATATGATGACCTAACATGCCATGTCATTTTTTTAATACGGCTTCAATAATAATTAAAATATATTAGAATGCATTAACCAATTTATAAACTAATTAATAAACCTACCATAATGGCACATCACCTTTTGTGCGCACATCACTTTTTTGTTTATTAAATTTCCTTTTAATTATTTTCAAAAAAAAAAAATTCAAGACCGCAAATACCTATAATATTAACTTTTCATACATTGACTTTCATAGTTTCGTTATTTTAGTTAACATCAATGGCGCCAAAAAAAAAACCAATCAAAAAGGATTTATGATAAGGATGAACATACCGTGGATACATACCGAATAATTATGAAAGGACTATCGACTTGAGTGTGTGGTATGAGCTACGATAAATAAATCTTGTATTATGAATCGCCAACAAGAACCAAGGCAATTGGTTAGAGCTTCGTGCTGATAACGTGTTATGAATAAAATAAAGAAGAACAAGAATAAGAACAAGAAGAACAAAGAGATGAGAGAAAGATGGAGATTTGTATTATTCTCAAAATATAGATTTGTATCCAATGCCTTCAAAGAATCATCTATTTATAGGCATAAGAAGTACATAATACATTAAACTCTAATTCATAGAGATAATATTCCTAATAATAAATAAATCAAACTCCTTTGATAAAGTTCTAATCATGATAGACATCCACATAGATAAATATTCATAACAAAAATAAAGTAAACAAAACTAAAAGAATTGCGAAGATTGATCTGTTAAGCAACCAACATCAAAGCCTCTAACCCCAAACCCACCTGTCCCCTCACCTTTTTCAAAAATAATAATAATAATAATAAGGATAAATATTCTATACACTGGCGGTGGAAACTGAAAGTTTTCACAAGCGCCTTAGTTTTAGGGTATAGGGTGTTAGTTTAGGGTATAGAGTTTAGGGGTTTAGGTGTATGGCTTTAGAATTTACGGATAGTTGTTTCAATTTAAAGGTTAGGGTTATAATTTAGGGTTTATAGGTTAAAACCTAAATCATCACCATATTACCCTAAAAACTAAACCCTAACCTATAAACCCTAAATTATAACCTTAAACTTCAAATTGAAACAACTATCCATAAATTCTAAAGTCATACACCTAAACCCCTAAACTCTATACCCTAAACTAGCACCCTATACCCTAAAACTAAGACGCTTGTGGAAACTTTCAGTTTCCACCGCGAGTGTATAGGATATTAATCCTAATAATAATAATAATTTCTCATATATTTATTTTACAATTAATTAATGGGTTTCCCATTTCTCATATAAGTCCCCGGTAAACCTGTCTTTGTCTCTTATCTTCCTCCTCTCCATTTCCATAGCCGCCGAGCCTTCTTCTTCAACGTCCAACTCCGAATCCACCGACCTACCTCATCGTCCCTCCCGACTTGATTGGATTTCCCATTAATTTAGTTTTTTTCTTTTAATTTAAAGCCCAAAAGAAGAATGTATCCTCAACATGATCAAATAATATATATTAGATTCAAAATATATTCGAAACAAATAATTTTAAGACGTTTCAGATCTTTTAAGGAAATTTAGTGTTACTTATTGATAATCCTATTGTAGACGCTGTCTGAGGTTTACTTGCACTTGATTGGGAGGTACGAGTACGACCTCGACTGATAAGATCTCATAATATAGTTGCGGATGTGCTTGCAGGGATAAGTCGTGGTCAACCCATAAGCGAATTAGTGTTTAAAAATCCTCCTTTCCTAGTGAGGGATTTATTGCAACTCGAGCTTTGATTTGAGTTATTATTTTTGTACTAGCATAAATATATTCGAAACAATATTTTTTTATATATTCCTTTTAGTATTTATGTTCGGAGTTAGTAGTTATTCTTCCAATAATATTAATTTTAAGGGTAAAGTATAATAAATGGTCACTGAACTTTTAGAGTAGATTCATTTTGGTTATCATACTTTTAAAATATTCGATAAGGTCACACAATTTTTAGTTCGCATTCGATAATGTCACTCAACTTTTAGTTTGCATTTGATATGGTCACTCCCGTTAAATTTCACGTTAGTTTTGTGTTTTTCCTTAATAAAAAATAGGTAAACTACATTAACAATCACCCAACTTTCTTTTCACTCCTATTTTGGTCACTAGAGTTTAACAATTTAATAAATTAACTTTTGAATTTTTCATATTTTGGTCGCTCTCAAATGACATGGTTTTACAAATAAAAAAAATCGATTAATCTTTTAAAAAGCTTAATACAAAAATAGGTGCCTAAAGTATGCCTTTTATGAACTTTAGGTGCCTAAAATATTTTTTTTTTGTAAAAATAGGTGCCCAAAGTTTCAAAAGTTATATTTTTTAGGTGCCTACCGTTAATGGGTGTTAAAAAAGTGTTAACCAATCAATGCTTGACACATGTCACTAATTTTTTTAATTCTTTTTAAGAAAAACACTCAAAATTTCATATTTTTAGAAAATCCCAAAATTTTGAACTTTTACAAATCAACCCCTAAATCCCTAAAAAATCTCAAACCCAAACCACCAAATCACCGTCGCTTCCTCCGTCGGTTGCCTCGCCTGAGCACACCCATGTGACCTCGCCGGATCAAGGTGGCCATTTCCCCTAACACGGCGTCGCCAAAAATGGCGAACTACGTGCCATCCGAACATCGATTTCGTGTTCGTCGTTCGTCTGCACGCCGTTCGCCATTTCCGACGACACCGTGTTGGGGGAAATGTCTGCCTTGGTCCGACGATCACATGGGTGTGCTCAGGTGTGGCGACTGACGGCGGAAGGGGCGGCGATTTGGGGATTTGGGTTTGGGTAATTTTAGGGATTTGGGGGTTGATTTGTAAAAGTTTCAAATTTTTTGGATTTTCTGAAAATCTGAACATTTTTGTTTATAATTTTTAATTTTGAAAAAAAATAAATTAAATATGCCATGTGTCAAGCATTGATCGGTTATAGATTTTTTAACACCCATTAACGGTAGACACCTAAAATTATAACTTTGAAACTTTAGGCACCTATTTTTACAAAAAATACTTTAAGCACCTAAAGTTCAAAAAAGACATACTTTAGGCACCTATTTTTGTATTAAGCCTTTAAAAAAATTTCAGGTAATGATTTTTTTTACTTTGCTTATTAAATTTACCATATTAATGTATTTGATATTTTAATAAGCAAATTAAAAAAACTACTCGAATCAAATATTCTAATTAACCAGTCAATCGATTATCCGATTTAATTGATATAATATAAGATCGAGAATTGAAGAATCCGAATTTAACAATTAACCAAAATAATTTTTAAGGATTAATTGAACTCGATTTCAGTACTAAAATAAAATAATTTATTTTAAAAATTTATACCGAAATCAGGTTCGATTAATCCTTAAACTTATTTTAAAAATTTGTACCGAAATCGGGTTCGATTAATCCTTAATAATTATTTTGGTTAATTGCTAACTTCAGATTATTCGATCTTATGCTGTACCAATTAAATCAGATAATCGATTGACCGATTAATTGAAATATTTGATTCGAGTAATATTTTTTATGATAAATTTAATAAGCAAAGTAAAAAAAATCATTACCCTGATTTTTTTTAAAGATTAATCGAATTTTTCTATTTGTATAATCATGTCATTTGAGAGTGGCCAAAATATGAATAATTCGAAAGTTAATTAATTAAATTGTTAAACTCTAGTGACCAAAATATGAGTGAGAAGAAAGTTGAGTGATGATTGATGTAGTTTTCCCATTTTTATTAATGAAAAACATAAAACTGAAGTGAAATTTAACATGAGTTAACGGGAGGGACCGTATCGAATGCGAACTAAAAGTAAGGTGACTTTATCAAATTCGAACTAAAAGTTGGGTGACCTTATCAAATATTTTAAAAGTACGGTGACCAAAATGAATCTACCCTAAAAGTTTGGCGACCATTTATGTAGTTTACCCTAATACTTATCAATAAAAATATATCATTTGTGTGAGGCGCGAGTCAATCCGGATTAGTCGGGATGAAACTTTGAAAACCGTAAGGGCAAAATAAAAATAAAAATATATAATCCCCATACCGAACAAATAGCATATCGAAGTACAACAAATAATGGGAATTGGGTAACTCCCATGTCTACAAACAAATACATGTGTGATGACAAAAAGGAAAGAACAATTCTCACAATCAACAGGCTGACGAAAGTATGTTGAAAAATTAAATGGATGAATAT